>JADHKP010000005.1:0-478320 GCA_019925385.1 Raffaelea deltoideospora | reverse complement strand
AGTTTCAGTTTCAGTTTGAAGACAGTCTATTTTTTATGGTTTCATTTGTTCCTTTCATTAACTGTCCAGCGCCTTGTCAAAGGCTCCCTGGTCCTTGGCCAGGTGTCAGAGATCCGGCCCTTCGAGGTGGTTGTGGATCTTCCCAACAATCTGGTGGGCCATCTGGCGATTACGTCGATTTCGCAGGCTCTGACAGAGCGCATCGAGGCCGAGGCCGAGAGGGAAGGGGGCCAGAGGGGAGACGAAGACGGCGATGCAGGGTCAGAGGAGCACGACGACGACGATGGCGGTGTGGACCTCGGCCGGCTGTTCCGGGTTGGGCAGTTTGTGCGGGCGGCGGTGCTGTCGACGGAGGACGAGGCGCCGGACAGCAAGAACAAGCGGCGGATTGAGCTGTCGACGCGGCCAGAGCACGCGAATGCAGGGCTTACGGCGACGGACCTGGTGCGCGACTGCACGGTGATGGCGGCGGTGGCCAGCGTGGAAGACCGCGGGTTTGTGATGGACTTGGGTCTCGGCGACGGGTCGGAGGTGCGCGGGTTTCTGGCGCGCACGGAGGTGGACGACGACGTGGCGGCGGGAGGAGGAGGAGCACAACCGGCCGATGAGCTGCAGCGTGGAGCCGTGATGCTCTGCAGCGTGGTTTCCGGCGGCGGGCGCGGCAAGGTGGTGCAGCTGTCGACGCGGCGGGCGCGGCTGGGCAGCATGGCGCACACGGCGTCGGCCGAGGCCGTGACGATCAACACGTTCCTGCCGGGCACGGCGGTGGATGTGCTGCTGTCGGAGGTGACGCCGCGCGGACTGGCCGGCAAGGTTCTCGGGCATTTGGACGCAACGGCGGACTTGATCCATTCGGGCGCGGTCAGCCTGGACGGCGACGGCGACGGCGACGGCAGCGGCACTGCCGATCTGCAAGAGCGCTACAAGGTGGCGTCCAAGGTCAAGGCGCGCGTGGTGTGCACGTTTCCAACGGCGGAGCGGCCCAAGGTGGGCGTGTCTCTGCTGCCGCACATTTTGTCGCTGGAGAGGAGGGGGGTGGAGGGGGTGGAGGAGCCCGGGTCTCACCAGTCTCCCCAGTCTCCCCAGCCGTCCTCCCAATCGTCTCCCTCCCGCTCGCCTCTCGACGTCCTTCCGCTGTCGTCGATTGTGGAGCGCTGCGTGGTGCGGCGGGCCGAGGCCAACGTGGGCCTGTGGGTGGACGTGGGCGTTCGCGGGCTGGCCGGGTTTGTGCACATTTCGCGGGTCAAGGACGGCAAGGTGGACGCGCTGTACGAGTCCTCGGGCCCGTTCCAGGTCGGGTCGGTGCACCGGGGCCGCGTGGTGGGCTACAACGCCGTGGACGCGACGTTTCTGGTGTCGTTTGAGCAGCGCGTGCTGGCCCAGCCGTTTCTGCGCATCGAGGACATTCCCGTGGGCGCCGTGGTGGAGGGCACGGTGCAGCGGCTGCTGGTCAACGAGCACGGCGTGGGCGGGCTGATTGTGCAGGTGGCGGACGGGCTCTCGGGGCTGGTGCCGGCGATGCACCTGGCGGACGTGGCGCTGCAGCACCCGGAAAAGAAGTTTCGCGAGGGCAGCAAGGTGCGGGCGCGCGTGCTGTCGACGAATGCGGCGCGGCACGAGTTCCGGCTGACGCTGAAGAAGACGCTGGTGCTGTCGGAGCTGCCGGCGGTGGCGTCGTATGACGACCTGGCCGTGGGCCTGCGCATTGTCGGCACCATTGTCAACGTGGTGGCCATTGGCGCGTACGTGCAGTTCTACGGCCGTCTGCGGGCCTTTTTGCCGGCCGGCGAGATGAGCGAGGCGCGCATCGACGACCCCCGCCAGCACTTCCGGCCGGGCCAGGTCGTCAGCGTGCGCGTGCTGCGCGTCGACAAGGCCGCCAACAAGTTTGTCGTGTCGTGCCGCGACCCGGCCGCCTTTGGCATGGAGAAGCAGCTGGCGCTGCAGCGGCTGGCCGCTGGCAGCATCGTGAGCGGTCACGTGGTCGGCCTGAGGCACAGGGGAGAGCACCCATCCGGCGAAAACGGCGACGCCAGCAAAACCGACGCCTCCACCTCCACCTCCACCTCCCCCGACACCATCATCGGCCTCGACGTCGAGCTGGCCAACGGCCTGCGGGCCCTGCTGCCCGTGGGCCACCTCTCGGACCGGTCGCTGGCCCGCAACATGCACATGCTCAAATCGCCGGCAGCCGGGGCCGCCCGCTATGCCGTCGGCAAGGCCTTGGCCGAGCTGGTGGTGCTGGACAAGCACGAGGGCCGCCGTCAGGTGCGCGTGTCGCACAAGGCCAGTCTTGTGGCTGCTGCCGCTGCCCGGGGCAGCAGTGCAAGCAGTGCAAGCAACAGCAGCGGCGATGGCCTCTTGCTGACCAGTCTGGAGGAGGCCCGCGTCGGCCAGGCCGTCACCGGCTTCGTGCAGACCATCACACCCACGGGCGTCTTTGTGCAGTTTGCCGCCCACGTCGTGGCCCTGCTGCCAAAGGCCCTGCTGCCACCGGCAGCCCAAGCCGAGCCGAGCTTTGGCCTGCGGCCCTTCCAGACGGTGACAGCCCGCATCATCTCGGTCGACAACGGCCGGCTCGTGCTGTCGATGCGGGAGAAGGAGGGCGGCGAGGGGGGCGGAGGCCAAAAGAAGGAGGGCGGCGAGGACGGTGCCCAAAAGACAGCCCCCCCCACCTCCGTCGCCCTCATCAACCCCCTCGACAGCTCGCTGGCTTCGCTGCACGACATCTCTGTCGGCCGCATCACCAAGGCCCGCATTACCGCCGTCAAGGACACCCAGCTCAACGTCAAGCTGGCCGACAACATGCACGGCCGCGTCGATGTGTCCGAGGTCTTTGACTCGTGGGACGCCGTGCGCAATCCGCGCCGCCCGCTGGCCGTCTTTTGCGAAAACCAGGTGATCCGCGTGCGCGTGCTGGGTGTGCACGACGCCAAACGACGTGTCTACCTGCCCGTCACCCAGCGCGCCAGCCGCGCTGTGCTCGAGCTGTCAGCCCGGCCGAGTTTGGTGAAGGCCGACGGCGACGGCAAGAGCAACGACGACCACGACGACACCACCACCCCCCCCCTGCAACCCCTCGTCATCCAGAACCTGGCTGTCGGCTCCTGCTGGCTGGGCTTTGTCAACAACCACGGGCCCAACTGCCTGTGGATCAGCCTGTCGCCCAATCTGCGCGGCCGCATGCAGGCCATCGACGCCGCTGCCGCCGCCGCCGCTGCCACCCCCAACAGCCCGGCCGTGCTGGGCCCTGCTGCCCTTGCCGCCCGCTTTCCTGTCGGATCGGCCATGCGTGTGCGTGTTTTGCGCGTCGATGTCGAGCAGGGCCGCATCGACCTGTCGCCGGCCGAGACAGAAGCGAGACCGGCATCTGGGCCGGACTCCGCGCCGGAAACAACAGCAGCGACGACGACGCCGACCACCCCCGCCGCCTCGTCTCAGCTCGACTGGGACTCCATCCAGCCAGACACCGTCCTGCCGGCCCGCATCACCAAAGTCACCGACCGCCAGCTGCTGGTCCAGCTCAGCCCCTCCGTGTCCGGCCCCGTGCACCTGCCCGACCTGGCCGACGACTACAGCCAGGCGACCACGGCCGTGTTTTTCCGCAACGACGTCGTGCGCGTCGCCGTCGTCGCCGTCGACCGCGCCAACAAGCGCCTGCGCCTGTCGACGCGGCCGTCGCGCGTGTCGGCGGCCAAGAAGTCGGCCAAGAAGCTGCCGCCGCCCGAGGACCCCGAAATCCGCTCGGCCGCCCAGCTCGCCGTCGGCCAGGTGCTGCGGGGCTTTGTGCGCCACATTGCGCCGGGCCGCGGCGTCTTTGTCGGCCTGGGCGGCGACGTCGTGGCCTTTGTCGGCGTCGCCGACCTGTCCGACAGCTTCCTCAAGGACTGGCCCGCCCACTTCCGCGTCGACCAGCTGGTCAAGGGCCGCGTGCTGGCCGTCGACGCCGCCGCCGCCAAGATCCAGATGTCGCTCAAGGCGTCCGTGGTCGACGACAACTACGTGCCGCTGCGCGCGCTCGCCGACTTCCACGACGGCGACGTCGTCGCCGGCCGCGTGCGCAAGGTCGAGGACTTTGGCGCCTTTATCGTCATCGACGGCTCCGCCAACGTCAGCGGCCTGTGCCACCGCTCGCAGATGGCCGACAAGCCCGTGCGCGACGCCACAAAGCTCTACCGAGAGGGCGACCGCGTCAAGGCCAAGATCCTCAGCATCAACCGCGACACCGGCCGCGTCAACTTTGGCCTGAAGCCGGCCTTTTTTGCCGACGAAGACGGAGAGGACGGGCAGGACGGGCAAGACGGAAAAGCCAGTGGAGACGACGACTCCGACGACTCTGACGACTCTGACGACTCCGACGACAGCAATGCTGGAGCGCCTCTTGGCGAAGACGACGACGCCGAGATGCTGGATGCCCAGGACTTGTTGATAACTGGAACAGACAACGACGTGGTTGGCATAGATGAGGACGAGGACGAGGACGATGACAGCGAGTCAGGCGAAGAAGAGAGCGGCAAGAACAAACACACCGGCCTCTCTGGCCTCTCCGGCCTCTCCGGCCTCTCTGGCGAATTCGACTGGTCAGGCAACGTGTTCGACAGAGACAGCGCCAGCGCCAGCGCCAGCGCCAGCGCCGATGCCGCGGCAAAACCGTCAAAAAAGAAAAAGTCGTCCTCGTCGGCCGCTGCTGCCGCGGCCGACGTCGACCGCACGGCCGAGCTCGACGTCAGGGGCCCGCAGACGGCCAGCGACTTTGAGCGCCTGCTGCTCGGCCAGCCCGACTCGTCGGCCCTGTGGATGCACTACATGGCCTTCCAGCTGCAGGTGGGCGAGCTGGCCAAGGCGCGCGAGGTGGCCGAGCGCGCCATCCGCTCCATCGACGTGCGCGAAGAGGTCGAGCGCCTCAACGTGTGGATCGCCTATCTGAATCTCGAGGTCGTCTACGGCTCCGACGAGTCGGCCGACCAGGTCTTCCGCCGCGCCTGCCAGTTCAACGATGATCGCGAAGTCCACGAGCGAGCCGCCAGCATCTACATCCAGTCTGGGAAGTTTGAGGTAAGTGGGGGGACCGAAGGAAGTGACAGAAACGAAAGACGGAGGAGGTTCGGGAACAGAGGAAACGACAGAAATGACTAACCTCCTCCCAGAAAGCAGATGGCCTCTTCCAGGCAATGACCAAAAAGTTTGGCAGCCAGCCCCAGACATGGACCAACTATGCCCATTTTCTGCACCACAGCCTGCACAGCCCCGACCGCGCCCGCGCGCTGCTGCCGCGAGCTCTGCAGACCCTGGCCAGCCACAACGCCCATGCCAGCACCAGCGCCGCCCTGGTTGCCCGCTTTGCCGCTCTCGAGTACCGCGCTCCGGACGGCAACCCCGAGCGAGGCCGCACCCTGTTTGCCGGCCTGCTCGACAGCACGCCCAAGAAATTCGACTTGTGGAACCAGCTGCTGGATCTGGAGACGGCCCTGTATGCGGCCGACGCCGCCAAGGCCGGCAAAGGCACGGCCGGCCCGGCCAACAAGGCCGACGCCGCCGTGGTCCGCGACGTCTTTGAGCGCGGCGCAAAGGTCGACGGCCTCAAGCCGCACCGCGCAAAGGCCTGGTTCCAGCGCTGGGCCAAGTGGGAAGAGCAGAACGGCGACGCCAAGACCCGCGCCGTCGTATCGGCCCGCGCCAAAGACTGGGCCGCCCGGGCCGAGAAGAAGAAGACGCTGGCCGCGGCTGATGACGAAGACATGGAATAGACGGAAAACGGAGACGGAAGACGGAGACGGAAGACGGAGATGGAAGACGGAGACGGAAGACGGAGACGGCAAGCCACAAAATAACAGCCGGCCACTATAGTTGTTGTAGAATTAGAAGTGCATAAACAAAAACGGTTTCATTGCATAAGCCAGAGTCTCTGTCGGTCGGGATTCTCGGATCCTGCTCGCTTTGCAGCCTGAGGGAGAGACACTAGGCAAGCCTTGCGTCACGAGCCATCCGGTCTCGCGACGAACGCGATCGTCCTAGCCGAGAACGAACTTGCTGGCAATGGAAATGGACTGACGTTTCTGTGTGAGGTGGAGAGGGCGTTTCCACGTATAAAGCCGTACCAGCAAGACGGACTGGTGGGCTGGATAAAGTGAGTGCTGGTGGAGCAGGTAGGCCAGGAGAAGATGAGAATGGAAAGAAAACAGGAGAACAGGAACAGGAACTAGAGAGCACAAACAGGAGATCAAAAACAGAGACAGATTGGCAAAGGTGACGGATGAAGACAGCAAAACAGCAGCTATTACAACAGATGGCACAGCAAAACAACAGCCAGTACAAGCAAGACACAAAAGAAGAGAGTGCCAGAATACAGACGAGGACAGTAGTAAGGCTCTTGGAGGTCAAGAGCAACGCCAAGGCAATCTCGAAGGCTGCAGGCAAAATGGTTACGCTGTGCAAAGCGCCAGCCCGGTGACCAAAAGAGGTTCCAATAATACAGCTGTCTCCCGAGCTTCAAAGTCTTCACTTGAGTGCTCTTTGGCTTCTTGAGCTCTCTCTCTAGAGCTTTCTTTGTGGATCCATTAAGGCACTTTCAGTCGCTCGTCGCCGCCGCTGCTCTCTGGCCATCTCTCTGCCTCTTCGAGTCGGTGCCATCCTCTGGTGGCAAACACTGTGGCAAACACTGCGCACAAGACCGGCCATCGCCAAAGACGTTTCGCTCTCTCTCACACTCTTTTTTTCCTGCTCGTTCTTGCCACCGGCAAAATGGCCTCTCGGGTCCTTGCCACACGCACAATGCGTATCGCTTAAGCGCAAAGCCGGCTTTGTGCAGTCTGCATGTCATGACACAGACAGACGGAAATCTTGCATCATTGAAAGAAGGAGCAAAAAAAAGGGGAAAAAAGGCCCGCTGTCTTGCCTTGCCGTGTCCAGGGGGTGCAAGTGTTACTGCAGGGGGGTTACAGCTTGCCAGCCTGTGATTGGCTGGGCCTTTGGAGGCTCTCAACGGGCCAATGAGAATTCAGAGCCCCAGCAAGCCGCACCAGCCCCTGTGTCTCGGCCGTGCCGTCAAAAGGTCTCAAGACGAGGATCCCCGAGCTCGGGTTTTGGCGAAAAATGCAAAGTCTGCAAGCGAGAGATTGAGAGAAAAGCAAGAGTGAAAGCAAGCAGGAGCGCAAAGCCAGAGAGGATCGAGGAAAAAGAGAAGCAAAAAAAAGAGAAGTGAAGAAAGGCAGGCAACAAAGCAATAAAGCAATAAAGCAACGAAGCAACGAAGCAACAAAGCAACGAAGCAACAAAGCAACGAAGCAACGAAGCAACGAAACAGAAAAGCAACGAAAGCAGATGAAGCAAGAGTACTCCGTACTCCGTACTCGTAGACCAACCTGCGAGGTCTGTGCGGACACCAACTCTTTCGCTAAATGCTTGGCCTCAGAGCTTCAAATGCCATACTCTTACGTCGTAACATCTCGGAGAAAGCCCATGGATGCCTTTTCGCATTTTTCGCATCTCTTTCTTTCTCTCTCTCCCCGCCTCTCCCTCAACATCGACGCAACGGTATCGACCACTCCAGCACGATTGACAGCTGATCTTCGCCTCCGCCATGGCTAAATTAAAAAGAAAGGAGCAGAGCACCCTTTGTCTCTCTCCCTCTCCCTCTCACTCTCCCTCTCTTCCTCACTCCCGCATTTCGCCTGATGTTGCTGTACCAGAGCAAAGTGCTTCTGGCTCGGCTCCTCCATTTCCACCAACGGTCGCCGTCTACCCACTGCAGGGTTTCGGCTGCTCGTCACCTGTCGCTCATCCTTTGCGGGGAACCGTCCGTATGGGGAAAAAAGAGCGAGGAGAGAGACTTGCACACAGAAAGAGAGAGCGAGGGGGAGCAGGAAAAAGGAATCCCTGGCCTGTCTGCCTCGATCATGCTGCTCTTCGAAATTTCTCTTCCCCTTTGTTTGCTCGCCTCAGTCGCAAAGCGTCCGAACTCGACACTGGCCATTTTGCACATCGCCCCACTGGCTCTTGTCCCATTATCAAGATTATCAAGCCATGACAAGAACGATCCGGTTCAAAGACGCAAACTCTGAGAAAAACATGCCACTTTGCAACCCTCGTGTGGTAGAATAAACAGCCGTGTGGTTTTGTCAGTTTGTGTTAGTTTGTATCGTCAGTTGTAATATCAGATAATGTCAGCACTTTCAACTCATTGGCTTTGGCTGTTTTTTCTTTTTCTTTTCTTTTTTTTTGTAGGACTTAAAACTTGTAGAGAGGCCAACAGCAGTCAACAGCGCCCTCTCAGCGCCCCTTTTTCTTTCCTTCTTTCTTGTGCTCTTCTCCCCCTTCGCTTGACGCATCTCGACACAAGCCAGATTTATCCGGTAAGAGCATGTGCGACGCCGCACTCCGTTTATCAAGCTTTCCAGACATGTGAAATCTGAGCGGCTTTGGCAGCCTGCAGCCTGCAAGCCTGCAGACCCCAAGTGCCAAGAGTGGTCTCGTCTCTTCTTTGTTGTGTGTGTATGTGCGCTTGCTCTTGCCTCTGCGACTGAGCCAAAACCTCTCTGTCCGTGCATAAGAAAGATGCGCACGCGGCATGGAATGGATCGCATGAAGATGTGCAAGTGTTCTTCTTTCCCCTGCCGGCGATCAGCTTGTCCTGCTTTTCTGCTTTTGCTTTTCTGCTTTTTCGCCTTTCCGCCTTCTCGCACTTGTCTGTAGTCCGACTCTTTGTGTGCGAGAAGTCACAAAAAAATGATTTTTTTTTTCTCTTTTTTTTCGAATTTGCCGTTCTTGCCATGCCGTGTTTCTGAAGCATCGAAAAAAAAAACATCTGTGTCCTTGCCCGCCTATAGTCGTCATATTCTTATACTTAATGTCGTTGCATCCGTTGCATCCATTGCATCCTCTGTCTCCTCCTTCCTCTCTGCTTCTTTTCCACTTTCCTTCTCTCCCTTTCTCCTCTCGTCTTTCCTTTTCTTCTTGTGCTGTCTGTCCTCTCCATATTCCATACCGCCCAAGTCATTCATTTTGTTGTTCTCTTTTTTCTTCAATGCTCTTGAGATCAGTCGGCTGCTTCGTTGGTGGCTGAAGCGGACATTATGAGCTCCTTGCTAGACATTCCCACAGACATCACCAGTGGGCTCCAGAAGTTTGCCCTCTTCATCATCTTCTTCTTTCCGGCTGTCGCCTTCATCGTCATCGTCATCCGCGATGCTGGCCGCCTCGCCACCAACCAGTTCGGTCTCGATGACTGGCTGGTGTCCATTGCCATGCTTCTCTCCATGGGAGAGACGGCCGTCAGCTATTTTTGTAAGTCGAGACTGCACACGGGTGCCCCTCTCTTGTGCCCCCCAAAGACTAACGCTCTCCCCAAGTCATCAAAACCAATTTTGTCGGCATCCATGCCAGCCAAGTGCCGCCACAGACGCCAGACCAGATAGCCAACGGCATGATCTGGAACTTTGCAGTGCAGATCCTGTACAACCCCATTCTGGCGCTGGTCAAATCGTCCGTCCTCGTCTTCTTGCTGCGTCTGTTTGGACAGAAGAAAGGCATCCGCAAAACCATCATCGGCCTGCTCACCGTCAACCTGATGCAAATGGCCGCTGTCTTTGCCGCCGTCTTGTTCCAGTGCCAGCCCTTCGCCTTCAACTGGGACAAATCCATCAAGGGCGGCCACTGCGTCAACCAGCCTCTGCTCTTCACCACCACGGCCGCCTTCAACATTGTGACCGACCTCATTGTCCTTGGCCTGCCGCTCTTCATCCTGGCCGATCTCAAGATCCCTCGCCGCACCAAACTGGGCCTCATCTTTGTTTTCCTCTTGGGTATCATGTATGTGCTTTTTTGTTTTTTTCCGTTTCTCTCCTCTTTTTGTTTCATTCTTCTCCGCCTTTCCCCCTTTCTCTTCTCGTCGTGCTCCCAAACCTAACGACACAAACCAGAGTCACCATCACTTCGGTTGCACGCATGGTCGTTCTGGTCCAAGGCATTTTTGGTCTGGTGCCGGCCAACGACGCGACATACAACATTGGCTTCGTGACGTCGGCCATTGAGACAAATTTGGCCCTCATCACGGCATCTGCGCCGGCGCTGCGGCCGTTCCTCCGGTCACGCGACCGTGGCGGCTGCCTGCCAATATTTGGACAACGCTCTCCCGACAAGGATCCGGACCGGGCAGCCATGATGGCGACGCTTGCATCCAAAGGAGACGTGAGCACCAATGGTTCTGCAGGGGGGCGGCGGCCGCTTCAGGAGCTGGAAGCATCGCCCCAGCTGCCGCAGCAGCAACAACAACAGCAACAGCAACAACAGCAACAACAGCAACAACAGAAATCACAACAGGCGCCGGATGCGGCGCCACGAGACCGGAAGCAAAAACAGACACAGCAGCAGCCCACGACGCCTCGCAGCGGCCGCTCTAGCAGCCGAGGCAGCCGACGTGGGCGGAAACCGATTGCACTTGCAGACATCCGCATCCAAAAGCTGCCAGAGCGCGAGCTGCCTGGCCAAAGTCCCCGCGACAGCCAAGAGGAGGCCATGACCAACAACGGAATCATGCGCCTCAGCGACATCCAGCGCGAGATTGACGGTCTTGCTCGCGAGCTGACGTCTGTCTCCGGTGGATACGCCAGCTTCACTGCCGTGGCTGACGACATCGCCCGCACAAACAGCATGCCGAGCGGCAGCAAAGGCAGGAGCAGCAGCAGCAACCGCGAGACCGGCCGCAATGGCGATCGGCGCTTTGCCGACCAGTACTATGAGGATGGCGACGCATATCCCGGCATGGAATACCGCGGCGAGCGCGACTTCAATGACGAGCGACTCTCGCGGTATGGCGAGAAACGCTTCGGTGTGGTGACGCCCAAGTCTGTGCCCCCTCGATGGGACGAGACCGGCGCTCCCTTCTAGAATCACTGGCGACTTATCTTGTCTCTCTTGTCTCCCCATTTTTTGCATCTTTTTTCTTCCACCTGCTTTCGCCTGTCTCCTTATCCTCCTTCTCTTCCCCAACTTCCACCTCCTTCTCCTTCTCTTCTCCTGGGCCTGAAACCTCCTTCCATATTCCTCTCACAATCCTACCTTTTCGAGCTCTCGCATATTCTCTCTCGGCAAATTCTTCTTTTTTTGGTGCTGCAACAATGACAGCACGGCATTGAACGGTACGGCGAAGTAGCACAACGAGCGGTGTGGGACACAAAAACTGACGACTGGGCACCCTTAAAAAGGATACTGTGGTATATTGGTAACTTATGTGTGTAATGCTTTGCTTTTCTTTTTTTTTCTTTTCTTTTCTTTCGAGGTCTTCGTGTCTCTTCTTGTTTTCTTCCGAGTTGTTTCTACTTGTTCTGGTCACGGATTTTCTCTTATTTCTTGTCTCGGCGGTTTTCTTTCTCTTTCTCATTTTTCATCACCTCTTTGGTTCGATGTTCTTGTACGATGCACGTTTCTGTACGATGCATGTTCTGTACGATGGCCGTCCGCTGTCACGCAGGAGACAGCTTGGCGTAATGACCTCTCGTGATGGGGTTGGAAATATGTCCGTCTCAAGATGGTCTGTTGGGGGTTAGTCATGGCAAAACGCTAGCAGGAGGGTGAGCACAAAAAAAAAGGCAAAATAGCAAAAAGCAGCAAAATAGCAGTTTGATACCCATATGGTTGCAACTCTGGGTGAGACGATACCCGAAGGTCCGATAAACGGAACAGATGTAGGGGCCTAGTTCTCTTAGACACGCTACGAGCAGTAGCCTAGCAAACACCGGAGGCAAGAAGAGAGCTGTCACGAGGATCTCTTTAGCTCTGGCGTTGTTTTATTGAAGACGGTAGCGGCAAAGTCCGGTGAACCCTTGCACCCTTTCTCATTGAACTCATGTCTTTGTCTCTTCTTTTCCTCGATTTCTCTCTCTCCCTGAGAGGGTGTGCCGTTTTATGGCTACTCTCCCTGAGAGGGTCTGCTGTTTTGCGGCGTCTCTCCCTGAGAGGGTCTGCCGTTCTATGGCTTTTGTATTAGGTCAGAAGTCTCTCAGTCTGAGGCTTTGGACGTGTCGATTGCAACAGTGTTACGGCGTACTAAAACGGAATTCTGTCGGTTGGCCCACCCCGCATTCCGGGGTATCCCTTGTTTGCGTTTGTACCCGTGGGTGTACTCGAAAAAGCACAAGTGGGCGTGGTGGTGTGTTGTGAGAGAAGAAGGGCAAGTGAGCGTGCATGCTGTGTCGAGACCAGCTAGAAGCATGTAAATGAGAAACCGAACCAGTCAAGATCGAGGGATAAGAAGAGTTCTGAATCTGGCAACCTGCATAAATTGCATCCCACATCTCCCGGCCACAGGGAAGAGGTTGTGCGGAGCAAACGGGATGTAATGTGGGCGGGACAAAGGCAGAGGATTTTGACTTTTTTTGTTGATTTCGTTTTGTACTTGGGTCCCAGGATCTGGGAACCTCCTGGCTGCAAAGCTGCAAAGCTGCAAGTCTGCCCAACTGCCTGCCGCGTAAATATCCCTGTGGAAAAAAGCTGGCCTACTGGCTAAGGTTGGGTTTAGTTGGTCTCTTTCGTTTGCATTTGCTGTGGTTTGGCTGGTTAATTTCGGAGAGACTAAAAGGGCGACTTTTCTGGCTTTTCGCGGAAATTCGCTCGAGTGACGACGAGGTATGCCTGTGCGAAGCGTTGTGTCGGCGGGTTTTGAGCCTCGAGGGCTGTACCCCCTTCTTCGTGCTCGTACTCGTAATACATCGTATTAATACACACACCTCGCTCTTGTATTATCGGACGTTCCGGCTGTAGCGTGGCGGCGCGAACGTGGGAGCGTGGGATTTCGAGAGGAGTGTGGGATGTCAATATGATATGACACAGTCACGAATGGAAGTTGGAAAAGTCGGTGTCGCTGAGTGAGGGCTTTTTTTTTTTCCTTTTTTTTCCCTTTTCCCCTTTTCCCTTTTGCTTTTTGCTTCCTTTTGCCCTCTTTGTGCAAAACGTTGCGGTGTGCTGTTTTAACTACGTAGAAGACCAAGACCCCCCCGCGGAAGAAACCATTTCTACGACGGGATGATTTCATTAATATTGTTTGTGGCTTTAGTCCTTGGCAAAAATCACGATCTATTTCCTAAAAAGGCAAGACGCAGACGGTATTAGAAGGAAAGAACCATGGAAGCCCAAGGTTTAAAGCAAGCAGGAAGGCTCCTTCCGCAAAGAAGGTAGTCCTTATTTGTGCGGGCAGAGAGAGTACGAGTAAGAAAGTAAGAAAGGAAAAAAAAAAAAAAAAAATCTTTTTTTTCTGATGCGTGCGCCGAAAGACAAAAGACGGTCAGGCGGCACAGCAGGAAAAGGGGCTTGAAACGAACACATGGTCTTGACACGTCAGAGGGAAAGACGCTGCGCGTGGTGCACTTTATTACCGCTTTGAGGGCGAGGGTTTCTTCACTTTTGGTGTCGGGCTCTGCCGACGATAAGGGCTGACACCAAACCGCCAAATAAGGGAGGGGCGGTGCGCAGCTGATTTACGAGTATTGCTCTGTAATAATAAGACAAAGAGTGAAAGAGCGCGCCCTAGATAGGCAGTCGCTACGGGGGGGTGGGTGGCAGCTGCCCGATTGCCCTGATCGGTAACGATTGCAATGTATTGACTTCAGCTTTATCAGAATAAAAAGAGGAGGCCGCCCCTGCTTACCGATTTGGCCTCTTTTCGTTTTCGTTTTATCCTTTGAATCACCATACGAGTTCGCATCTTCGTCTCCCATCGCCCATCGATCATCGACCATCGCCAGCGGCGGCTCGTCGCTTCGTTCCGAAGGAAAGAAAAAAAAAGAAATCATCCCCAACGGCACGAGCAAATCCCGACAAGCGCTCCGTGTGTAATACACAGTGCAGCACGGCCGGCAGCGGACGGAAAGGACAAGGCCACATCTTTTTTCGGAAAGAGGTAGGCGCACGCGCCCACTGGGGACCAAGTAAGGAAGGCAAAGGCGACGACAGACAGGCCCAAAAAGCTGGGGGAAGGAGCGACCAGCAAATAGGACGCTGGCAGTTTGGCAGCCAAGGAAAAAAAAAAGAAAAAAGAAAAAGCGGCAAATATTCTTTTTTTCTTTCTTGTTCGTTTCCCTGGCTGGGAGCCAAGGGCTCCGGTTCCTTTTTTTTCAGCCCACTTGTGGAATTCTGTTACGTACAACAGGCGCAATTACGTACAAAGTTGACTCGGCCTGCAGGGGGAGCGCAACCTCACGACGTCAGCGTGCTTTTTGGAGGGGAGCCATGCCGGCCCAGCGCGCCACCGTGGTGGTGTACTGTTATGCGGAGTAGGGTTTAGGTCCCCGGAGCACAGCCACTACAGCACTACAGCACTACAGCACTACAGCACTACAGCACTACAGCACTACAGCACTACAGCACTACAGCACTACAGCACTACGAGAACAGCCACTACAGCCACTACAGTTACTCAGTCACCACAGTCGCGGGCTAGCCAAGATCCGCCACTATAGCACTATTGCACTATAGCACTATAGCGCTATTGCCACTATAACCAATAGCCGGAGAAGCGTTTAATATTGCAATCATATCAGACGACGGACCGTCTCCCTCTCCTCTCCTCTTCTCGCCATGTTGTCGGCACGATCTTTTCTGGTGACTCGCCAGAACCCGAACCTGCAATCACCGTCTTCCTCTGCTGCATCGTCGCCTGCACACTCGCCCTCACGCACGCCCACCCACTCGCCACCGTCTTCGTCTCCTCTGTCGTCGCGAAAGAAGAAGGATGATCTGGCAGCGTGGACGTGCAGCTTTCGAGACGCCCGAGACCTTGGAATTCCGCGAATCACTCCCTCGGCACCCGTGCCTGCGACGGCGACGCCTGCGACAGCGGCTCGCGTGGCCGGCCGAAGCATGTTTCCCGACCGCAGGAAGACGGCTGTCGGGGCTGCTGGTGCCGTAATAGTTGAGGTGGCACCATCGAAGCAGCAGGAGGAGCAGGAGGAGCAGGAGCAGAAGCAGCACGAGAGATCACCAGTGCAGAAGCAGCAGAGCCAGCAAAGCAAGCAAAGCCAGCAAAGCCAGCAGAGCCAGCAAAGCCAACAGAGCCAGCTAGGCCAGCAGAGCCAGCTAAGCCAGCAAAAACAACAGAAACAGCTACAAAAACAGACAGCAATGTCGGCCAGCGACCGGCCAACGACGCCGACGAGCCCAGTTCAGATCCCGGTGAAGACAACGGCGGCATCGCGGCACGACAACGGCCTTGCCAACTACCACTACCACCACCACCACCACCGGCGGCGACGAGACCACCGGACGGCCGACGAGGACAGCTGGCGCCAGATGCGGCTGCCACTGCCGCCGCCGCCGCCGTTTGGGATGGGCCGCTCTCGCATCACAACGACGCCACGCGACCACGTGCACAGCCCCGACGCCATTCCGCCGTCTGTGGCGGCGCTGCTCGCCGTCACCAGCATTCCCACGCCGCGGAGTCTGCGGGGGGCGCGCCGTGGCGGCAGCAGCAGCGGCCGTGGCGGCAGTCCCGGCGACAGTTTGCGTGGAAGCCGCAGTGCCAGTCCCGAACGGGGCAGCAACACCAACGGAGGCAGCAACCACAAAGCCCGCAAAGCAACAGCGGCCCAGGCGGGCGACCACCTCCACCAGTCGTTCAGCATGTCGTTGGGCAAGAGCCCGCTGGACATGCTGCTGAGCGCGCCAGAGGACCTGGAGGATGGCATGGACTCTGCGGACGAAGACGAAGACGACGACGACGACGACGACGGTGAGGAGGAGGACAGCCGCCTGGACGACGATCGGGACGACGGGGACGACCAGGACGACCAGGACGAAGACCGGGACGACACGGACGATTTGGACGACGACGAGGCCCTGTCCATCGTCAGCGACAGCAATGTGGAGTCGGTCCTGTCGACGCGAACGGTGTCGCTAGAGTCGATGCCGTCGCTGTCCAACTCGTCCATCACGGGCACGCTGCTGTCGTCGGTGGAGACGCCCATGACGCCGGGCGGTGCCAGCGGAGTCAGCCAAGCCAGCCGAGCCAGCCGAGCCAGCCGGGCCAGCCGGGCCAGCCGGGCCAGCGGTGCCTGCCAAACCGGCCGAGCCAGCCGAGCCAGCAGCGTCGGCGGCAGTCTCAAGGCACGGCCGACGAGACGCTCGCTGACGCCGGTGTCGTCGCCGCCGGGCGAGCGAGAAAGCGAACCTCACCCGCTGTCGGTGCTGGCTGACGCCGACATTGACGGGCTGGACTTTCGCGTGTTCCAGGCGTCACCGCCGTCGCTGTCCTCCAAATCCCGGCCACAGGTCCCGACCTCTCTGCTCACCGCAACAACAACAACAACAACGCCGTCGTCGTCGGCCGGCCGCTTTCCGCTGCAGCCGCTCAAGTCGGCCTTCAAGTCCAACCTGACGGCATCGCTGCGGGCTCTGCGCAACGCGGCCGCGCGGTCGCTCTCCAACTTGAGCCTGTCGTCCATTCCGCCCGAGGACTTTCTGACGCGCTCCATCCTCACCCTCGACCCGCGCATCCCCTACACCGACGAGCGCCGCCCGCCGCCGCTCGACGGCGACGCCGAGCCCAGCGCCGCCCTGCGCCGCTATCTGAATCCAACCACCGGCCCGCCGGGCCCACCACGCCGCCTCGACGTCCTGTCGCCCGCCCTGGCGTCGGCATCGCTGACCTCTGGCGCTGTCTCAGCAAACACGGCAAACACGGCAAACACGACAAACACCACAACCACTGCCGGCGGCGGCGTCGCTGGCGCCGCCGCTGCCTCGTCGTCGCGCTCGGCCTACACGGTCTCCATCCAGATGCAGACGTACAGGGTGCGGCGCTCGAGGTCGTCGTCGTCGCTGTCGTCGTCACGCAATGGCAACTTCGCCGCACACGGCCACGGCCAAGCCGGCAGCTTCGGCTCTGGGTCAGCGTCGCGGCCGCTGTCGTCACGCAACGGAGGACCGTCGTCCTCGTCCGCCTCCTCATCGGCCGGCAGCACTTCTTCGGCGCCTGCGCTGCTGCTGGACGGCCGGCCGATGTACACGCCGGGCCCGCGCCAGCGCGAGCTGCGCGAAAACTCCGACTTTATCCGCATTGCCGTCATGGAAATGGCCATGCGCCGCGTCGGCAAGCTGGACGACCGCAAGCCCGGCCGTGCCCGACTGGCCCTGCCGCCACGGCGCCCAAGTGCAAAGCCGTATGCCGTGCGCGCCGACGGCGTGCCGGCCCGATGGGTGGCCGTCGGCGTGGACGAGTGCTGAGCGTTTGGCATATGGCAGCCAAGTCGGCGAGAGCGGCGTTTGTCAACAATGGAAGCTCATCTTTCTGATGGTCTTCTCTGATGCTCTCTGATGGTCCATCTCCCTGATGGTATCCTCTCTGATGGTCTTCTCTCTCATCCATATACCTTTCGCCTTCTCGT
This sequence comes from Raffaelea deltoideospora, assembly GCA_019925385.1. Classification (NCBI taxonomy): domain Eukaryota; kingdom Fungi; phylum Ascomycota; class Sordariomycetes; order Ophiostomatales; family Ophiostomataceae; genus Raffaelea; species Raffaelea deltoideospora. Next base: position 460,948 of record JADHKP010000005.1, on the reverse strand, counting down.
GCATTTCCTCTTTCTCTTTTTCTGTCTTTCTCTCTCTCTTTATTGCATACATGGAACTGCAGCATTGGGATGGACATTACAAAACCACACAAAAGTTTAAAAGCAATACGGACGACATGACCTTTGGGCATTTGAATGGGCATTTAGGGGGGCATTTGTTTATCTTTCATTTCTGGCTTCTGGCTGTTTCTGCATTTCTGTCTCCCTTTTTTTTTCATTCTGTTACGCATTTTGCAGAGCATGAGACGATACCTGGGCGAGTTTTTCTTATGAGGTGTGGCGTTGGACGGTAGGGTGGGCATGAATGCGATATCTGGGGTTTGACCGGGGTGGATTGTTAATACAGTTGGCAAAGTCTACAGATGAAATCCCAAATGACCAAATTCAACTGATACCTGTACAATCCTAATGAAGTTCTGTACGAATCAATTCAGCTGATACCTCGACAATCCTAATGAAGTTCTGTACGAATCAATTCAGCCGATACCTCTACAATCCGAATGAAGTTCTGTAAACGAACCAATTCAGCTGACAACCGACGTTTCGTTAAACGAATAAATCGCGTACTGAGAGATCAACTGTCTGTTCGTCAAGCTCTGGCTGACACCGCTTAAAGGAATTTATGCCTTCTGCTAGACAAATCCTTCTGCCAGACAAATCCTTCTGCCAGACAAATCCTTCTGCCAGACAAATGAGCCGGCTTGGTGCCTGACAAGTCAGGCCTTTTGACTCTTTCCGCTTGTGGACCTTTTTGTCTATTCCTAGAGTCTCGAATATCAAAACCTAGCCAGGTGAAATATGACAGCTATATATACAAAACGCAACGAAAAGGTGGCCGTCAAAGAGAGAGAGAAGAGCGAGAGGAAGATATAAGAGCGAGAGGAAGATATAAGAGCGAGAGGAAGATATGAGAGCGAGAGGAAGAGTCAGACAAACGACCAAAGGAAATTCAAAGACAGGGCCAAGTGATTCAGCCAATCCCAGTAAACATAAACAATTCCTCCTGCCTGGTTCTTTTCCTCTCCCCTTTCTCTTGTCTCTCCTCTCTGTCCTCCCCCCCGCAAGAGAATGACTAACAAGACAAACGAGAAACGAAATGTTGTAGTGTGTGAGGCGTTGGAAACCCGTAAAAGCACAAGGCAACAAAAAACAAAAACAAAAAAAAAGGCCGCCAACCAAAACCCCAAATCACCAACATTAAGCTTTTTTTTTGTACAAAAACCAAATGAAAACCTGAAAACCTCCGTCCCACCTGGCTGTAGCGTCTTTCACCTCCAAAACAGCTCCTCAGACCCTCTCCTCTCTCACAGGCCTGTGTTCCGCCGTCCAGCAGTATTGCTTTGCGGCACGTCCGTTCCCGTGTCCGTGTCTGATGCACTGGCTAAGTTGCTGCCAAATCCAGTCACGCTGCTGCTGCCGCCGCCCAGACCGCCCAATCCACGGCGCCCAACGCCTATGGGCGTCACGTCGCCGCCGCCGCCGACGCCACCCGTTGCTGCTCTCCTGCTTTGGCGGGGTGATCTGCCCTCTTCTCCCTCTTCTCCCTCTCTGTCCTCGCCCTCGTCGTCATCATCCTCGTTCACGTTGTCGTCGTCGTCCCCGGCCCCGCCTCCTCTGCTGCTGCGCTCTTTGACTTTCGACGCCAGCGCGCTCAGCCGGTCGCGCACGCCGCCAAACGCCGACCGCTTGGTCTTTTCGCCGCCGCCGCTCGAGTCTGCTCCTCTCCGGCTGCTGCTGCCGAACCTGAGGCTGCTGTGCGTGCTGCTGCGGCTGCCTGGCCGCAGGTAGTCCATGTTGAGACCGCCACCCATCGACAGGGGCCCCGATGCCGAAGCCGAAGCCGAAGCCGATCCCGGTCTTGGCCCGGCCCTCGCTGGCGCCGTGTAGATAGGGAGCTCTTGCAGCGGCGTGGCCGGCGTCGTCATGGCAAATCCAGGCACAGGCATTCCTCCGGCGTTGCCAACACCACCACCGCCTCCCGTCTGAAGCGCCAATGCACCACTGTTGTGACTCGAGCCCGCCCCTCCTCCGCTGCGCCGTCTGCCGTGGCCACTGTTGCTTTGCAGCGACGACGCGTTGGACGCAATGCTGGAGCTGCGGCTCAGAGATCCGGGCAGCGGAACCGACATTTGCGATCCGCGATACGACGACGACAGCGACCGTGGCGGCGACCGCGAAAAGTCAATGGCGTCCTGCTGGAAAAACAGCGACGACGACGAATCATCTTCGCCGCTGCCGGCACCTTCGCCGTTGCCGTTACCGGCGGCATTGCCGGCATTGCCGGCATTGCTGGCATTGCTGGCATTGCTGGCATTGCTGCCACCACCACCTCCACCACCTCCTTCCCCCCCTCCCAACGACAGCCCCGGCGCGGCGGCCAGAAGCACCGACCCCTTGGCCAGCTGGCGCCGCTTGGACTGCTGGGCCGGGCTCGGCCGGTGGCGGCTGAACTTGTTGTTGATGATGGCGCCCGTGTGCGAGATCAGCGCCTTGATGACGCGGCTCTTAAAGGCCAGGGCCAGGTCCAGATTCGACCAGGTCTTGTTGTGGTACTCGATCGTCGGCAGCCGGAACTCAAAGTCGTGCACGTCCTCCAGGTTGCGCTCGCCCTTGCCCTTGTAGCTCAGACAGAGCACCACCGACGGCATCTTGATGTAGGCAAACGTCTTGTAGTTGCTGGCCCGCGCAATCATCTTCGTCAGGTCGTCCGACGCTGCCCGGTTGCCGCTCTGCTTGGCTTTGCCCTTGCGCATCCGGATCCTGCCCTTGCCGTCTTTTCCGTGTTTTCCGTCTTCCCCTCCTGCTTCTGCCGAGGCTGCCGCCTTGCTGCTGCGCAATCCAAACTTGCTGCCGCCGCCACCGCCACCGCCGCCGCCGCCGCCGCCGCCACCGCCGCCGCCGCCGCCGCCGCCGCCGATGCTGCTGCCGCCCAGCGACGAAAAGCCCGTCGACGACCGGCCCACGCCGATCCGCAGCGACTCGCGCGACGGCTTCTTCAGCAGCGACGACGCGCCTCGGCCCGTGCCCGTCAGCGACATGGTCGACATGGTCGACGACATGGTCGACGAGCGGAAAAACCGAAACGAGTGGCCTCCGCTCGACTGGGCCACCCCCAGCGCCTTTTGCCGTTCCCCCGCCGTCGCCCGCTGCTGCGTCGACGTCAGCGTCGGCCGCAGCCGCAGCTCCAGCGAGCCCGTCTGCGTGTCGAATCCGCGCCCGCCTTCGCCCACGCCGCCGCCGCTCCAGCCGGGAATTGTGTCCCGGACTGCTCGGTACTCGTCGTCGCACAGCGCGCCGAAGCTGCCATCCAGCATCTCGTCGTAGTCGTCGTAGTCGCCGTCGTCGTCGCTTCGCATCGCCGGGTCCAGCTTTGTCGTCGACTGCGAGTCGACCGAGCCGGAGCCGCCGGCGCCGGTGCTGCCGTTGCCGGCATGGCCGCCGCCGCCACCACTGCCACTTCCGGCGCTTCCACCACCACCTCCCCCCCCGTCCTTCCACGCCGGGAACACATACTCAAACAGCTTCTTGCCCACGTCGTGCTCCAGCTGGATCTTCATCGGGAACAGCGTCACCTCAAAGTGGTCCATCACCGTGATGCCCGCAATCGCCTCCAGCATGTACCAGTACACCCGCACCATGGGCGGCTGGCTGCCGTTCGTGTTCGTGTTCGTGTTCGAGGCCGCCGAGGCCGCCGTGACGGCGCTGCTGCTGCTGGCCGCGTGCTCGGCGCCGGCGGCGCCGGCGCCTGCCGCGTTGTACGGCGCAATCATCTCCGGGTAGATGGCGTTGGGCTGCAGGTTGAGCCCGATGATCTTGCCGACCTGGATGAGGTTGATGTGGGAGCCGTCGGCCTTGTCGGTGCGGTCGTACTCGACGTCGATCAGCTGGAACTCGGCCAGCGGCTCGCTGTTGTCGCGCACCAGCCGCCAGGCAATCTCGCGCGCCGACAGGCTCCACCGCAGCAGCGCGCTGCTCTGGTCCGTCTCGAGGCGGCCCTGCGACCGCGTGATCGCCTTCATCAGAAAGAAGAGCTCGTCTTCGCACGCCGCCAGGTCGCGCTCCAGCAGCAGCCGCTCGCTCCAGCCGCGCTTGTCCAGGTACTTGGAGTGGATCTGGAAGTGCGTCTTGATGTCCTCCAGCTGCCGCACCCGCTCCTGCAGCCGGATCACCATCTCCGGCGCCCCGCGCAGGTCGCTAAAGTCCGACGCCAGCATGATCTTCTCCAGCCGCTCGTTGCGCGTCTTCTCCAGCGGCTCGCTGTACATCAGCAGGTCCAGCACGATCACGTAGATGGCGTAGTACTGCGACGAGTTGCACAGCGCCCGCGCCCGCGGAAACTCCACCCACAGATTGTCCATCCGGCTCTCCATGCCGTCCGCCGGCGCCGTTCCCATCCCGGCTCCCATCCCGGACGACCCGGGGCCTCCTCCGCCGCCTCCGCCGCTTCCGGAAGAAGGGATTCCTCCCCCGCCTTCGTCGTCGCCCGTGTTGACCTCGTCGTAAAACTTGAGCCGCAGCGTGTTGTACTTGTCGTACCGCAGCATGGCCGACGTCTTCTCCACCACGCGCTTGAACCCCAGCGGATCCGCCCGGAAGTCCGACATCGCCTCCAGAGGCACCCACGGCGGCCAGCTAGACCCCCGCGGCGACCCGTAGCTGCTGCCCGAGTACATCGACAGCACCCGCGTCGCAAACCACTTATGGTGCGTCACAAAAAACTGCGTGCTGTCCATGCTCACCAGGAAGCGCCGCTGCACCAGGCCGCTGACAATGTCCGACAGCCGCGCCTTGTCCAGCACCTCCACCACCTTGAGCTCCATGCCCTTGGCCGTCACCAGCACCACGTGCTTCTTGTTCTTGTCGCTCTGCAGCTGGATCTGCGGCGCAATCAGCCGCACGTGGTAGCTGTTCTGCGGCGCAAACTCCTTGGCAATTCCGTTCGCCAGGTCTTCCATCGCCGTGCTGTACACCGCCCCTTCAGTCTTGCCGTTGCTGCCGTTGCTGCCGTTGCTGCCGTCGCCGCTGCTGCCTCGGCCCTTGGGCCCTGCCTCGTCCGCGCTGACAAAGCGCTTGCCGTCCTGAAGAATTTTGCGAACTCTATTCTCAATGTCCTTCGCCGCCTGCTCGCCCTTGTTGATCATGTCCGACGACGACGACAGAATCCCAGACGTCCGTCCGCTCGTGTGGCCCCCAATGCTGCTGCTGCTCACGTTGCCGTCGCCCGCCGCTCCTCCTCCTCCTCCCCCGCCTCCGGAAGAAGGGATTCCTCCCGTCGTCGTCGGCGTTCCGCCACCTCCGAACGCAGACGAGCTGCCATCTCCCGCCATGGACCCCAGGCCTGCGCCGCCGGCAGCAGCCTTGAGCTTAATCTGCTCCTCGACAATGTCCAGGATGAACTTGACCGCCGGCCGAGACAGGTAGTAGACAAAGCCCCGCCGCTGGCTGACCTGGTGGATGTATCGCAGAATGATGTTGCGCAGCATGTTGTTCCACTTGAGCTTGATGTTGTGCACCACGAAGCGGTTGGTGAACTCGCTGTCAAACTCGGCCCGCGGGTCGTCTGCCAAGTCTTCTTCGTCCCCCGACGCTGCTGCCGCTGCTGCCGCCTCTGCCGTATCTGCCTGCCCTTGCTGCTGCTGTGCTTGCCGCGCCTCTCGGGCTTCTCGGTTCTGCTTCCGCTTGGCTTCGCGCTGCCCAGCAGGTGCCCTCGACTCTTCGCTCAGCTTCTCCAGCGTCTTTTCCAGGAATAGCTTCTTTTCCTGCAGCACGTTGGCCTGCCGCGACAGCGCCTCGATCTCAGCTGCCACCGCAGGGTTCTGCCGCAGATGGCCATCGCTGCCACCATCCCCGCTCTGCCGGCCACCGCCACCGCCGCCAACGCCGCCATCCCCGCTGCGCCGGCCGCCGCCACCGCCGCCACCGCCGCTGCCGCTGGCAGCCGCCTCGAAATTGACGTGCTTCGCCGCCTCGGCTATTCTCTGGATGTAGTGCTCGATCTGCTCCGTCAGCTGCTGCAGCCGCTCCTCAATCAGATGCATCTGCACCGTCTGCGGGCTGTCGTCGAGCGACATGATGCACCGGTGCGTCGGCTCGTGGCCAAACGGACTGGTCCGGTCAGGGTCGCCCGAGATCACGCCGCCAATGTCCATCTGCCGGAAATACGTCACGCGCGGCGCATACGCCAGCGGCAGGATCTTGGTGTCCGGATTGTCTTCCGTCGGCAGAATCCAGTCCAGCTCCACAAAGTCGTCCATGTCGATCCAGCTGAAGTCGTCGTCGGGAATGGTAAAGCGCGACACGTCCAGACTCCCATCGTGGTGGTGGTGGTGGTGGTGGTCGTGGCGGTGGTGACGGGTTTTGCCATTGCTGTTTCTGACGTCGTTGCCGTCTCTGATGCTGTTGCTGTTGCTGTTGAGGTCGCTGTCGCGGGTGTGGAAGCTGCTGCTGCCGCTGTGGCCGTGCTGGTGCTGGTGGGTGGCGGCGGCGGCGGCCGCAGCGGCGTTCATCATCGTTTCGATGCTCTCGGCCGCCGTGCTCCGGATGCTAGCCGAGACGGCGCGCACGTCGACGGCGGCCAGATCCAGCTGGCCGGCGTGGATCTTCATGCCGGTGGTGCGGCTCTGGGTCTTGCGGCCCTTGTCGCGCGTGTTGAACTCCTCGCGGCGCTGGTGCAGGTCCAGCATGAAGCTGTCGAAGCGCACCTTGATGCCGGTGGCCGACACGCCGCCGTCGGCGCCGGCGCCGGCGCCGTGGTCCTCGCCGCAGTCCTTGTGCTTGTAGATGTGGCTGAGAAAGAGCGGCGCCAGCAGCAGGTTGTACTTGATCGTGGCCAGGTGCCGGCCAAACTTCTTGCTGCTCTTCTCGCGGTTCGGCCACAGATTGCCCTGCCGGATCGGCAGCGACATGGGCCCGCTGAAGAGCGACCACCAGGCGAAAAAGTGCGTGAAGAAGCGCGGCGTCAGGTGCACCGTGTTGTAGCTGCGCGACGGCGTCGCATTCGCCGACATCCAGTCGCGGTCCGCCGGCGCCCGCACCGCCAGCGACATGTGGATGTGCTGGCTGCGGAACCCCCGGAACGCGTCGTACGGCTGCCCGTTCGGCCCCGCCCGCGCATACTGCGGCGACTTGAGCACCACCCCGTAGTGCGGCGCAAACGCAAAGTTGCGCTGCCCGTTCTCGATCGCCTGCTCAAACACCAGCCCCGCCACCCACTGCACCTTGCCCGACAGCTTCATCACCACCTTCTTGAACACCGCCACCGCCCGCAGGCTGTCGTCGCTCGCCAGGCTGTCGCTGTCGCGCACTTCCTGCTGCGCCGCCTCCCGCGCATGGTCGCTGTAGTCCGGCACCGCCAGCACATACTCGCCGCTGTCCACCGTCATGAACTGCTTCGGGTCGTCGTCCACGTGGATGTTCCACCGCACGTCGTTGCGCCAGCACATCAGCAGCCCGGCCCCGTTGCCCGTCACCTGGTACGGGTCGCGCGTGCCCTTGAGCGCCAGGTGCACGTCGCCGTCCGCCTTCCACGCCACCCGCACCCGCGAGTGGAACCCCAGCCGGATCTTGTCCCAGAAGCCAACCCGTTCCGACGGATCCAGCTGCGGCTTGGTGAACGACTCAAACACCATCATCACGTCCTGGATCGCCGGCTGGTACGACGGGCCCCACGTGATCCGCGTCGGCAGCGACGTGTTGATGTCAATCCGCAGGTCCGAATACGCCTTGACCGCGCTGACGGTTCGCCGCACATCCACGTAAAAGCCGCCGCCGCCGCCGCCGCCGCCGTCGCCGCTGTTGCTGCCGCCGCCGTCAGCCGACGGCGGCCTGGGCTCGGTGTTCCTAAAGGGCAAAATGTTCACGCGGATATAGCGTGCCGACTCCGGCCCCTGGAACTCCTCGCCAATGACAAAGTCGCCGGACAGGCAGAGCGCCTGCACAGCGTCCGTCGACGACTGCATCGACGGCAGCACGGCGGGCACGTGCAGCAGCGGCAACGGATAGTCGCGCACCATCGCCTTGGCGTTGCCCATGCCGATCTGCACGTTCATGGGGATGAGCAGCGAGTACTTCATGTCCTTGGGCATGCCCTTGCCGGTCTTGTGCAAAAAATCCGGCAGGTCCTTCATGGGGAAGCTCGGCTTGTCGATGACGATCTGCAGGTCGTCAATGATGGCCGCCAACAGCGCCGGCCGGTCCGGCACCCCCAGAATCCTCTCTTGGTGTTCGCTGTCGTCCGGCTGCTGGTCCGCGCCCCAGAACAGACTGCGGCTCTCTCTCATCGTGCTGCGAGCCATCGCATACAGCCGGTCGATGCGCTGCTTCCAGCCTCGCGAATTGTGCAGGTTGAGCCTATGCCGAGCCTCGCTGATCGACACCTGCGCACTGCCCGTCATGCCCAGAGATCCCCCCTCGGGGTCGTATCGCGGCGTCCGGCCCGCACCGTACTGGTGCTGGTTCTGGTGGCCGCTGTTTGCCCCCGCTCGCCTTCTCGAGCTGGACCGGCCATCTTCGCTCCGACTCCGATACGCTGCTGCGCCGCCGCCGCCGCCACCACCGCCACCACCGCCACCACCGCCACCGCCACTGCCACTGCCACCGGCCGCCGACGCAGACCGGGCGCTGCTGGCCGGGTGTGCAGATCGGCCGCGCGCCCTAAGCTTGGTCGATTCTCGGCGAGCCTCGTCTTCTTGGATCTTCTTGACTTTGACCCGGAAGGCCTCCTCGCGCGCCAGGCGCTGCATCTGCTCCACGCGGCCGGCCCGGTAGATGAGGCCCAGCTTCCACTCAAAGGCCCCGTCTTCGAGCTCAAACGAAAAGGTGCGGCAGCGGATGGCAATCCTCGGCACATGCTTGGGGCCCTCGGGGCCCTTGTTGAGAATGTATTCGTTGGTGCCCGTCTTGAATCGGTGGTGCAGCTGCTGAATCGCCTTGGCCGAATTGATCACGTTGTCAAAGATCTTGTGCATGATCAGCTCATGCGGCACGGCGAGCCGGATGGCGTCTGTCGAGACGTCAAACGTCCGCTCCACTTCAAAGCCCGCCGTGTGCGCCTGCTTCTGCATCGTCTCCTTCACCTCCAACCGCCCGTTCTTGAGGCTGACCACCCGGGCCCACACCTTGGGCATCCGCGGCGCTTCCGCATACAAGCGCACAAGATTGCACGAGAGAAAGGGCGGCGAGCGCCGGTGGCGGCCCGCCTCCAAGCCGTGCAGGTGAAGCATCAGATTCGGGTCTGACGGCATGTCCGCCTTGATCTGCACAAAGAGAGCTTTGACGTCGATGATCACGAGCTCAGACGCCGGGCCGGCCTCGGCCGGCCCAGCAGCCCCTCCTCCGTCGTCCGGTCGCTGCTGCTGTCCAGGCACAAGCAGCGAGGGCTGCGGCGGCGGCGGCGGCGTCAGGTGGTGTGAGTGTGAGCGCTGTTCCGCTGCGTGCCTCTTGCTATTGGCCACGTCCTTGCTCGTTCGCATCAGAGCCTTCCGCAGCACGGTCGTGGCCACGCCGAAGGCGTAGTGGCAATGCAGCGAGTAGTGGAACAGAATCGTGCGCACGTGGGAGTGGACATGGAACAAGGGGCCGTGGCTGTCGCTGAGCGTCGACAGCGCAATCTCAAAGCGCGGCACGTTGAAGAACGGCTCCAGCTCCCATTTTTCCGACGACTCGACGACAAACGCCTCGAGGTCCCGGCAATGGATGGCAATCCGCCGCCCGTCGCCCTCGTGGTAGTGCTTCCTCTTGCTTTTGGGCGGCGGCATGGGCATGGCCGTCAAGAGATCCGTCTCGGGCATCAGCATCATCGAGCGGCTGACGGCGCGTCGACGGCCGTGCCGCCGCTGGAAACCCTCCAGGCGCTGGGCGCGGTACTCCACCGTGGCCGAATCCAGCTGCACTGCCACGCCCCGGCTTTCGTCCGAAATCTCCGCGTCGACCCCGGCAACCTCCATGTTGAAGTCGGCCGCCTGCAGCTGAAAATGCAGAAGCCAGCCCGGCATGGCGCGCAAGAAGTTGTGCTGGCGCGCTTGCACTTGCGCTTGCGTTTGCTCTCTGGCGTCCCGATGCAGCCTTGGTGGTACAACCAGCTTGTCGGGCTGCACATCCGGCCGCAGCTGCTTGACGATCTGGCGCAGGCCGTCGATGATCTCCGGCCGCACCAGCTTCAGGGAAAAGGTCTGGAGAATGCCGCTGGCCACGACATGCACGTTGGGCGACGAGCTGAGCTGGGTCTTGAGGTCGAACGACTCCGTCTGCAGCAGGTCGAAGCGGTTTCCCGCCGAGGTCTGGTAATAGAGGTTGTGTGTTTGCAGGCGCGCAATCGAAGCGAGCGAGTAGTGCAGCTCTTCGACGGCGGAGTGGAACGACTCAATGTCGAGGGAAATCGCAGAGATGGAAGAGATGATGAGGTCGAAGTCGTCCGGATCGGCCGTCGGGTGCACGGGCGGCAAGGCAATGCGAAGCACGGGCTCGTGCATGGAGAACTTGATGTTTGCTTTGGGCAGGAGGCGCGATATGAGCCGGTGGCGCTTCTGCTTGATCGCCGAGGCTGTTTTTGTCTTGGCCGTCGCCGTCGCCGTCGCCGTCGCCGTCGCCGGCTTGGCGTGCGGTCGGAGCTGCAGCATGGCCAGCAGCAGCGGCAGATGGCGCGGGTCGAGGTCGACCGACGGCGATGTGACGACCGAGTTGGCAAACAGAATGTTGGCATTTCTCTCTTCGGCGCTGACGTCGCCCTGGATCTCGACCGTCTTGGACGGCAGGGTCGTCTTGACCGTGGTGGTGGCCATGGGGATGTACATCAGGCGCTGCGGCTTGCCGTGGCCATCGTCGACGCCGACGGAGATGGACAGAGCGGCCGCCAGTGCCTCGTGGGCAATGTCTTTGGACGGAAAATACATGCGGTGGGCCGGCGCCCTGGGGTCCAGGCGGTGCAGGTCGATGCCGATTTCCTTCATGGAGAGGTTCATGGACAGGGTGCGAGAGCTGCCCGTGCTGACGGCGCCAATGTTCTTGGCCATGCCCAAGAAGCTGATGGCAAACTGGACTTCTCGAATGCCTCTCAGAATGGAGCTGACAAATTCTTTCGAATCGGACAGTGTCTGCATGAGGGTGTCGTTGTCGTCGCCCGGCTCGTTGTCGATCGGGTCACCGCTGAGATCGGCCTGGTCGGGGTGGAGAGCGTGGAGAGCGTGGACCGGGATTGACTCGACAAAATCAGTTGCAGCGGACGCCGCCGCCGCCGCCGATGTCGTTGCTGCCGTTGCTGCCGTTGCTGCCGCTGCTGCCGCTGCTGCTGCGGAATCGGCCCAGCCCGCAGCCCCAGGGCCGCGACTGGCTGAGGCCATCCTGAACTGGCGGTAGCGCTCAGCACAGCAGCTGAGGTCGTCGTACGGGACATGTACGCGACCGAGTTTGAGGGCGACAGAGGCGTCGCGCAGGCCGTCCAGAGCCTCGTACAAAAAGCCGTGAACGTTGAGGGTGGCGTTGTCGACAATCTCCAGCGACTCGCGGCCTTCGGCGGTGAACAGCACACTCCGCAGCGTCATGATCCATTCGGCCTGGCGCCTTTCCGTCACCTTGTCGGCCCGGCTCTGGAAGCGGAAAAGCACGCGATCCACCATGGTGTGGCGGGTATCCACAGCGATGGTGAAGTTTCCAAACTGCACATTGCCGACGCCAACCACGTTGAAGGTCGAGTTGGTGGCCACGACGTCGACCAAGCGCAGCCAGTGGATGTTGCGGTGCAGGCGCTTTATCCGCTCCTTGAGTTTCATGAGCTTGCGCCACGTTTCGCTCCGCGCGTCGCCGCCGCCCGCCGTGGTGCGGCGGCTGATACTTGGCCCCGAGCGTTGCGGAGCTGCCCGTCTGCTTCTGGCAGAGCCGGCGCTGGTGCCCGCGCCGCCCTCGCTTTCGAAAGAAGTGGATGAGGCTGACGGACGGGGAGAGCTGTTGCTGTTGCTGTTGGTGCTGCTGTTGGTGCTGCTGCCGCCGCCGCCGCCGCCGCCGCCGCCGTGGTTGCCAGAGCCCCCAGAGTCGGCATCGGCTCGCGTCTCATCCTCGCACGCCTCAGCGGCCTCTAACTCGCTATAGTCGACAGTGACAACGAGCTCGCTAACGACAATGCTGAGCCAGGTGGGCTGGGCAAAGGTGGGACGGTGGATGTTGAGGCCGAGGCTTCGAATCTCGATCTTGAGGCCATCGTGCGGCACGTAGGCCAGGCGGCGCAACGAGAAGTAGCCAATGCGCTGAATGGAGAGCCCGGTGACAATGCGGACGACGGCGAAGAGCACAAACGAGAGCAAGTAGAGGAGAACAACGACGCCGAGGATAAAGGTCGGGTTCAGAAGCGCCATGGTGGCCGTGTCTCTTGCCAGCGGCCCGAGGAGTCTAAACATTAGCTTTCAAAGCACATAGGCACAGCCAGAAACAGAGTGAAGAGAATGGACAAGTCCCCCAAACCCAAACAACCCAGATAAAGAAAACAAAAACATACCGGTCGAGCCAGCAAAACCTGATGTGGCACGTCTACCAGAGGCGGCTCACTTCTGCCGGGGTGTCGAAATTCATGGTCGATCAACAAGGAAACAGATACTCGTATGCGACGGTAAGCGAATGCCGAGACAAGAGAGACAGATAATGGGCGAAATCGTCAACAAGAACGCAACACGAGCCGGACAACCAATTGATTCAATGCCGACGGGCAACCGTTCATGGGCTTCGCGCTGCTAGATCGCACACTTGGGCAAAAAAAGAGAAAAAAAAAAACCCTCGCCTTGACGAAGCTCGATCTGGTGTTGTACGAGAAGTCCGAGTCCGAGAAAACGTGGCGATGGGTAACCCAAGCACAAGCCAAAGCTGTTGTGGCAGGAAAACAACAGCAGGACGAAGTTTTGTCTTTGCACTTCTTTTTGTGTTGAGGGTTGAGGGAAAGGGGGGGTTGGATGTGCTGAGCAGTGCCTGCTGTGCGTCCACACAAGAGCACAAAAAAAGCATTCCTGCTAGTAAATAAGCAGACGGTGTAGATAGTCGCCCGTTCCTTCCGCGCTCGTTTGTCGCTAATCCTCAAAGCACGACAAACTAGCCTCCAGGACGCTCCGAACGCTCCTTCCTCCTATCTGAAAACAGCTAGTGCCATGGGCAGGCTCTAAACTGGGCTGGTGCGCTTAGTCACGATTCCAGATGGTCGGTTTTTGACGGCACAACACCGTGAGAGATAAAACGCCAAATTATGCCAAAAAATGTAAATTGAAACAATAGAGCAAGAAGCTATTTTTCTTGCTCTTTGATTACAGTAATACAAGGTGGTGGAAATGGATTAATGAAGGGAAATTACGGGCAAAATGTTTCCTTCCTGCTAGGCCTCACCCTAATATACTCTTACTCGTACTCGTACTCGTACTCGTACTCGTACTCGTAGTACATGCCCAAGCTAACAAATGTATCAACACTACGCCGCATCGTCATGACATAGCAACACATCTCGTACAGCGTCACAAAACAAGCGAGACTCAAATTAGGAGAGTCAGTTTGTGCACTGCTCGTCTGTCCGAGTATACGCGCAAAAGACCTGTCACCTTTGCTCCATACCTAGAGGAGGCCCCGGGGACGAGTTGTCATGTATCTAGTCCGTAGTCCGACTCTGTTTTCATGACATGACATGGTCTGGGGCTTCCAATAACTGGACGACGGGGTAATCGCTTTGCAAAAATCATGTGTTGTTTTTATTGTCCGTCGTAGCCTGCGCGTTCTCGCGGCCTCTTGCCGCCTTTAACTCGGCTATCTTGTCATCGATCAGAGATATTTCCACGTCCAGCTGGGCAATCTTGTCATCGATAAACTTTTTGTACTCCTCGTCCGTCATCGGCTTGATGGGCATCCACTTGCTCCACCAGCTCGACCTTTCTCTGCCCGTGCCTGTGCTGCTGTCCGCCGCTGGCAGGGCATTGGCTATGGCTTGCCCGCCGGCGCCGAAAACCGAAAACACGGCAATGGCAGGCAAGATATTTCTCGGCCCACCTGTCACGTATGAGCACTTTGTGGTGTCCGAAGAGTACAGGCTACAAAAGAAAAACGAGGCACTTACGAAGAGCTCCGCCCACCAGCCCGGCGGTGGCGCCGGCAAGAGTGCTGGCTTTCACCTTGTCTGCTCGGCTGAGAGAAGCATCGCCTCCCCACGACATGATTGCGGCGCGCCGGGACGCTGAGGTGTATGATTGCTCTTGTCAGAAAGGAGCAGGCGCTGGAGGGGGTGCAAATCGCACAATCTGCCACCATCGTGCTCGCCTCTTACCATAGTAGCTGCTGCCCAGAGCAAACCATTGGGCTCCTGTCACCAAGGAAAACAAGACGGGGGCTGCAGACCGCACAATGCCCGACGCTGCACCGACAAACAAGCCGGCCGTTCCTATAAAAGGCGGAAAAGAACAGTCAATAACCAGTCACAGAGAAGCCGAGATTCCGGCGGCCCCAATGACCAAAAAAAAAGAAAAGAAAATAAAATAAAATAAACCCACCTGCTGCCAGACCAACTTGTAAACTGGGCCCCAAAATCTCAATCACTTCGCGAGGGATCTGCCCCTTTTGCGAGGACGGCAGGCTTCGCCTGGGCGGCGGCGGCGGGGCCGGGTTTGAGCTGGCCGGCGACGACATCGCCTTTTCCAGATCCAGGCGTGTATGGCCTCTTTTGCCTTCAGGAACCTGCTATTCCATCCAACCAAAACCAACCAAAGCAACACTGGGCTGAAGTTACAGCAAGGGACTGGCCTCCATCACTCTCTACTCGTATTACCGACTTGGCGTCATGGGAGGATGGCCCCAATGCACTGTCTATATTTACTTTGTGATCTGACTTTTGTTTCTCATTGGGACTTTTTTTTTTCTCTCGCCCTTTTCGCTATTTCAAACTTGGTCGCTGCCCGGCATTTGGTACAGTGCGGAATCGGGCCAGTTCTTTCCGCATCAAATGAGCCGCACAACCTTCACTCTCCATCTCCAGTTGGCTGCTTGTGTACAATAGCTTGCTTAATTTATTCACTGTGCTAGAGTCGTAAGTGCAGCGCACAGAAACTTCCCTGTCGGCCGGCCTCTCGGTCGTAATCTTGACGATTGTGTTGTTCCAACATCTCTCCTCCCTACTAGCAGCCGGCCGTGCTGGGTCAGCAGTCCGCACGGTATTTATAACGCGAAAACCCACCTCTCGGGGCTTGCTGCTCCACTGAAGAAGAGTTTCCTGTGATTGGCCAGAGCCCACTAGCGCTTCCTCATCTCGCGCGCCTTAGGAGAGAGAAAAAGCCACACCGGAGAAGGTGGAAGGAGGAGAGGAAAAAAAAAAAAAAAAAAAAAAAAAAAAGGAAAAAAGAGGAAAAGTTTCCCAACCCACAGCCAATGCGCGCGTAAAAAAGTTCAAAATTTTCCACAACGGCCGACCAAGCACACAAATTTTACTTTTTCTTGCAACAACGGAGTCAGAGTCGATACGGCACGTAAGACTCTGCGAGCATCAAAAAGTGTACGGCCTTTTCCGTCTTTTTATCTTCTCTCCCCTTTTCTCGCCCTTTTCTTCCCCACCCTTTTTTTTTTTTGTGCTAAACTGAAAAATTCCAGCTTTGACAAAACGAATCTGCAAATCCGCATTTCGCCCATCAAGAAAACTCGACTCGTGCATCGATATCTCGATACACGATTCTCGACATCCGCGGCGATTTAACGGAAAAGCCAGAACGGAACAGGACGAACGCCTGAAAGTTTGGCTTCGGAAAGGAATACCTCTAGAGAGATAAAAGGAAGGAAACCCGAGACGAAAACAGGACAGCCTCGCTGAGTTTGTTTTCCATCTTTCGACGTCTTCTTCTCTCGCTCTCTCGCATCGCGCTGTTCGCTACTTTGGGTCGACTGCAAAAGCGCGAACCCAATCCACGACACTCCCAACTCCTACTTCGTGTTGTCTGCACGCATCGATTCCGCATCGTCGCGTGTGGCCAGCTCGACTCATCTTCTCATCCAACATGGGTTAGTTTCTTCGCTCGCTGCCTTCTCTCGGCCGAGGCGTCTTCCTCCTATGTCCCAAAAAGCCCCTGGCGATTCGGTCTTTGCTCCTCATCATCGTTTACTGACACGTGTTTTTTTACAGCTGGGAAAAAGAAGGAAGCAGTTCAGAAGCTGTCGTATGGCGAGTTTATGGTCAATGAAAGTATGTTGTTGTCTTTTTATCGTCTCCGCCTTTTCTTCCGCCCTTTTTTTCTGGTCAACGAGTGGCAATGCTAACCTACCGTCACAGCCTACGGCGGCTCTTGGGCTGATGAAGTTGAGGAAACTTACGGTATGATCTCTCTCTTTCTCTCTCCCCTCAGGGGAGCAAGTTTCCATCTCTGGCTTTAATAGTCCACATGTCTTTTTTTTGGCTTCGTCGTTTTGGGTTTTGTTTTGAGCCTGCACCTTGCACTTTGCATTGCTGATCCTCCCCCTCCGTGCTTTTTTTAGAATCTGGTAATATGCTGCGATGCTTTTATTGTGTCATGAACATTATGACATCATGACACAGCATGCCCTATTCTTTGGTTTAATTTTTTATTTTTTTGGTTGCATGCTTTTGCGAAACCGAGAGTGAGTCTGGTAGAGGACCGGTGTTGCTGACAGTTGAATATAATAGGCACGCAGCCACTGCCTGCGCCCGAGCGCCGCGGCTATGGCGGAAGCTCTATGACGTCGTATGGCAACGACCGTGGTAAGTTTGTGCGTGCGTGTGTCCGTGGGTGCGTGACTTTCAGCTTACGCCTTTTGCAGGCTATTCCCAGCGGGAGTATGCGCCACAGCGGATTCCAGACAAGCCACCATATCTTGCACACCTGGGAAACCTCGATTACGAGGTGACGGAAGATGACATTCGCAACGGCCTGTTTGAAGGGAGCAACGTCACCAGCATCCGCCTGATCGAGGACCGCGAGACGAGACGGCCCAAGGGCTTTGGCTATGCCGAGTTTGCCACCGTCGACGGTCTCAAGCAGGCTCTCGAAAGAGACGGCACGCAGTTTCGCGGCCGTTCTGTGCGCATCCGCATTGCTGATCCTCGTAAGTTTTTTTCTTCTCTTTTTTTTGTGTGTGTGTGTTCCTATCTGTCCGTGTTGACGAGGCGCTGACCTGCATGACCAGCCAAGGAACGCGACCGGGGCGAGTCGACGCGCGACCTCAGCGAATGGACGCGCAAAGGGCCTCTTCCCGACCTGCCATCGTCGTCGCGCAACAACGAGCGGCGTGGCGCACCGGCGGACTTTGGCGAGCGGCGGCCACCGCGGGACGCACCGAGCGACGTTCCGGCGCGGGACCTCACATGGGAACGCAAGGGGCCGCTGTCTCCGATTGTGCAGCCCGAGCGCAGCGATGCCGGCCGTGACAGCAGCCGCTCCCGAGGCAACCTGATGGAGGCGCGGTCGGAGTCGTTCCGCGGCAACCGCAAGGCGTCGCCTGCGTCGTGGGGCGAAGGCCGTCCCGAGAGCTCGTCGGGCGCCGCAGGCGCTGGCGGCATCAACGGGCCCCGGCCTGGTCGCCGGGACTTTTCCGACCGCTCGGAGCGCCCGGAGCGCCCCGAGCGCGTGCCCGGCCCGGCCGAGCGCGATATGCAGTGGCGCAACAACATGCGTGCCGACCCGCCGGCCAAGTCGGAGGCGCCATCCCGCAGTGGCAGCGAGGCACCGCCGTCGCCGGCGCCTGTGGCGGCTGTGCCGGCTGGGCGGCCCAAGCTGAACCTGGCCAAGCGGACGGTGTCGGAGGCGCCGGATGCTGCTGCGGTGGCCGCGGCCGCCGCCACGGCAAACGACGCAAAAGCAAGTCCGTTTGGCGGCGCCCGTCCGATCGACACGGCGGCGCGCGAGCGCGAGGTGGAGGAGAAGCGCCAGGCCGCTCTGAAAGAAAAGAAAGAGGCAGAGGAGAAGGCCAAGGAAGAGCAGCGCAAGGCCAAGGAGGCTGCCGCCCAGGAGGCAGCAGCTGCAAAGGCCGCCGCCGCCGCCGAGGCGGCTGCCGCTGCGGCCGCAGCCAAGGAGGAAGCCTCCAAGAAAGAGGAGGCAGAAGCAGCTGCCGCCTCGGCGGCGGCGGCTACGGCCAACGCCAATGCCACCGCTTCGACTGAGCCAACGGCGGCAGCCCCCGCCGATGCTGCGGCCGCCCCGGCAGAAGCAGCGCCGGGTGCGAAGACAGAAACAGACGCCAAGCCATACCGGGCGCGTGATGCGTCCAAGAGCTCGGCACGCCACGGAGGCGGCGGACCGCAGAACGGGTCGGCGGCGCCGGGCGACAGCAAGCCGGCCTTGCGGCCCAAAGAGCCCCGCGAGAACGTGCAGAACTTCAAGTCGCGGGCCAACGAGAGCGGCAATTGGCGGCAGCCGTCGGCCGGCGACCCGTCACAACAGCAAGCCCCGCGACAGCCGCGGGGTCCCCGAAATGCCGACAACGCCGGCCCCCGCCGTGGCGGCGGCGCTCCGAGAGGCGGCGGCGGCCGGAACAACCACGACAACCCGCGCCCGCCACGGGCCAACGGCGCCGGTGCCGGCGGACCGCCGTCGCAGCCATCGACACCCAAGCTGCCTCCGGGAGAGGGCGAGCCGAAAGGACCGGATGAGGAGGGATGGGAGACCGTGGCCAAGGGCCGCCGAAACCAAAAGCCGCGTCCAGCTGCCTAGATCATCCGGCTTGCTGTCCTGCTTGCGTTTTTTTTGCTCTTTATATTTTTTTTTTCTTCTTGTCGATTTCGGTCGGGTTTTGTCAAGTGTCTCGGTGTGTCCCTGCGGCTGTCTTGTCTGATATTGATATTTTTTTCTTGATATGATATCTTTGCTGTGTTTCTGCGGTGTTGACGTCTACCATGTCTGAAGACCTTTTCCCCTGGGAAGGTGTCTCTTTTGTTGGACAAGCGAGGGAAGAGAATAAAGAGAACAGCGAACAGCAGCTGGGCTTCTCAAGTCAGTCAGGCCGTCGCTCCTGTGGCGTGTTTGGCTTTTCCCAAACGAGTCCTTCCGCTTGCCTTTTTCTTTTTATTCTCTTTCTCTTCTTTTCTGGCCCATCCTCGGAGACCTCGGATTTTTTTGTTTTTTTTTTCAAACAGGAACGCAGTCCTTGGCGGCGTGTATGCTGTCGACGAGACTCAACCAGGCAAAGACGACACAATGGCAGCACACGCATCGCCGGCATTGCAAAGCCCTGCACGCACCAAACGCTTTGTGCACGTCGTTCGGCGCATGCACCCACAGCACTCGGCACTCACCGCGATCACAGCCCTTGCGCACACACGACAACACAGGCAGACCGCCGCTTGGATACTTTTGGGAAGCTGGGAGGAGTTTTTATACTGGCTCTCTTTCTTTCTCGTTTACAGCTCCACAGGCTGTCTTTCTTTCCCGTTTACAGCTCCACTGGCTCTTTCTGTCTCGTTTACAACTCCACTAATGGCTTCTTTTTTTTCAGTTTTCTTCTTTCTTTCTCTCTTCACTACAATGTAACTCTTTTTGTCAATCACAATCTCATTTTCATGCGAAGCTGTCCTTTTCGGTGGTTTTCCCTCCTCCTTAACTTTGTTCGTCATGATTGGGCTGGACTTTGATATCTGCAATCTATATCTGTGTGTTCTAGTTCTTTTTTCTTTTTCTTTTTCTCTTCTTCACTTTTTTCCTCTCCTGTCGCACGTCTGCTTTTTGAGGCCGTGTTTATCTCTGGCCTTGCAGGAGGGCCGACCCATGGAGTGCAAAATGGAAGAGAGGTGTGCATACTCAGATGGATGAAGAAGAGAAGGGCAAAAAAAAAAAAAAAAGAGGGATATGGGCTTGCAACAGGGTCCTCGTTGTGGCATTTTTGCCTTTTTTATTCTCTTCTTTTGCTGTTTTCCGCTTTCTTTGTGTGTGTGTGTTTTCGCGTAACAGAATACAGAACAGCGAGAGCGATCCTTGCAAACAAGAGGGCCCCTGGGACTAGGAAGGACATTTGCAGGCAGGAGCAGAAAAGTCAAAAGAATTAAAAAAAACGAAGAGGTCTGCAACCTGGAGGGCAAAAAAGCGGTGGTATTGCTCCTTTCGAGCCAGCCAACTAAAACTAGTTTTGATTGTATATGGATTCATTTCACGTTAAATGGCTTTTGATTTTCTCTGATGACGTGTCCATCGCTGTCCTGTCCTGTCCTGTCCTCTGTCCTCTGTCTTCTGTTCTCCTGCCTCGGTTTTTTTGTCCCCACTGGTTAGTTTCCCCTGGTTAGGCTGTTCCCCAGGCTGTTCCCCATGGTTTCAACTGTTTCCTGGTGATCTTTGATCTGTCGACGCAGCCCCCTCTTGTTTGCGTCTGCCAATTCCGGGAATGTTTCACAGCAGCATACAGCAGTCTTGTGAATTAGAAAAAAGTCTCACGATTCTGAAGACTCACCCCTTTTTGCAGTGAGATTGTTCCTCTTATCCAGACCAGTCAGCCAGTTGAAGAAACCAAGACAAGGCTCGAGAATGATTGTTTTCGTAGATTTTTGTTTCTCGTAGCTCTTTCGTAGCTCGTAGCTCGTTGCTCTCTCGTAGCCCTGTCCCTCGTCTCTCTCGTTCGCCTGTCATATCTGTACACACACCGAGTCAAATATTGTCGCCTGAAGCTCTGGCCTTTTTCCAGCTTGCTTCTTTTTCTTCTCCTTCTATCGCTTCAGCGTCTCCTCCCTCTATCGCTTCAGCGTCTTCTGCTTCTCCGCATCTCTCGCCACGTTGCGGCCCTCGACCAGCAGCCCTTTGCGCCGCCGCACGCCGTCCATGTAGCGCTTCGCCACGTTCTCGCGGTCGCCAAACTCGCCCAGGTCTTCCAGGTCGTCTTCGGTGAACGGCACCCAGAGCGGGTCCTCGTCGACCAGCTGGTGGTCGAAGCCGGCAAAAATCAGCTGCGGCTGCGCGGCGCCGCTCGTTCGCTTGCGCATCTCGTCGGCAAAGCCAAACGACTCGGCCACCGGGATCATGGCCAGGATGGTGAAGAACGGCGTGCCTTCCTTCATGGTCTCCGATAGCACCCGGCCACGGCGCCGCGTCAGCACGTCGTACACCCGTCCAAGCACCTCGGCTGTTGGTGTTAGTAAGAGAGAAAGGGGGGAGGACGAGAAGAAGGCAGGAAGAGAAGAAGACGGAAGAAAGACGGGAAAGAGAGATAACAGGAAAGAAAAAGAACGGAAGGAACGGAAGAAACGAAAGAACGAAACAGAAGAAACGAAAAGACGAAAAAGAGAGAAAGAGAGCGGCCGTAAGAGTATACACAACGCCACTTCTCTCACAACTCAAACCAAAAACTTACTGCTCGCTTGGATCTCACACGAATACATGGCGAGCATCAGCCGTGGCGACCAGTCCAAAAAGCCTCGGTGGATGGCCTGCTGCGCCGTCTTGATCACCTCGCCCGTCAGGCGGCTCAGGTTGTCACGCACCAGCAGCGGCGCTTCTGCAGCTGCTGCCGTGGCAGTTGTCGTTGTCGTCGTCGCTGTCGTCGCTGCTGTTGTCGTTGATGTTGCGGGTGGGCTGCCCCCAGGAGTCACCACCACGTCCTCGACAATCACGGCCACGCCCTGCACGGGCTCGTGGCACAACGGGCCCTGGGCCATTGCCAGCTGGAACGCATAGGCGATCTTGTCGGCAAAGTGGCCCGGGCTGATGCGTTCGTCCGCTGCAGCTTCGGCCTGCATGTCATCGCGGCTGCCGCTGTCGCCGGGCCCGCCGTCCAGCAGCAGCCGGAGCCGTTTCAGACAGCCGCCCGACGTGCCGTCCACCAGGATGTTGGGGCCAAGCCGCCGAGGCCCAAACGCCACAATCTGGCTGGCCACGCCGCGCCACGCCTCGCGTCCCTTGTCGCTCTCCAGGGCTTTGCGCAGCTGCGCTGTGAATTCGGCCGTCGAGAGAATCCGGCCAGCCGTCTCGTCCGTGTCCAGATCGTTCTCGCCCTCTTCTTCGGGCTTTGTTTTTTTGCTGCCAGGCACGTTCCCAGTGCCGTTGCTGTCGTCACCGCTCTCACCGCTCTCACCGCTCCCGCCGCTCTCATCTTCTCCGTCCCTCTTCTTCCCCCTGCCGCTCCAGCTCTGGTCGGCCACGATGCGCCGGATCGTGTTGGCGTTTTTGGTCAGAAAGTCGGTTGCCTCGCTGGGCAGCGGCCGCACGCGCACGGAAATGGTGACCTGCTTCGAGCTGGTGGTGCCGACGACGGCGCCGCGGCCGAGCTCCTTGTTGGCGGGCGGGCGCATTTCGTCGGCGCGCACAATCGTTTCGCGGAACGGCACAATGGGCGCGCCCGCCTGGATCTCGCAGCGCGCAAAGCGCTCCCGCAGATCCGTCAGACAGCGCTCCAGATGCAGCTCGCCCGCCGTCAGCAAGACGTGCTCGCCGTTGGCCGCGTGCTCGTACTCGGCGCACGGGTCGCTCTGCACCAGCAGCCGCAGGCCCGCAATCATCTTGTCCAGGTCCGCCGGGTTTTCCGGCTCCAGCGCTACCCGCACAATCGGCCGCCCGTGCGTGCTGGCCACGCCCGCCAGGTTGGGCGCTCCGTCCAGCTGGCTGCACAGCGTCGCCGCCTTCAGCACGCCCGCGCCCTCCAGCCCGCGGATGCCAAACACCACGCCCGCCGGCACCCGCTCCAGACTCTCCAGGTTGCGGCCCATGATCATGTACAGCGCCGTCACGGTGATTTTCTGCGGCTCCGGCGCCCGGTGCGGCTGCGCCGGCGAAAACTTGGGCGGCAGCACATAGATCTCGTCGCCGACCGCCAGCGTCCCCGAGTAGATCCGCGCAAACCCCACCAAATGCTCAATGCTGCTGCTGCTGCCTTCCTCCTCGCCACCGTCCGCCTCTGCACCGCCCTCCTCGCTTTCGCCGCCGTAGAGCGTCGTTCCTGCCAGCGACGTCGAGAGGCCATGTTCGCTGTCGCCGGCCCGTTGCTGTGCGCGCGCGATCTCGGCCCGCTTGCGTCGAGCCATCTCTCTGGCCTCTTCGGGACTCAAGCCCCCCCCGGCCCCGCCGCCGCCGCGCCGCTTGTTTTCCGGCAGCTCCCTCTCGGGAACCGACACCATCTTGCTCACGTAGACAACCACGGGCTGAGACGGCGCCGCCGAGAAGTGCACCATGGCTTCTCGAATCTTTGCGTCGATGTGCGCCGCATCGGGCGACCGGTCCAAAAGGTCGGCCATGCGCTCCCGCTGCGCTGCCGGCGGCGACGGAAGCGACTCCACCACAGACACCAGCAGAGCCGTCGACAGCGGCAGCCAGGCAGAAAACACCGTCGTCAGCAGCAGGCGCGGGTCCCGCGACCGCTTGATGTGTGGCGGTATCGTAATGTTGAGCGACTTGGTAATCTTGTCCAGCGCCTCGGGGTTGCCGCCGCCGCCGCCGCCGCCGCCGCCGCCTTTGCTAGAAGCGGCGCCGCCCGCCACATCTCCCATGGTCGCGTTGTAGACCGCCCAGATCGGCTCGAGCACCAGCTGCACAAACATGGGCTTGAGCGAGCGGCCGCGGAGGTGCTTGGGACCCAGCACCTTTTTGGTCTTGGGGTCCAGGTAAAAACTGCCCCAGAGCACCTTCTCCAGACGCTGCGGCTTGATGCCCAGCTTGCGCTCGTACAGCACGGCAAATTGCCGCACCGTAAAGGCCCAGCCGTCGATGGCGCTGCTGAAGATCACATTGTTTTTTTCCGGCGCAAAGTAGATGTCTTCGTCGTCCTTTTCCTGGAACGTCTCGTCCTCGTCGTCCGTGGGAGGACCGGCGGCAGCGGCGGCTGTTGTTGTTGTTGTTGTCGTCGACGTCGTCGACGATGCATGGCTCTGGTCCTGCGACTGCGCCCGCGCCGCCTGCGCCACGCGCTCGTCGATGCGTTCGCGCCAGTGCAGGTCGTCCTCCATGCGCTCGCCCTGGAAAAAGCTGCCGAGGACGGCGTTGACCTGCTCGAGCAGCTTGCTGACGTGCACAAACGCCTCGCCGGGCGTCATGCGCAGCTCCGTCACCAGCCGGTCCATCTTGTTGATCACCAGCAGCGGCTTGAGCTTCTCGATCCACGTCTGCCGCAGCACCGTCACCGTCTGGCTGCACACGCCCTCCACCGCGTCCACCAGCACCACCGCCCCGTCGCACAGCCGCGACGCCGTCGACACCTCGCTGCTAAAGTCGATGTGGCCCGGCGAGTCGATCAGGTTGACCAGATACTCTTGCGCTTCCATCTCCGGCGCCGCCGCTGCCGGCGGCGGCGACTGGACTGGTGGCGGCGACTGGTGGCCGGCTGCGGGCTGGATCGGAGCCGAGGAGGCCGCCGCCGCCTTGCGCCTCAGCATCGAGAAATACAACGAAATCGCCGACGACTCCATCGTGATGCCGCGCAGCTGCTCGTCTGGCCGCGAGTCCAGATACCGGATCTTGCCCGCCATCTTGGGCGAGATTATGCCATTCGTGGCAATCAACGCGTCCGTCAACGACGTCTTGCCATGATCCTGCCTTCTGTTAGACCCTTTCTCTCCCATGGGGCAGAATCATCACGCCCTCCTGTGGCTGGGCCTCCTTTACTTACAACATGGGCCAGCACGCAAATCTAGTCAACTGTCAGCAACCAAGCATCCACGCACAACGCACACACACACAAACCCAGCACTGAATGGAAGAGAGACCTACATTTCGAACGTTGTCGGCATGCTGTTGCAGAGCTGCCAGCTTTTCAGGACTGACAACAGGCATGGTGCAGTCAAAGAAGATGGCACCGTACGGGTAATTGACAAACGGAGGAATCTGAACGAAAGATGAAAAAAAGACAAGGAAAATGAAGACCAAGAAGAGTATGTATAAAGCAAGCTAGTCTGTGGGATAAAAGCTATGTTCTTGGAGCATATTCCAGCTGTCCAACGCTGAGAGGTGAGAGAAAGGTTATACACTTCTCAGTTCTCGTCGTTTAGAAAAAAAAAAAAAAAGGCTTTTACTGTCTTCACAGCTTCTTGCTTAGTCTTCCCTCGAAGTTGCAAAAAGCTCCTTCCTATTCTGCCAAACGGCCCTTCCTCCCTCTAATTTGAATAGACTGTGAAGAAGGAGCTATGGGCATATATAGTGTGTTATGGCAACAAAAGCTGGAAACAAACCAAGCAAACTGGTTGATTTTACCATCCTTTCTCTTTTCATTATGAATCATTTGCTGTCGATTTTTTTTTTTTTGTCAAGGCTCCACCATAGCATCATCAGAGGGGCAAAACACTACACGCGCAACGCCGCTAAAATGCGCTGCCAAAGCAAACAACAAACAGTTTCACCCCGCCGGATGTAATTTTTTTCCGCCAAGCAGTAATGTCACTCGTAGAATCGCCCCCGCTGCGTCCTCGGGCCACAGCCAGTTGGTGCTCTTGCTAACATTTTGATATTTTTGATTTGCTCCTGTGAACCCTCGCAGCCGCAAAAAACGGTATACACCATAACACCATGAGCACATAATTATATCATACAAAAAGACTTGTTCTCAATAGGGGTTTAAAAGCGTCCTTTTTCCACTCCATGCAGTCAACCCCCCTTCCAAAATAGGTACGTTGAGTAGCCGTAAATCGTAGACAAGGGGACAGAAATGCCGTAATTGGAGAAAGCGGGACTTGGATTCCCGATTTTCCAGTCGGTCTTGGCAATCCCGATCTCATCCGCTGGTTTTTTTGCTCATGGCATCGTCCTCGTCCTCGTCGTCGCTATCGACGACATGCTTGAGAGCAGCAGCCTCGCCAACTTCCATCTCGTGCAGCTTCTTCTTCTGCTCCTTGATCGACTCTTTGTTCACTTGCTCTGTCGCCTGCAGAGCCTGCTGGCCAGTCATCGCTTCAAACTCGTCGTCGTCGTCATCCGCGCTCTCATCGTCGTCGCTATCAACTGACGGCACTGTCCCAGCTTCGGAAGGCGGTGCTTTTGGATGCGTTTCAGCAACGACACTGCTCGGCATGGTTGCTGCCGTAACCGCCGTTTCTACGGCTGCCCGTGCTGGCGAGCTGGGCCGCGACGAACGGCGCCTCAAGTACTGCTCCACGTTGAGCGGCTTCAGCGTCGGGTCGAAAGCTGCTGGCAGGCCTATGGCTGCGGCCACGCGGTGCGCCTCTTCGTCGGGAGACAGGCGGGCCTCCATGTCGTAAAGACTGGTGGTGTCGCTGTTCGCTTCGTGGACTCCGCCGTTGGCTGCCAACATCGCTGCATAGCTATGGCGCGACGGATCATTGGACCGCTTCTCCTTTTTCTTAAGTCGTTTTTCGTAGTCCCTGACCACCACAGTTGGAATGGGAGAGTACTGCAGGCAGTATTTCGAAAACGAGTTCTTGTTAACAAGCCCCTGAAACCCTCCCATAGAGCGGCCCTTGGTGCCCACAACCAGCATCGAGGGTTGGTACACTTGAATCTGCAAAGGCGGGCCCAAGTCAGTCGTCTAGAAGCAAGGCCCAAGTAAATGCAGGGCAATAATAGACCCTGCCGCAAACCTAACCTACCAGCTTCTGAAAAGTGTCGTGCAGCTTGCCGACAGCATACTCCAACTTGATGCTAATCGCGGTATTCGCGGGAATCTTGCTTTTGATGCGGTCGACCATAGCGACTGCCCTCCCCTTGTAGTTCTTTTCTTCCACGGTGCGGGCGTCCTTTTCAACCACGTGAACACAGATTATCTCGTCGCCGTCGTCTGCGTACTCATCCAGCAACCACTGCAGAGCAAAATCTGAGTACACGTTCTGGTCGATGCCCACCATCATTGTTCGTGACCGACGCCGCGGATGGTACCCATAATGACTTATGCTCAGCGTGTAGCCCAGGGTGTTGCTCTTGGTGGCCTCTCCAACCGGAATGTTGTCGAAACCGACATGCTGCTGAAATCTGGCGCCCCGGTTGGGAATCGTTAGCATAGCCATGGCAAGATGTGTTCGCAACGTAAGGAAGACAAAGACAATTGATGCAAAGAGTCCAGATAAACATGTGACAATTCCCCCTTCCAAAAGAGATTACAACAAAATCAAAAAAGCAGATCACGAGAGCAAGCCGGTGCTGGGATGGTGTCGTCGGAAAGGGAAAAAAAATGGCCCTGCGCCTTTTTGCATGTGGGGGTGTGGCTGTGAGGGGATATGATAAAGTTGTCATCACAGGTGTTGGATAGCGCCGGCTGACGAGCTAAAGTCGGCTATGGTGCTGCATCAACCGGGCCTGTGAGCAGCATGCTGGTCTGTAAAAGTGATAATGATAAGACAATTGGGCTGGTGGAAGTTGGGTAGCGAGCAGAAATGGTCTGGAACCAAGGAATTAGTCTAGAGAGGATAGTCTAGACACGAGACAAAGTGCTTGAGAGACGTTTGCACCGCCAGCCTAACTCTTTCCCCCTTACTCGTACAACACACACCAACGATTTGGGCGGACCAAAGATTGGGGCGGAATCGAGTATCGCATGGGGCAGATTTGGGTATTTTGCTTTGTCCTTCCACCACCCGTCTCTCGTCAGGTATCCCCATCCAAGCGTGGAGCCAGTGAAGCAAATGGTTGGAGTGGAGGCTCGGGAGTTCCAACTAGTGCCGCTAACGGAGAGACCAGTGCAAAAAGCACCAAGTAGTCGCCCACCCTTTGCGACTGCGAGTTGTAATAATAAGGATACGTCGTAATACTCCGTATTTATTTCGACGACGATTCCCCACAGATGAACGTGCCGCCAGAAGCTGCCGCCAGAGCTTCTGGCGGCACATGCCAGGAAGGTGAAAAAGAGGGGACAAGGTCGCCAGGGCCATCCCGCAGATATTGGGCTGGATACGCTGGGGTATCATTTCCCATATGCCTGGTTTCGTTGCCGTCCATCAAAAGGGTGTCTCGGGGGCGTTCGCTGTGGGAGCATTGCAGCTGCATGGGCAACAGCTGATGCCGGCATGCAAGGCGGATATGTACGTGGCCAAAAAGGAAGAGGAGTGAAATGGGAAATGGGAATGGGATTGGGGGTGTGGAAATCTTGACAATAGAACATCCATACACATGACAGCAGATAAAAGAGATTAACAAACGACTTGGTGAACATACCTCTGAGGCGATGGCGAACGCTTGCGTCCTTTTCCCTTGGGGAGGCCCTGTGGCAGCTTTGGGTTCGAGGGGGGGCGAAACGACACAGAGGCGGCCGAGGATTTTCTAGATGTTGGTGCCCTGCCGTCATTTGTGCAGAGAGAGTCGGATTTTATGGGCTGCAATGCCGGGCTGCCAGACGTAGCAATCGTTGGTTGGGAAAGGGCTGGCGAGGCAAAGGAGACGGTCCCAGCATTGCTCAATGGCTCCTTCGAGGCGCCGTTGCCAGAGGCCGGCTGGGCTGTAGTTGACAGCGTACTATTGGTCTCCGTGTTTACCTCCGCAGACTGAGGGAAATAGCTGCCTGCAGCTGTGCCGTTCTCTGTGGCAGCTGTGGAATTTGAAGCATGGGCGTTGGCGTTGGCAGCTTTTGCTGGTGCCTGAGTCATGGGCGAGATATCGGAGCCGGGACTCGAGTCGTCAGTCGGCGGCGACGGCTGCGGAGCCGTGACAGCTCCAGACATTTTGAAGAGAGTCTTGCAAGCTCTCTGGGGGCAGATTGTTTTGTTGTTTGCTGCTTGTTGTTTGCAGTTTGCAATTGCTCGTTGCTCGTTGCTCTTTGCCTGTTTTGACAGTGTCTGCTGTTGTTTGTCTTCGAGTCTGTTGTCCACTATTGTTGCTGCTGATAAGAGATGAATCTAATTGCATGTGGCAAGCGGTGGCAGCAGTCGCCAAGACTGTCTGTTTTTTCTTGCCAGTGCTCTTAAGCCTCAACGAGGCCGGCAGGGGCTATTTGATGATGTGACGCATGAAGACGCAAGAAAAACAATGTGACGTCAAGGCGCTCATTCGAGAGGTGTCGCAGGCCAACTGCGTAACGCTACAGTGTGCCTGAGAGGCAGCGCGGCGTAAGCTATGTTGTTTTTTTTGGTATTGCAGCCTTTTGCTGGTTCGCGATGAAGCTGTGAAGAAGAAGGGGGGAAAAAAAATAAGGAGGCAACGTGTAAAAGGGTAAAAGTGAGACGGTGGCAAGGAGGCGAGAAAATAATAAAAAAAAAAGGCGCGGGCGTTGCCCAAGCACAAAACGGTAGTTGCGACCAACCGATATCGACTAGTTGACAGAAAGGAGTCCTGGGTGGAAGCAAAATGAAAACAAAAGAAGAAGGAAAGCAGCAGGCCGCCGCAAGAAGAGCAATTTAATAAGAAACGAGAGTGTTACGAGTAATGATACGAGGGCAAGAGCGATGGAGAGTTATTTTTGTTGAAATTGCTAGTATTGTAGGAAAGCGGTAGGACAAGCAATAGCAGATAATGAAAATGATAATATAAGGGCAGTCAGCAATGATGGGGTTGGAGAAGGTAATGTATTACGACGTAGGGAGTATCCATAATACCATAATAATACGAGTACGAGGAGTTAATAGCAACACAAGGTCTCCACAGCAAGGGAGAGCTGGCCTGCTCACTCAGATACCGCTACGTGGGGTCCTTGAATAAGGAAGAAGGGCATACAGGGGCTGGTGAGGGTACGAGTCATTTTGCCTGTGAAGCAGGAATGGCCGAATCTCTTGAGAGAGAAGAAAAGAGGAGAAGCCGAAGAAGTCTGAAGAGGCCGAAGAGCGGATGCGACAAGGACGGAGGTTTTACAACCATAACCACAACGGCAACCCTGCCACAGACATCTCAAGAAAAATTGTGTTTGGGCTGGAGGGGAGAAAAGATCACGGCGGGTACCGTTTTTGCCAAGCCGACCTTTTTTCTTTCCAGCTTGTGCTTGGCACTGCGGGATAAGCCAGTTTTTAGCGGAGGGCAAAGGCGCTGTTTGCCCCTTGGAATGAGGCAATCTACGAGAACGAGTACGTCGTACGTCGTACAGGGTACATGTCACCGTGTACTCGTACGTCGTAACGAGGATGAAGCCACGGCCACGACAGTCGAGAAGCTTCTGTCAGAAGCAAAAAGAAAACGTCGGTGGGGAAGCGGGTTACAACGATGGGAGTCCGAGCTTTGGGCTCGCTGGCCAGATCGAGTTCGTTTTTCGGCATACGCCAACTTTTCGGTGCAGATGTCGCCATACCTCTATGGACAGACAAATGAGAGACATTTGACTAAAAAAGGCTGATCGTCGGAGACAAGCTCTGCTAGGAACAAGCTCTGTCGGGCGTTTGAAACAAAATCAGCATCGCTTACAGTGGCCGATAGTCGGCCTGTTGGGGGCTGAGATTGCTGTTGGAGGGCTCACCGTTCCCTGTCTTACTCACACAGCCTTGGCACGAGGCCTCCCAAAGAGACGGAAACAAAGACAAAGGTATAAGTAATGGAGTACAATACGCGGAGGACGAAGTACCAATGCAATGCGACATATTTCGGAGAGCATTAACACGGCAGTGATATTATTTTGCTCGTAAGCATATGAAAAGGTGCGGGGAATTGCAAACGGTAATCGTGTTTATTTCTGCGAATATCCATATGTGCTTGGCTACAGAGACGAGTACCTGGGTCGGGCAACTTTTTGGAGCTAATAGTGGCAGGGGTCGATGTGACAAGCCGAGCAAATGCTGATATTCGAGCTCTGGATACATAATGACTCCATACTGTACTACGAGTATGCACGAGTACTGTACGACGTATGGCTCCTACCATGCGCGGTTTTACTGCAATACGGCTCAATACGCTCCAATACGGCAGACGACTGTCAGAGCTATCACATCATCTGCACTGCCCACCTGCTGCTCGTCTTACCGGTCCGGCGTTTGCCAAGGAGAACAAGAAGCACTCTCGGGGCCTGCCAAGAGTGATGAGAAGATTTCAATGCAAACCATACAAGCCTGTGATTCGCTTGCGCAGAGCGCGGAAAACATGAAAATGCCCTTACTGTCCATGTCAGAGGCATTTGTATGACTTTCGCCAACCCAAAGCAACCGGCAACGGCAACGGCAACGGCAGCAGCTCCAGTCATCGGTATACGGAGTGCTAATCTTGCATTACTTGCTGCTTTGCTGTCGCCTTCGCCTTTGCGTTTGCTTTTGCGACCCTCCAAGACAAGCACCCCTTGTCTGCCAGCTGCACGAACAAGGGCTAGCTAGCTTTCTAGTTATCAGCACAGCCGGTGGCGGGCAAGAAAATGTTCCAAGCGTGCATCTTATCTCTGGCTTTGCTTGGCGCAAAATGCAGTCCGTCAAGCAGGATGCAAATGGGCCCGGCCACAGGAAAGAGCGAGAAAAGCAGCGGCCTTGGTCGAGGAAGAAATGACAGAAAGTTGCATTGATGTTGCATTGTTTTCGGATAAGGCCTCTCCGCCAGTAAGACGACATGATATGACGGGACTTTTTGTGTTTTTGCCTTTTGACCTTTTTGACTTTAGACTTTGGACTTTTTGATTCTATGGTCCTGACAAAACCATTTCTCACCAGATCCCATTCATCGCTTCGTTCCGAGCTGGCTTGCTACCAACCGTCTGCCTCTGCAATTCACAGCTGCGGCAACAAAAATAAAAAGATAAAACAGAAAAAATAAAAAAATAAAAATAAAAAAGAAACACGGAGAAAATAAAGACAATCTACAGCCCATAAAATGCCACCTTTTTCCCTTTATGCTCCCATGAGGGTTTTTGGTTCTTTCCTCCCACCCTCCTACCCCGTTTGACTGCGGAGAAATGACCCGAGAGCCGC
Source organism: Raffaelea deltoideospora (assembly GCA_019925385.1). Classification (NCBI taxonomy): domain Eukaryota; kingdom Fungi; phylum Ascomycota; class Sordariomycetes; order Ophiostomatales; family Ophiostomataceae; genus Raffaelea; species Raffaelea deltoideospora. The sequence goes on along the minus strand of JADHKP010000005.1, from coordinate 429,285 downwards.
GGTAGTTTGACAGTCCAAGTCTGCAGATTGGGCGGGCACGTCGTCAGTCTCGTCTCTCTTTTTTTTCCCCCTGTCTCTCAGGGATTTTGCATCCCGATCACGCCACCATCCGCGGCATCCGCGTGTCTAGTTACACATAAGAGCGAGTCAGATTACGCAAGTACCAATCGACCAGTTTCCGGCCAACCTTTGCTTCTGACACGTGGATGAGATCCTGGGAAGTTAGCGAAGAACGAGAGAGACAGGAGAAGCAGAAACGAGAGGGACAGGAGAAACAGAAACGAGAGAGACAGGAGAAACAGGTCGAAAAGAGAAACAAAAAACGAGACAAACTCACCCCCTGCATGGCATAGTCCAGATCGCTGACGTTGACCCACTCGCCATCGAGCAGGCGCTGGTCGTTCCAGCGCAGCTGCTTGGTGCGCTGCTTGTTGACGAGCAGCCAGGCGCGCAGCTCTTCGGGCCGCTTCTCGAGGAAGCCAGCCAGCTTCTTCAGGTCCATGGTGGTGTAGAGGCGCAGGTAGGACTTGACGGTGGGGCTCCACATGTTGGTCTTGACCTCGTCCATGAAGATGGCCAGGTGGTGCTCGATGGGGTCGACGTTGGCCTCCGGGTGGTCAAAGTCGGGCGGCACGGGCGAGATGAACTTGGGGCAGGCAGCCTTGAAGAGCTCCTCGAAGATGGGCAGCGACTCGGGGCCGCCGCGCTGCAGCTTGAGCAGCTGGTCGCCGTACTTTTCGCGGATCTGCGTGTGGATGGCGTCGTCGAGGCGGGTCGGGTGGAAGGCGACGCAGATGGCAATGAGGGCGTACATCTGGTCGTTCTTCTTGGTGATGCTGTCGTACTGGGCGCCCTTTTGGAAGTTCTTGGTGCGCGACACATAGACGAGGATGTGGCTGAACATGCGGATGGCGTCGGCGTAGCGCCGCATCATCATGTACGAGAAGCCAATGTAGTAGTACGTCGTGAAGTGCGCTGCCATCACGCGCGCAAACATGGCCTTCTTGTTCAGCTCAATGTCGTCCATGGTCTTGAGCGCCAGGCTGAAGTCGCCCAGCAGGCAGTGCACGCGCAGCAGCCCGATGATGGAGAAATAGCCGAGCATGCGATACAGGTTGCGCGAGCCGTACTCGCCCGCCACCGCCGCCGGGTCCTCGTTGCGCTTGGTGGCCGCCAGCTGCTCCGCGATCTGCGACCGCTGGATGAGCGAGTACAGCACGTTGAGCACGCTGTAGCAGCCCCACGTGTTGGGGTTTTCGCGCAGAATCGCAATCTCCTCCTCGTTGCTGGCCTGCCGCGCGATGCGCATGCGGTACGACGAGAAAGAGTTGAACTGGTAGATGAACTCATCGATGACATCCCATGCCCAGTAGTACTAGTTTGTTAGGAAAAAAGAAGAGAGAGAGAGAGAGAGAGCAACAGAGCAAGAAACCACATCAACCATCAACGCAAACACAGTAAGACAGAAACAAAAGAAAACAAAAGACACAACCGAAAACCATCAACAAAACCCCTTACCGATGGTGGCTCCAGATCCACTGGCCCGTCCGAGTTGAGGATAAAGTGGAATAGACTGCAGTAGGCATCGTAGCTCTGGAACTTGACCTCCAGCGGCGCCGAAAAATCCAGCGGCTGGGCGGCCGCCGCCAGCCGCGACTGGATGTCGTCGCTCTGCGCCGCCAGCGTCAGCGAGCTGACCTGTTCCAGCTCGCTGCCCAGTCCGTCTTCGAACTGCACCTGTTCGCGGTAGTCCGCCACCAGCGCCTCCTCCTCCACATCGCTGTCGTCTTCAATTGCCGCCCGCGCCGGCGCCGCTCCGTTCTCAAAGCCGCTCATCGTGCTGCTCGGTTCGACGGCTGCGCTGTCTTGCGTCGTCGTGATGGTGTGTTGGCGGTTCTTTTGTCCTCGCTTTTCTCAGCCTTTTTCGATTCAAGATTTTTTTTTTTTTGCGTTTTGCTGGCCACCCTTTCCCTCGATAGGCGGGGCCAAAAATTTCGTGGGTTGTCTGCTTGTCCATCCACTTAGTCATACACTGTGGTAGGGCTACGGGACTACGAGCATTTTGCTGAGTATGGATACGTCGTACTCCGTACGGGGAATACGTCGTACGGTACTGAGTACGGAGTACGGAGTCGTTTCAACACTGGAGTACATACTATGCTTAGTACTAGCAGCCGGAAAGGGAAAAAATAAATCCGCAGCGCATTACGTAGGTCAGTCGTAAGCTCTTGCAGGAAGGCGCTATGGTAGTGAGAAGCATTCCTTCCCTTCTAACACGACGCCCGTATTTGGTTCCCGTAATACGAGTACGACGTATCTGAACCCTCTCCCAGACATTCTGTTTCTCGATTTAACGGCACCGCACATTGCGCGGACACACTCGTTTGACCTTTGCTTGCCTGTTTTCTTTCTTTTTGTTTTGTTCTTATTTCGGTAGTTCTGTCTTTGACTCAGACGACTTGGTGTCTTGCTTTAAACTTGCTCGTTTCCTCTCCTGCCGGTTTGCTGCCAATTTTCCTGCCAATTTTCCTGCCAACTCTCCTGCCGACTTTTTCGAGACCTGTTTTCATCGCCAGAAATGCCCTTGGCTTATGCAACTTGCGTGGACTCCACGGCTAGACTCTGATTTGTTGATTGAGAGCTCCTGTCTCGTGTGCAGCTTGTAGACAGGAACTAGAGAACGAGAGAAGAAAAAAAGGCATCAAGCCGATTGCAAGGACGAGCGAATACCCAACACGAAGACGTTCTAGACTGACATGGGACTGTTTTCGGGTGGCTGTGGCGAGGATGCGTGTGCGCCGCCGTCGGCGGTGGGCGGCGTGGTGAAGCTGGCGGTGTCGCTGCTGCCGCTGGTTGCGACGTTTGGCGTTGTGTTTGTGGTGGTGGCCAGCAAGGTGTTTCCGCGGCTGTCGCGGGTGCAGCATGCGCGCGACGGCGAGGACCACTTTCTGCCGGCGTCGGCGCCGGCGGCGCTGCGGCAGGCGCACGCTGCGCATGGGGCGCGGTCGGTGCGGCGGCGGCTGGCGGCGGCGGCATTTGCTACGACGACGGCGCTGGCGGCCGTGCTGGCCGAGCTGATTCTGGCCGAGATTTCCGATCTGATCGACCCGGCGGCGCGCGACGTCGCGCTGCGCTTCATCGTGCCGGCGCTGCTGTTCATGCTGATCGTGCTGATTCCCTTTCTCGAGCTGCAGTCGCTGCTCGTCGGCGCCGGCTGCTCGTTCCAGCGCACGGCCCAGGGCAAGATCCCGCGCGTCGCGTGGACCCTGCAGATTGTGGCCTTTTCTGCCTGGCTGGCGGTGTTCTGGTCGCTTGGCGCCGCCGTGCCCGGCCCGGCCGAAACCTACATGTACGCCCGCAACGCGCATGCCGGCGGCTTTGACAGCAGCGGCATTGCCATGGCGTCGAGGTGGATGGGAGGGAGCATTGGTGGTGGCGGTGGCATCAGCAGCAGCAGCGGCGGCGGCAGCGGCGGCAGCGGCGGCGGCCTTTTGTCGTTTTCGCCCTTTTCCGGCATGGGCAAGAGCGGCGGCGCCGGCGCCGGCGCCAGCGACGTGTTTGACCTGCCCAGCTGGCGTACGGACGGCACGCGAGACCTGGTGCGGGCGTGCCTGGAGCGCGTCGGCATCATTGGCATTTCGCTGATGGCGCTGCTGTCGGGCTTTGCCAGCGTGTCGTCGCCATGGCAGACTTTTTTTGCGGACGGCCATCGGTTTTCGCGCCGGCACCAGCGGCGGCGGCCCATTACAGATGCCGACATTAGCCGGAAGCAGGCTGGGCTGGACGCCACGTCCGAGCTGCTGGCCAGCAAGCGCCACCGTCTCTGGTCGCTGCAGCGCAAGATGGCGGCGGCGGCGGATCTGGCCAAGAACGGGGTTGGCAGCGGCAGCGGCAGCGGCGGCAGCGAGCTGTCTTCGCAGCACTTGGGCGGCGGCGGCGGCGAGTCGGGCATGCTGGGCAAGCTGGTGGGGTCCATCAAGGGCATAGGCAGCAGCCTGGTGGGGGGCGGCGGCGGCAGCGCGGAGGAGATCGAGATCAAGAGCCTGGAAATGGAGATTTCGGGGCTGGCAACGATGCAGGCGAGCCTGGCGGCGTCGGTGGCGCAGCTGCGGTCGCGGCAGACGGCGGAGGCGCGGGCGGGCACGGTGCTGGGGCGGCTGCTGGCGCTGCCGAGCTACGTGTTTGGGCTGTACTGCATCTACCGGATCGTGGCGACGACGCTGGCGACGGTGCACCGGCGCTACTATGCGGCGGCGGCGTTTTCGTCGTCGGACCCGATCAACCGCTTTCTGGGGCTGCTGGCGCGGCACTGGGATCCCAAGCTGGACCAGACCGCGTGGGCGCGGCAGATTTCGTTTTTGCTGAGCGGCGTGATCCTGGCGGCGTCGGCGGGCTCGGTGCTGCAGACGCTGCAGCTGTTTGCCCGGTGGATGCCCGGGCTGCTGCAGCAGGCGCAGGCGAACCTGGCACTGCTGACGGGCCAGATCGGCGCCACCTACGTCATCAGCTCGGCGCTGCTGCTGCAGTCCAACCTGCCGCGCGAGGTGGGCACGGCCGTCGGCAGCGCGCTCGAGAGCGCGCTCGAGCCGGGCTTTGTCGACCGCTGGTTCGAGGCCTGGTTCCTCATGGCCAGCGCCCTGACCGCCGTCGGCATCTGGATTGGCCGCAAGATTGCCGGCGACGGCGGCGGCGGGCCCGGCAGCGCCGGCGACTGCTTCGACGACTGGGACGACTACTTTGCCGCCGAGGAGATGGGGCAGAAGCTGTCGTAGGGAAGCGGGTGAGGGGAGCGGGAAGCGAAGGCGAAGCGCGAAGCAAAGCGAAGCACAAAACGAAAAGCCGGGATCAAACATCAAATCTACGCTGGGAATATGGGACGCCACTGGAGTTTGGGAATCTTGGGTTTGTATGATTTTGGCTACTGGGATTGGGGTTTGGAGCTTGACATGGACGTTTTTGCATTCTGCCTGAGAATTATTTGGTCTTGGGCTTGGGACAATGTAACAGTATCTTGACTGGAGTTTTGGGTTTTTAGGTTTTCTTTCTTGTTTGAGTCTGGATTTTTTGAGGATTTTTTCTTGTTTGAGTTTGGATTTTTGAGGATTTTTTCTTTAATTTTTGGATCTTTTTTTTCTTGTTTAATTTTTGGACCTCAGCCAATTTAAAATGGCAGACTTGCACATGGCCGGGTCAACGTCTCTGCCAGACTGTGCTTTCATCTGCTCCTTTTCCACTTGCTCTTTCATCCTGTCCCGCTTGTCGACCAGCTCCCACAAAGCATGGGAGTGGTCTGTATCTTTTGTGGCTGTTGCTTCAGACCAGCACCGACGCTCGGCAGAATGGGCGACAATCATTCATGCTCTCAAGTCGGGGGATCGTCTTGGTGGGAGAGACAGAGGAGAGGACAGAGGACAGGACAGAGGACATTCAAATAATGTACAACGCGGCGAGTCCACCGAGCGGCAACTACAGTACGCTGTAATTCTAGAGTTTGGGCATAAAGTGGTGAGCTGATGGCGCTTTTGGGTTTGATATTGGGTTTGATTTTTTTGATTTTTTTTTTGATTTTTTGATTGATTTCTAAATTGATTTTTTTCTTCTTTTCTTTTCTTTTCTTTCCTTTTATTTTCCTTTTTTAATGCTTTCTGCTTCTGTTTTTCCATCTTCATTGCAATCTGTTTTTCTTTGCGATTTTAGCAAAGCAGGGGCAAAGACTCTTCGCCGAGACGCATCGTGTTTCGCCCCCCCGCTGGAACATCACTCCTGATCGACGCACCGCACCGCACCGACATTTGGTCGGCCTCCTGGGCAAAAGAGCGACAATGCCGGATCGTGGAAAGTTACGTACAGGGCGTTTCAATCGGTGAGTTTATTTTATTACCGAGCAATAGAGAGAGGAAGTACTTGGCGGTTGTTATCTCTGACTCTCTGTCTGTGTCTCGCCGTCTCGCAGCCCCATCTTCTCGTCACTCGGACCTCTCTTCTCATCCTTTTCTTTTTTCTCTTGTCTTCTTTTCCTTTTCCAGCCTTGAAAAAACAGACAGCATCACCGACAGCTCGACCGGCTAGGAGCACACGAGAGCGAGCACGAGGACGACGAGCACATCAGAACATTCTCTTTTGGAGAGACCCCCATGGACTCGTCACCGCCCTTGCCGCCTGAGCGGCGGCGAGCAGACGTGGGCCCCCGGCGATGCGGCCACAGCGTGAGCAGAAGCAACAAAAACGACAGAAACAGCGGCGGCAGAATCAGTAGCAGAATCAGCACCACCAACACCACCACCAGCCGAGTGGCCCTGTTTGCGCTGGCGGCGTGCCTGGCGTCGCCGGCGGCGGCGCTGTCGCTGTCCAACTTCCAGCTGATCACGTCGTCGTCGACGCCGATTGCGTGTCTGCTGGCGTACAACCAGAAGCTGGCGGACTGTGCGCTGGCCGACTTTACCAGCAGCGGGCTCAGCATTGCCAGCCGCAACGCGGGCACGTGCTCGCTGGCGTGCCAGACGGGCATTTTGCGGGCGCAGCAGACGCTGCGGGCGGCGTGTGGCAGCAGCATCGGCAATGTGGCGGCGACGTCGGTGCTGGGCGTCGCCCTGACGGGGGGGGATCTCGTGGGGCTGCTGTGTGGGCAGAGTGGCAGCGGCGGTGGCAGCCAGAACGACAGCAGCAATCAGAACAATCAGAGCGACGGTCAGAGCAGCAACAGTGGCAGCCAGAACAATCAGAGTGACGATCAGAACAGCAGCAATCAGAACAACGACAGCAATTCTACAGCTGTCGGAGCAGCCCCAGCCGCCGCCGCCGCCGCTGCTCAGACCGCGTCGGCCACCATTGGCGTCTTTACCATCATAGAGCCTTCGCCGGCGGCGGCCGAGGCCACGGCGACGGCCTCCGATGCCTCCGATGCAGTCACCGCTGCTGCTGCTGCTGCTGCTGCTGCAACAACAGATGGCCCGGCATTTGTGCAGAGCGAGACCACGGCGGTCGACAGCCTGCCGACAACGACCGAGGCCGACCCGGCCAACTCGGCGGACTCGGCGGACTCGGCGGCCGCCGCAGCACCGACAGCGACATCGACGACGAGTGAGACGTCGGCCACGGCGTCGTCATCGGCCACGGCCACGCCACAGTCGCCGGCGAGCAGCAATGGCCGCGGAGGCGGCAGTCCGTTTGACGTGGCCGTCGACGTGGCCGCAGTGGCCGGCAGCAATCAGTGGTCGCCGCCGGCCGTGTCGCTGGTGCTGTTCGCCGTGGCGGCGTTGGTGATGGTGCAGTGAGGTGAGGGGGAGAAGTTGGTGAAGTTGGCGATGGAACGCTTCTAGAGCGTGGAGGTAAGGAGGCCTCTCTAGGAGCCTGTTTTAAAGGAGGCTTTCTAGGAGCCTGTTTTAAGGGAGGCTTCTGTAGGAGTCTTCTCCTAGGAACCGCTTATTTTTTCATTTCAAGGCATTCCGTTTAGAGTCTGCCAGTCTTTCAGTTCTCGTCTGCTTTTAGTCTATATCCTTTTGTGTGCTCGTTTGCAAGCTGGAATGGGATGGATCTGGATCGGAATTGGCCGTAAATAGGTAGAGTTTGTAGGTAGAGTTTGTAGGTAGAGTTTGCAGGTAAAGTAGTGAATGAGTGCAGTGAGAATCGAACTGTCGGTTTGGACTCGATCAGGTGTATAGAGGCACTCTTTCCAAGATCTTTAAAGCACTCTTTCCAACTCTTTTAAGGTACTCTTTCCAACTCTTTTAAGGCACTCTTTCCAAAGTCTTTTAGAGACACTCTCAATCCATGCTCTCCTGCCTCTTTCAGGCTCTCCTGCCTCTTCCAGGCTCTCCTGCCACTCTTCCATGCTCTCACATGACAACAGCTCCTGAAAGATCTTACTCCTTCTGAAGCTACTAAAGACAAGAGCGACTTTTTACATACCCAATTACTTTACAACACTCACAAAGAGAATATACCTGACAAACCTCAACCTCAACCTCAACCTCAACCTCAACCTCAACCTCAACCTCAACCTCAACCTCAACCTCAACCTCAACCTCTACCTCAACCTCTACCTCAACCTCTACCTCACAAACCTCCTCACAAACCTCCTCACAAACCTCCATGGCCGTTCTCTATTCTCCACTTTCATCTCTCCCTCACATCTTGATGTTTATCTCGGCTTTAGTTACTGTTCTTCTCGATCTGGTCGATATTCCACTCAGCTCATTTTAAATGCCAATAGCAGCCAGCTTTCTGTGGTCGCCCTTTCATCAACTCTTCAGCCTCCTCCTCCCCATCAACTCCTCCTCTCCCTCCCCTTCATCTCCTCCTCACGCCGTCTCCCTCCACAGTCGCCGCATTTGGATGGCTGCCGACACGCCGCCCAGCAGCGTCACGGCCGTGTCGCCCAGGAACGCCTTCTCGACGCCCCAGTTCGCCGTGATGGGCGCCAAAGCGGCGTAGCGCACAATGTTGGCGTGCAGCTCGGCGGCGGCGGCGGCCTGCTCGGGCGTCAGGCCATCGGCGGCGGCGGCAGCCAATCGGCGGTTTTGCCGCCACTGCGAGCCCATGCGCACAAACTCGGCGGCAATGTAGACGCAGAAGAAGCGGCAGCTCCAGCGGCTGGCACGGGCCTGTGCCTCCTTGGACCAGCCCATGACGCCGCGCTGCGACAGGTAGGCGCCGTTTTCCAGCACCTGGTAGAGCACGCACGACGCCAGCTGTGTCCAGGTGATGATGGTGTCGGTGGTGGTGGTGGTGGTGGTGGTGGTGGTGGTGGTGGTGTCTGTCTTTTCTGACTTGGCCTTTTCTGCCTTTGCAGCCGCCCGCCGTGCTAGCAGCTGCTTCACCAGCGATCGTGCCCACACATACATCGACAGCAACCCCCACAGCCGCAGCATCATGCGGGCCTCCGACATTAGCGAGGCCAGCGATCGCAGCCGAGTGGCCAGAGCCAGCGCCGAGGCTGCTGCCGCCGCCCGCCGTTTTGCTGCGCCGCCGCTGCCGCCTCCGACTCCGCTGGCTGTTGCCGGCGTCAGCAGCACCAGCGCCGACGCCCGCATCGGCAGCGCCAGCACGAGGGCGGCCAGCTGGCGCACCGGCTCGTGCACGAGCGCCCGGCCGGCCGCCGACGACAGCACGACGGCGCCCAGGCGCGCTCCGTAGCACACGGCGCCCAGGACAATGTCGATGCCGGCCGGCGTGTCCATGCAGCGGTTGAGGTGCACCAGAAGGGCATCGAGGTCGGCGGGCGAGGGTTTTTTGAGAGACATGGTGTTGGTCTGTAGCTGGGGTTGAAGCTGGATTGATTCGTTGTCTGGGATTGTTGTAGCTGTGATTGATTTGTTGTCTGGGATTGTTGTCTGGGATTGTTCTCTGGGATTGTTGTCTGGATTGTTGTAGCTGGGATTGATTCGTTGTCTGGGATTCGTCTGTAGCTAGGATTGTTTCTCTCGTTCTGTCTCGCTCTTTCGTTCTGTCCCGTTCTCTCGTTCTGTCTCGTTCTCGTTCTGTCTCGCTCTGTCGTTCGTCTCGTTCTCTCGCTGTCTCGTTCTCGTCTCGTTCTCGCTCTTTCAGACTCTCATTCGTGTCGTGCGTCGACTCTCCAAAAAACATCCCAACCGAAGAAACCGAAACTGCTCCAGCGCATCAACGCCAAGCTGCGCTTTATTTCCCCAGGTGGAGGTTGTTTGGCGGTCCTTCTCCTTAACAGTCGGACCGCCATTGGTTGACCGGCCCGTAAGCCAAGGCTAAACACGAATATGGGGAAGGCATGGGGACGCCTGGGAAGCACTAAAACTCTGTCGCTTCAGTGGCTGCCGATGCCTCGGCAGATCGGTTGGCAGTGTACGTTGTACTTGCAGTGTACGTTATACTTGTATCACGTGATTCGAAGTATTTCACAGCTCTGTTTATCAGTGACTTGTATCACGTGGATTCTAATGCTTGAACGTATTTTCTGTATATCACGTGCCACACATGGGTATCGCATTCTACTCTCCAGCCACTCTGGCGCACTCCTCCATCCATGTTGGTCCCCTTCAAGGATCTCGCTCCTTTGTCTGGTCGGCGTTCGTAAACGTAAAACTTTATCCTTCGCCTGTAAACCTCCTATCCTCCGCCTACTTCTACCTCCATGGAGATCTCTTCCCCGAGATCTCTCCTGAGATGTCCCCGAGATCCCCCAAGATCCCCCGAGATCCCCCCCGAGATCCCCCCCGAGATGTTTTCTACTTCGCCTTCCCGGACGGTGCCTGCATGCCGCGGGCGCTGCTCCAGACGCTCTCGCTGACGCGCGGCGGGATTTTGCGGCCGCGCAGGCGCTGGTCGATCAGCCACATGCCGACGACAAACTCGTCCTTGGCCAGGGCGCCGATGTGGTGGCGGTCGACGAGATCCCACACCTCGGCCAGCTCGTCGGCGGGCAGGCGGCTGCGGCGCCAGATTTCGCGGACGACGACGTTGGGCACGAGGTCGGCGGCGGCGGCAGCGGCGGCGGCCACCTGGGATTGCTGGGCCGGCGGAGACAAGTGAGTTTGCCGGGCCGGCTGGGATTGCTGGGCTTGCTGGCTTTGCTGGGATTGCTGTGTTTGCCCTCCAACGAGACCGTAGACGAGGGCATCCCCCCCGACGCCGCGCAGGCCTTGCAGGCCGCGGTTGCTGGCCCACACGGCCTCGTAGCGGCGGCGCTGGCGCTCGGTCATGGCTTCGCGCCAGCGCCGCCGCGCCCCTTCGTGGTGCTTGTGGCGGCCCCGGCGGCCGCCGCCGAGCGCCTTGTGGTGGCCGCGCTGGCGCCGCTGCTGGCGCCGCGTCTCCTCGTCGTCCGACTGCGACTTTGCCGCCCGCAGCGTGTGCGGCATCACCACCACGTGGGGCGCCGGGGCCGTCGGCGGCGACCTCGACCGCGACGCCGCCACGGTGGCTGCTCGCCGGATCGATCGTGGCGGCGGCGGCGTCGGGGGGGCCGTTGGTTGGTGGTGGTGGTGGAGCTGCTGCTGGTGGAGTTGCTTCTGTTGTTCCTGGAGCTGGTGGAGCTGCTGCTGGTGTCGAGCCGCCGCCAGGGACCCGGCCACAATGGCACTGGCGAGGCCGTCGACGGCTGGGTCCGGCGCTGCAGCCACAGCCGGCGTGGGCGACCGCAAGGGCGACCGGGCCGGCGACCGAGCCGGCGATGGCGACGGCGACGCCGATGGCGTCCGCCTGGCGGCCTCTGTGGCGGCTTTGACGGCCGAGCCAGTGCGCGGTGCGGCCTGTGGATTCGGCGATTGCAAAAACCTTGTCGGTTTGGGCGGTTTGGCCGGCGTTGACTGCCCGGTCGGACTCCCGTCGGCCGGTCTTCTCGCCTGCTGTTTTGGTAAAGAGCCGCTTCCGTCACGTCCTCCGTCACGTCCGCTGTCCGGCCCTCTCCGGCTCAGCGTGTAGTCGCTCTCGACTGCCACAGCCACGGTGGCTTTCCCGGCCGCCCGCGTCGCCGTCGCCGTCGTCGCCGTCGCCGCTGTTTTCGTCGCCGCCGCCGCCGCCGCCTGCGCCCGCCGCCGCTCCTCGCCCGCCGCCGCCGCTAGCAGCGCCGCCGACTTTTGCGGGCCAGAAGAACTGCCAGAGCCGTCAGGGCCAGGGCCAGGGCCAGGGCCAGGACCACCGCCTGAACTGCCAGCGCCTAAACTGCCACCACCTGAACCGCCACCTGAGCCGCCACCGCCTGAACCCCCAAAAGCACCAGGCGGAGACAAGGAAAACACCGGTGTGGCAACGCTCTGGCCCGTGTGGGCGGGGCTGAGGCTGAGGCTGCGACTGGGACTGGCCGACCGGCTGGCCGCCAGCGTGGCTGCAATCAGCGACGGCGACGACGGCGACGGCAGCGACGGCAGCACTGGCGGCCTCAGCAGCACTGGCACCGCTCCAGCCAGCGGACGTCCTCCAACTGCTGGCACCGCTCCTGCCAGGGGACGTCCTCCGACCGACGGCACTGGCGATGCCGCCGCCCGGCGACTCGGGCTTCGGCTGCGGCTGCCATCGCTGCTTTTGACGCTCTTGCTTCTGCTCCGCTGTGCTAGCGAGGACTGGCCCTGCTTCTGTGGATCCTCCTGGCTTGTCTGATGTGCTGACAGCCCCGTTTTCGGATGTGCCAACAGCCCCGTTCCCGGATGGGCTGGCAGCCCCATTCCCGCATGGGCTGGCGACACCGGCCGGAGAAGCCCCGACGCAGCCTCGCGAGACGCCGTCGTGGCCGCCACGAGAGCACTGCTGCTGCCGGCCGTGCTGCTGCCCGGCGATCGGCGCTCGCTGGCCGTGCTGCTGCTCCGATAACGGCTGCCAGTGCCTTGTCTTGTCAGCGGAATTTGCAGGCTGTTTGGCCCGTTTGACAGCCCACTCGACAGCCCACTCGACAGTCCGCTCGGCAGTCCTCTCGACAGCCTACTCGGCAACCCATTTTGTTGTCCGCTTAGCCCACTCTGCCCATTCCCATGCCCACTCCCACTCTGCCCACTCCCACTCTGCCCACTCCCACTCTGCCCACTCCCACTCTGCCCACTCTGCTGCCCCGTTCGCAATCGGCTGCTGTGGCTAAATGCCAGCGCGGCGCCCTGCAACGCCGCGGCCGCCGCAGTGGCGCTGCTGCGAGCAGCCCCGTCGTCGGCCCGGGACGCAGCCGTGGCGGCGGCAGGGTGGGCAAACTCGATAAAAAAGGAGGTCGTGGCACTGCTTCTCCAGCTGTGCTTGTTCGAGATCGTGACGCTGCTTCTTCTTCTTCTACCGTCGGTCTGGCTCGAGCGGGACGCGGCCGATTCGGGAGGGAAAGAAACTGCGACAAATCATCCACACAAAAAAACAACTGGAAATGTGCTGCTCGACATCGACAACTCTCGGCAGCGAGAAAAGCAAAAAGAAAAAGAAGCAAAAAGCAAAAACAACAAGAAAAAAAGGCAGAGCAATAAAGACCAGGAAGGCTACAGCTGGTTTGGGAAGGATGGACCGGAGACAGCTGTCAAACTGCAGCAACGCAGGCCGCGCTAATAAAACGTGAGTAACAGTCCACTAATCCCGCTTTAGCTAGCTGTACAGAGCTTAGGCAGTAATATTACTGAGTACGGAGTACTCCGTACTGTACTCGTATTACGGAGCACGTCGGCACTTCCAGTGGGTGCTAAGAGTGGCCTTCCAGTGGATGTTAGCCTTCCAGTGGAGCGTGACCTTCCAGTGGATGTGCTATCAACGAACCATGTAGGCATCCTACAAACTCACTCACACATCACGGCAATTGACTCCCAAGCTACCTCACTTTAGATCTTTCTCTTCTGCTCCTCATGGCAGGACTCGCACAGAGCCATATTTAAACAAATGCAACCATCCCCAGAACGCCGCCCCAGAAAAAAAAGACAAGAACGGAAGAAAGAACGCATAAAAAGCGCAAAAAAGGCACAAAAGAGGCCGCCTGTAGAATAAGTACAGAGAATCAAATGCGTGCCACCACTCCCGCAGTCTGTCCCACATCGCACTCAGAACCCGTTTCGCTGCTCATTGTCGTTGCTGTAGCCCGAGAGGAGGAAAGCATGTAGACTTGCCTGTAGCCCGAGAGGATGTAGACGATTCAGGTCAAAGCCAAAACCAATAGACGATCAAGTCAAAGCCAAAACCCATCACTGCAAACCCCAATGCAAAATGCCCGTGAAACTGGAGCCAAAGCCAGCTCCGCCCCAAAACACGACTTCCTCCAAACCGGTCCAATGTGCAGAGCTCGCAAATCCCAAACTCTCCAACCATCTAAAAAGCGTCCTCGTCGGTCCACTCGCTGCCCGACACGACCCGATTGCCGTCCGCATCCACCATTATTGCGTTCATATGGCCTGCATATGCCGCTGCCGAAGACGGCGCCGGCGGCGGAATTCCACGCAGCCGCTTGGCCATGGATGTATTGTTGCCGTTGCCGTTGCCGGTGCCGGCCTCTTCGCGGATCTCCCGCATCCCGTATGCGTGCCCGCCGTCCGGCAACATCCGCTTGCTGCCGCCGCGCGCCGTGGCCCGCATCTTGGCATAGTAGGCGTCCGACGCATCCGGCTCCGGCTCCGAGTTGTCGTCGTACGTCTCCCAGTTCTCCGACCCCGACACCGTCGTCGACGTGTTGGAAATGTGCCGCACCGAGCTGGCTCCCGAGCCCATTCCCATTCCCATTCCCATTCCCATTCCGCCCGGGTGGAACGCCTGGTGCTGCTGCTGCCGCATCCCGTACTCCATGTTGGACGACGCCGGCCGGCTCCCGCCCCCCGCTGCCGTGTTGTTGCTGTAGTGCGACAGCTGCGACTGCGACCGCCCCGCGTGGCCCCCACCCATGCCATGGACCGCGCCGTTGCCCATGTTGTTGCTGTGCATCGACACCGCCCGGTCGTCGTACACGTCCTCCGGCTCCACATGCCGCACGTTCACGCTCGAAGCCAGCAGATGCTGGTACGACCGGTTGCCCGTCGCCGGCGTCTCCATCGATCCCAGGTCCCGCATCTTGGGCGGCGGTGCCCGCATGAGCACTGGTGCCGACCGCAGCACATTTCCGCCATGGTTGCCGCCACCTGCCGCCCCTTCGCATCCACCACCACCCCCGCCGGCGCCGCCGCCCCTTTCTCGCTTCCGTTCTGGCGAATTGTTGCCGTGCTTGAGCGTGCCAAGCGGCGCGCGCGTTGTGGTGGCAGCCGGGATTCGAGACGGACTGGCCCGGCCGTTGCCAGTGGTCGTGGTGGCGGCGGCAGCAGCAGCAGCCGGAAGACACGATGCAGACTGGTTGCGCTTCGCCGCAACATTGGCTGTCGCGGCCGCTGTTGGTGTCTTGGCGCCTGCCCGGGCCGACGCCGCCCGAACTATACCCCCGCCGCCGGCTTTGCCAGGCGTGTGCTTGGTTGTGCTCCGGGCTGTTCCGCCACTGCCATTCGCAGGTGTTTTCGACCGTGGGCCCCCTCCTGCTCCACCACCACCTCCACCTCCTCCTCCTCCTCCGCCTCCGCCCCCTCCTTCCTCCTCGTACACCGTGTCGAGATAGCGCTCGCCATGCACCAAAAACGGCCGCCCGTACTCGTCCTCCCAGGCCTCGAGCGCCCGCCGCAGCTCGGCCGACACCTTGGGCAGTTCCTTGGCAATGCGCTTGCGCGTCTTCTCTTCGCGCAGCAGCTTGCCCGGGTCGCGCTTCTCGCCCTTCTGGCCCCGCATCATGAGCCGCGACGCGTCCTGGCTGGACGCCGCCAGCTCCGCGCGCTCGCGCAGCAGCGTCTGGTGGCGGTCGACCAGCGCCAGCGTCGGCGCGCGCTGCTCGCGCAGCGCCTGCAGGCGCGCAATCTCGCGCTCGTGCGCCTCGAGCAGCGCGTCGCTGTACACGTCCGAAAAGGCCGGCGTGAACGCCAGCATCTCGTCCTCCGACAGGTACAGCACGTCCCACAGCTCCTGCAGCTGGCAGCGCGCATCCTCCACAAAGGCCGGCAGGTTCTGCCGCTTCAGCTCGTTGAGCCGCGCCAGCTCGTCCTCAAACGCGTTGACCGCCCGCAGCCCGCACCCGCGGTGGTTGTGCGCCGTCAGAAACGCCCGCTGCTCCGCCTCGTCCACCCCCAGCTTGCCCCACAGCGTCTCGATCGCCGCCCGCAGGTCGCGCAGCCGCTTTTCGCGCCCCCGCTTCTCGTCCGCCAGCTTGTCGCGCCGGCTGCGCAGCCGCGCCACGTCCTCCTCGTGCAGCCCCAGCTGCTCCGGCGCGTCGCGGTAGTGCTGCACAATCGCCGCGTCCGTCTGCGCCTGCGGCGTGCCCAGCTCTGCCCACAGCTGGATCATGTCTTCCGAGATCGCCTTGACCGTCGCCACCCGCCGCGTGTACTCCTCGTACACCCGCGTGAACTCGGCGTCCAGCTGGTCCACATACGCCGGCGACAGGTCGAAGCTGAGCGGGATCGACTGGTTCGGGCCCGTCGGCGGCAGCGCTATTCTGACAAACGAGCTCTCCAGGTGCAGCGAGTACGACTCCAGCGCATCCACGAGTTCTGGCTAGTTAGTCTGCCGTGTTTCCGTCTTTTCGTCTTCTTTCTCGTCGGCCTTCCTGCCGTCGTCTTTCGTCTTCTTTCTCATCCATCCCCAACTTACTCTTTACTTGCTCAAACCGCTCCCGGTGGATTTTGCTAATCTGAAGATGCTTCTCCTTCAGCACCTGCAGACAGCGCGTCAGCGGGTACGTCACTTGGAGGTCTTCATCTGCCGTCGTTTTTGCTGCCGCGGCGCCCGCGGATGCTCCGTCGCCCAGAGCCGTCTCCATTTGCCGGATCGCTCCGATTATCCGCTGCGCCTCCTCCACCATATTCTGCTTCTCCGTCGTCACCAGGCGGACCTGGTTGTGCAGCGCCTCGGACAGCGCGTGGAATAGCTAAAAATGTTAGCACAGCGTGTGATGGGTGTTTCTCCCTTTCTCTCTCTCCCTTTCCCTCTCTTCCTCTCCCCTCCCTCTCCCTTCCTCTCCCTTCTCGTCTCGCACAAACTCTACACACCTCTTCTTCTCTCCTTTCCCGCTCATGGTTAGAGACGCCAATTTCGTCAAACAAGCCATGCAACTGGCCAATGATGGCGTTGACCTGCTGCGAAAGGTAGCTGGCGTCCATAGTGCAGCGTGTGCAGTGGCTGAATGTGCTGCGAGTGTTGTTTTCTCCTGGGTTTGGCGATCTCTGTGCTTGTCGTTTGCCGTCTGTTTAAAGAGGTTTGCTTCTGTCTTGTCAATACAGCCGCACACGGCGCTCTCTCTTGGACCAGCAGCAGAGCATCTCAAAAGCCACGACAAACAGTGGGAAACGCGTCGATTCGGAGACTTGTTGCAAGACAGGAATAGAGAAGAAGAAAAAAAGAAAAAAGTCAACCCCTCCAATAATTCTCTTTTAAGAAAGATCTGTAGACGAGAAGGTAAGAAAGAAGCGGGTGTGGACTTTGAAAAGAGTAATAATATGGACTCTTATTAAAAGAATTTTTTTTAAAAAAAGAGGTCGTAAGCCGTGAGACGACGTTGGTAATACTCGTTTATCCCGTCGATATTGCTATCCATACTTTTGTTCTATTCCTTTTTTTGGCGCGTCGATCGCTTCCCACGCACGGCAAGAGCGTTGTGGCGCTCTTTCCTTCACCTAGCCAAACAGCGCCGGTTTGTTTGGACTTGCAAAGGCAGGCGCAGCCCGTCGTCACGGCAACCTGGATGACGCAGCAGGAAAACGGCACGGCAATTGGCTGAATCTGGTGGCGTCACGTGGGTCTGTTTACTTTACCCCGAGCGATCGCGTTCCACTTAATAGTGTGTGTCTGAAACTCGCCTACGAGTACTTGCCAAGCCACGGGCCCGTTGTACGAGTGGGATTGTACGACGTAGCCCTTGGTCATATTGCATCTGCCAATGACATGGATGTTTCGTCAAGTAATAATACAGAGCGTTTGAATTCCTGGTTGTCAAACAACCTATTCGTAATACGAGTAAAGCCTTGCCCGTAATGAAATGGAAAAGAATATGCCAGCTGCTCTTTCCTCGTCTCTCACACGCACACAAAAAGAACAAAAAGAAGCAACACTCCACTCGTCATGCCCTTTGCTCTTTCCTTGTAACGAAGTGTGCTCAACAGAAATGACGGCTTGCCTTTTTAGGCCAGATGCTGCTGCTTCCGCGTGCGGATCTATTATTTCCATGTCTGCACACAGACCTCTCACTCTTCACGACGGCTTCGCTCAATCTCTTCCCTGCCTCTCTGTATTCTCTGCCGCCAGCCGTCTGCACGGAGCCACGCAAGACGGTACATGCCAGTCGGGCCTGTCGGGCCAGAGCTTGCCGCTGTTCTTGTCGTCTTGTGTGCCGTTGTTAAGGCCTCTACTGCCACGTGTTGCTTTTGTGGTTCTTGTTGCCTTGCTCGTTTTGCTTGTTTTGCTTGCCTTGCTTGCTCTGGAGGCTTTGCCGCGTCTTTCGGCTCTGCTGCTCTGACTGCGTCCACTCCTGCTGCTCCTGCGTCTGCCGCTGCCGCTGCTTGTCTTGTCGATGCCGTCGACGTCGTCGCTACCGCCGCTTGACCCGAGCGTGGTCAATACGAAGAGGGCATTCCGGCGGTGGCGGCCTGCAAGAGCGAGCTTCTTTCGGTAATGCCATCGTCAGCTTCAGCTTCTTCGTCTTCTTCATCTTCATCGTACCCGGAGTTTCCGTTTACGCGGGCGGCGGCGGCGGCGGCGGCGGCAGCGAAGCTGCTGTTGTTGCCGAGACTGTCTCCGCCGCTGCTGTTGCTGCCGCCCTCGACGCCCCGGAGGAATCCACTTGCAACCAACCGATTGGGGGCGCTGCTGGATGCCGGGTAAGGATCGCGCGGCGGCCGCAGGGTCCTGGACCCGAGCACCGCAGGCTGTGACAATGCAAGGGGTGGCGGTGGGGGTGACAGAGCTGCCGATCGGGCAGGACTGCGAGGGCCGATGCTGCTGTTGCTGCCGGCATAGGACGATGATGGGCTTTTGAGGCCGAGGGCAGAGTCTGAGCTGGGCGCTTCGGCACTTCCGGGTGCCGGCTCAAACATGCTTCGCATCTTCTGAAAGAGCGACGAAGGTCGGGCTTGCGGCTGGTGATCTTGTTGGGGTTGTGGCTGTGGTTGTGACTGTGGTTCTGGCTGTGGTTCTGGCTGTGGCTCTGGCTGTGGCTCTGGCTGCTGCTCTTCTTGCGAGCCTGGCTGTGGCTGCTGGTGCCCCTTGTCTTGCTCAGACTGTGCTGACTGCTCTGGCTGAACTGACTGCTCTGGTTCGTGGCCAAGTTCGTGGCGAAAGTGTTGAAACTGCTGAAACTGGTGATAATGCTGAAACTGCTGCTGCTGCTGCTGCTGCTGCTGCTGCTGCAGATATTGCTGTTCCAGATACTGTTGCTGCTCCAGATACTGCTGTTGCTGCAGGTACTGTTGCTGCCGAAGAAACCGCTGATGCTCTTCTGACTGCAGAAACCGAGGCCCATCGAGACCCAGCTCCTGCTGCGGCGGCGGCGGCTGCTCCTGTGCCACAGCCCAGCCGGCGGGCTCAACAATGGCCAGGCCTTTCTCGTCTATCGCCGTCACCGGCCCAAAGTCCAGCGGCGTGCCCGACCAGCTGTCACGCACATGTGGCTCCGCCCGGTGGCCTGCTGCTGGCCACGGCGACGGCGTGTGGGCCGCCGACGACTCAGTCGACACCGACTTGGGCGTGGCTTCAACGCCACTGCGAGAATGCCACGATTCGTGCGTGACATCTCGCGGCACAAATGGACTCTCTACGGCCTTGTCGTTTTCGCTGCCATATGTTCCGTCTTCGTCGTCTTCGCTCTCGGTCTCTGCAATCGTGTGCAGCTCATCCAGAGGCATATGCGGCGGCGTAGCTGGCATGTGTGCTTCTTCGTCTGCCCTGGGAGCGTGTCTGCTGTGAGCAAGACCGCGAAACGGTGGCGTTACAGGAGACACCAGCACGGGAGTGGTTGGGCCAGAGACGGTCTGTATCGTCGGGCCAGCTGGCGTTGCTGCTCTTGCTTTGGTTGATTCAGTTGATTCGGTTAATTTGGTTGTTTCTCGCCAAGTCTCGATCTCCGTCTCGACTGCGACTTCGCTATGGCCGACAACCGTATTTGGCGTCTCTGGAGCCTGTGCTTCTATGCCTTCCGATCTGTCGACGTTTTCTGGCTCTCCCGGCGCCTGCCGGTCTTGGGCATACCTGTCTTCCTCGTCCACGCCTTCGTCATCGCTATCATCAAACAGATGGTCTTGGCCGTGCACAGTTGCCGAGTTTTCTCCACTGGCGATCACGTGGCGCTCTTCTAAAAAGCTGACATTCTCGGCCTGCCGCTCGGGTTCAGGTTCAGAGGCGGCTGCAGAAGCAGGAGGAGGTGCGTCAATGACCGGCAGACGGGCTGTCTGGATGTCCGGCTGAGCGGAGTCTCCAGGTGGTGTACGTTGAAGGACATCTGCGCCTGGCCGAGCCAAATCTGCGCCGGCTGCTGTCAGTTGGGCCCCATCCGTGGCTTCATAAAAAAGAGGGGACGGATCGAGGCTCTGCTGCGCCGAAGCATAGTCTTCGCTGCCGCCACGGCTGATTGTCAAATTTGGCGGCGAATGGGCCGCGGCGCCGTCGTGGATGCTTTTGTTGTCGGGCGTGGGGGCGGCGTCGTCCGTGGAGTGGGTGCTGGTTTGGAGGGAAGAATCGGAGCTCTCCGGGGAGATGCCGGCAGCAGACCACGGAAGACCAGCGTCTGGCCGTGGACTTGCCACGTCAAGCGGGTGCTGCTGCTGCTTCTCTGCCATTGAGACGTGCTGTTGCGCGTCGTGGGGCTGATCGTGCTGCCGGGGCTCTGCATTGGAAGAGGCATGTGTTGCTGTTTCTTCAGAAATGCTCTCTGGCGTGCCAAGAGCAGCTGATACGGCTTCTGTGGTGCATTGTTCAACAGCGCGTTGCATCGAATGTCTGATCGACACCGCGGCGTCTTCTGTGCGGCCCAGCTCTGTCTCTTTCACGGGAGACTGGAGCGCCGACTCTGGATATCCGCCCGGAACTGGGCCGTCACCGCTCTGTTGCTCAACGGCAGCTTTGGTGCTTTGGCGCTGAGACGTCTCTAGTCCACCACCTGGTTCTTCAGCCTGTTGCTCGCGTTGTGGCTCCTTGTTCGCTGTGTTCGGCTCTTCTTTTTGTCCGTCTGACTCCACCGCTGCCGGGGGCACTGCAAGTGCTTCACGGTCGCCGTCGCCATGCTCGTCCTTGTCCGGCTGGGTCGCTGGGTCAACTGCAGCAGCCAGAGCGGATTGCGCTTTTTGTTAGGAGCCTTGCACACGCAAAGAAACATCAATCTCGACAGAGGGTCTAGAGTCCGCCAAAGGGAGGCGAGCTGCATTGTACGAGTATTATTACCTACTGTTTGTTTCGACTGCTGCAGATTCGGTTGCAGGCGGCTGTGCGCGAGTTTTGCTGCGTCGGGACGGAGCCGCGGGCAGCGGCATTTTGAGCTGCTCGTCGATGAGCCGATTGAGTTCCTGGAGGGTGAGAAGGGAAGTTGTTAGCAAATGCTTGGGCATCAAAACAAAAAGAAAGAAACGAGAGAACATGGACGCAAACAACGAGAGAGAACATGGACCGAGAAAACGACGAGAGAAACATGGACGCCAGCACACAACGCTTACCCTTCTCCGCTCTTCCAAGGCAGACAGCTTGGCTCGGCCGGCCTCGAGAATGCGTCTCGCCTCTTCTTCGACGGCCTCCATCATTGCATCGGTTGAGGTGTCGACATCGTGGGTCTCGTGCACGAGCTTGGCGTGCATGCTTTGGTCCTCTTTGGCGGCGGCCGCCGCCAGGGCTTCGTCTTCGGCCCGGCGCCGCCGTTCGCGCTCCTCGTCCTCCCGGCGGCGCTGCTCGGCAATGGCGGCCCGCTGGCGATCGCGCTCGCGAGCAGCCTTTTCTTGCTCCAGCGCAAAGCCGTCCTGCAGGGCTTTCAGGGCAGCCTCGCGCTGCTGCTCGAGCGAGTCGAGGCGGCTCTCGTGGTCCAGCACCGACAGCGACGCAATGGTTTCGTGGATCGTCGACAGCGTCTCGTGCATCTGCGAGACGAGCTGGGAAACGTCGACCATTTTGACTGCCGATTCTGTTTTCGATTTTTCGGTTATGGTCGGTTCTTCTTCCCTTTTTCTAGCTCGTCCTTCTATCTTCGTCTTTACTCTCTTTTGACTGCCCTTTCTCTTCTGTTCCTCATTTGTCTTGTCTCTTCTTGATGCCTTTGAAAAGTGTCTACTCAACGCCTCGTAACCGTAAATAAAGAGAGATCAGAGTCAAAGGCCAGCTCAACTACCCAAAAATAACTACAATCTGGTAGTAAAGGAGCCCGATTGGATGCGAACCGAGGATTCAGCTACAGACAAGAGTATGCGATACCCCTGATCTGCATGGCCGTCGCTGGAAGAATAGCTGGTTTAGGTTTGAGGTGAGTTGGCAAAGCAAGCCTTTTGGAGATATATATCCTTTTTGTCCCATTTTCGTCATCCGTTCCCTCGTCTCTTGCCTCTCCCCAAACTCGGTTTTTTTCTGTCTAGGTAGAGCCTTGTTTTACAGAGAATTTTAAGACGTCGAAAATTACCCAACAGGCCCAGTTAACACAACTCTTTTCAAATGAAGAGCTGGGAATGTAAACGGCTTGAAGTGCTCTCAATTCAAAACGGCCCATTTACTGTAGCCCCCCTTTCGCAAATGCGGCTCCATTCGATGGCGGCCCCATTGGCCAGCCTGGGCCGCGATGCTAGCTGCGCATAAACAACCAACCGGTTTGAGCATACGTCGTTTGGGTTTCAGCGTCGAGGTGGAGAAAGTGGCATCCCCTGTTTGACTCTGTCCTTTTTTTTTAGGATCAATTTGTTTCATTGTGTTCAATGTCATTATTGAGCGAGCCTTGCAAAAGACGTTGGCTTGAACGATATGGCCAGAAGATCGAATATAGAGAACATCCGAGGCTGTTATACATTACAAAACCAAATTCGTGTGGGCTGTACGTCGTATACCGTCTTCGAGCCGTATTTACGCAGTATGGATCACACGCATCGGTTCTTCCAGAATACGAGTTGGCAAGTTGACTCCGAAGCTCTCGTCCTTTTTGTGCTGGGGCTGAGAGAGGAGAATGGAACGAAGGCACTCACTTCCGAGTCAAAAAGATGGGCACAGCAAAGAAAGCAGTCGCCTGGGCTTATGTGGTGTCTTTTTCACAGCCTTCCAGCAGCCAGCCACAGGCACCTTCCTTTCATCCAACCGCTGCCCCCGTGTGGGCCAAGCTGCTGCTTTGTCAACGGTCCTCCAGTGGTCACCTTGTACAGATGCAGACAGGGGCCTCTTTTGTTCTGCCGAGCCAGGACGCGAGCTTCTGAAAATGAACAACTATACGGAGTATCCGAATAACATACTCTGAAGGCTAGCTGTAGCGCGGGCACAGACGTCGAAACGATACGAAAGGCTTTAAAAAAGAGCCTTTGCACAGGATCCGATATCAAAGATATAAAAGAAAACAAGCTAAACAAAAACAAAAACAAAAAAGAGACAAGACACAAGACACGAGCAAAAGACACAAGACGCAAAGCATGCGGTAGATGACAAAGGACAGCCTTCTCAGCCCAAGCGGCGAAAGTTGTGCAGTCCTTCGGTGTCATGGATCCTCTGTCGAATCAGCCACAGACCATGAAGGTCCGTCTCTTTGGCCGACACCATTTTTTTTTCGCCCTTTTTCGCCCACATGCCGGTGGTGGGGCACAGCAGGGGCTCGCCAAAGGGACGGCAAAGCTCAAAGTCGATCAGCACCGGCAGACCGTCGCGAACGAGGACATTGGACGGCTTGATGTCGTTGTGGGCGAGACCCAGCTCGTGCAGAAAGGCCACGGTGGACTCGAGGCGCGACAGAAAGCGCTCGAGGTCCATGTCTTTGAAGGGCGCCTTGTCGGGGTTGTATGTGTCGAGAGAATGCGCAATGTTTTCCAGCACGATGCCGACAATGCAGCCGTCTCGGACCATGCAGCCCAGATAGCAAATGATGTGCGGGTGGGGGGTTTTCGACAGCCGCTCCAGGATCTCCACCTCGCCCTTGAGGTAGGCCGGCGCCTCGTAGACCGGCTTCTGATTCTCGTCCAGCTTCGCCCACGCGCCTGCTGGAAATCGAAAGTCCATCTTGTATTTGACAAAGACCGAGTCGTTGTGCAGCTCTTTGGGGGCCAGCGTGATGCCGCTGTCGGGATCGTAAGGCGGGAAGACGAGCTTGCTGTCGACCTTGGCGTACTTGTAAGGGAGGTGGTTCGACGAAGCCCAAAACATTTCGCCGTTCAAGATCCCGTTTCCGATCACTTCCAGTTTTCCAGGCTCCGACACAGCGTATATCTTACAGTCGACAAACAACCTGTCTCGGCCTCCCAAGCGGCGGGCCAGCTCATCTTCAGCCTGCTTCTGGATCTTGGTCAGTTCGGCAGCTGCCTTTGTATACTCGTCGTTCTGGTCCATCTCCTCTATGTGGGTGACGTAGAACTCCATATCTTCTATTTTTTGGAGAAAAGAAAGCCGCGTGTTAGCAGATGGCCTTTGAAGACGACTAGACTCTTGTTCTCACTGGCCAGACGGAGGCGGCTCAGCGCGCCTGTCCAGAAGACCTACCGTCGAGATCGAATTCGGCTCCGGGTGCAACAGGCATTTTGCACGATGACACAAAGGGAGAGAGAGAGAGAGGGAGAGAGCTTTTGGGGCAAGTGAAAGAACGAATGGAAAAACAGACAGAAAGCGAGCTTTGGGCAAGTGAAAGAACTAATGGAAAAGCAGACAGAGATAGAGAGAGAAAGCGAGTTTCGTGCAAGTGAAAGAACTTATGGAAAAGCAGACAGCCAGGCTGTCGTGAGAGTTTGGCTGTGCACCTTATATAGGCGAAAGCAAAGGCGACTGTGAGCTGTGCAACGATTTTTTTTTTTTTTTTTTTTTTTTTTTTTTTTTTTTTTGAAAACCCCAGCTCTGCACTTACAAGTCCCAGAGGACGGCGTGGCCGGATTCTTTCTTCATCTCCGTCCCTGTTCGTTCTCCCCTCGCTCCGAAAACGATGCTGATAAGCCTCCCAGGGATGAGGAGAATGGCGGCGAGACAAAGACCAAACGTTGGCAAAAATAGCATCTGTCATTTCATTGGCACCAAGCCACTGTAATTTACCCCTTTCTCTTTGATGCAATATTGACGCATGCGGTCGGTATAACGGTTATTTTCGCCACCAACACCACAGCCTCATCTCCGTTCAAAAGGGCCGCAAACGAAAAAAAAAAAAAAAAAAAAACAAAAAAGTTCCCCCACCGCGAAAATGGCATGCCAAAAGGGGAAAAGCCCAGCTGCCGCCAGGCTGTGACGATGCTGGCAACCACTCCGTGAGAGGAGGAAGCGAGTCGTAGAACCGGCTGTCGCTCTGACCAGCGAACAAAACCACGACATGTATTCCAAAGAAACGAGCAGAATCCCAGGTCATATGTTTCGCCTTGAGAAAGGCAGAAAAAGCTATGTGGTTGTGGCTTTTTGGGGCTTTTTTTTATTTCGCAAACGACAACGGAGTTTCATTAAAAAGTGGAAAAGATGAAGTGTCGTTTTTCGCAGAGATCAGGAGGACGTGAAGGCTGAGGGTGGAAGAAGGGTGCGTTCATGTATGGAGTCGGAGAACAATGAGTGAAAGAGATGGCTCAAAGTCGTACTTTTCTTTGTACTCTTCTTTGTCTGTCAGTAAGCTCTAGGGAAAATCAAACAGCATATGTGTATCGAAAGGGGGCAACAGCTGGACTGTTCAAGACATTATATTGGAAGGTGTAGTGATTTTGCTGTATCCGTACGCGCGTGCGTGTTCATTATTCCCAATATGCAATCATTCTTGGATGTGGGGAGCAGATAGACGAGTCAGAGGCGCACGGCGTCGTAGCTGCCGTCGAGAACCCTTTCAGAGCTCCTCGACGACGCGTTGGCTATGTCACGTGACTTGAGCCAGCCTTGCGCGGCGTATGGAATATCACAGGTCACGGCGTTCCGATGCCACCGAGTTTCTTTCTTCATCCACAGCTCCGGCACACAACGCACGCCGCTCCCTTTTTTTTTTTTTTTTGAATCAGTCAATTGAAGTAGATAAAACTGGCAGCCTGCAATGCCAGTGGCCGTTTCCTGCATATGTACATCATATGGGCGAAATACAAGAACTGTGTGTGTACAGTGTTATATATAAAAGCTGTAAGGGAGAAGCAGAAAATATAAAAGAAAAAAAAAGATATCCAGATAAGAGGAAAGCCAGAGAGGCGGGTTCAATCGGCAATGCCTGCAATGTAGAGAGAAAGAAGAGGGGAAAAAGCAGAAGAGAGCTGAAAAAAAAAGAGGAAAAGCGCCACAGGGGAAAACAGCAGCCGAACCAAATCCCAAGGAGGACAAAAAAGACCATGTGAGAGAAGTCAAGGGAAAAGGGAGATCCGCAAGACGGTGGCAGCAAACTCTGCGCATGTGCGCGTGAGAGGCTTGACTCGCTCGGGGGCTCTTGTCTATGCTCTGGATAGGCTTGTATTTCCGTTCTGGTATGCCCTGATGCTTTTAGTTTATGTTGTTATGCTATAAGGCTTTTTTGTCGGTGTTTTTTTTTTGTGTTGCTGTCAGATCTGTCCAGTTTTGTCAGATCCGTCCCGTGCTCGGCTTGTTTGCCATGGCCGCCCGCCGCCGGTACATTTCGCGAAAGGCGACGCGCTGCAACATGCCGATGCCGATGATGACTGAGCCGATGAGCAGCCAGACGCTGGTGATGATGAGGCCGACGGGAAACAGAATCAGCTGCACGCCCGGCAGCACAAAGGCGACGGTGCCGTTCTGCAGGCGGTCGACGACCTCCTGAACTTTCTTCTGGGCAATGGCGAGGTCGGACTCGGCCTTGAATTGGCTGAAGACGCCGGCGACAAAGGAGGCCTCGCTGGACGAGACGTTGGTCGACACGTTCTGGCCGGCGCTGTTGGTGCCGGTCAGAGTGACAATGGGCATGACCAGGGCTTCGAGTTGAGCACTGGCAAGTGTCAGCGGTTGTGCGGAAGAACACAAGAGAGCGTTTAGGGGGGGAACAAAACTCACTCGTCCGGTTTGCCAGCCATGGCGGACTTGGCAATCTGGCCGACAAACAGATAGGTCTGCAGCAGCGTCAGGTTGTTGGTGCGGGTGCTGGAGATGTCGGTGTTGACCTGGCGGGCGGCCACGAGCTTGGACGCGGTCTGCTGGGTGACGGGCACAAAGGTGGCCTTTTCGTAGCCGAGGCTGACGCGGATGTCCTGCGGCGGGATGCCCTCGAACTCGCCCGACGGCGTCGACAGCTGGTACAGGCGCAGGTCGGCCTCGAACGCGCCCGTCGAGTTGTCCAGCGCCGGCAGATTGTAGCAGATGCACGTGCCCGACGGGTTCGACGACTCGGGCAGCTTCAGCAGCGCCTGTGTGCACGCCGCGTTGGCCGTGGCCTCCCACGCCGTCATGTTGATGGTGCCGTCCGCGTTCAGCACCACGCCCGTGCCCGGCACCACGTTCGACGACGACACCGTCGCCGTGTTGTCCGCCCGCCTGTTGTAGTACACCACCCGCGGCAGGCTCTCGTGGCCCATCCGCCCGTCCACCAGCGACGTCATCCGCCGCTCCAGCTGCTGCATCGATCCCTGGCCGACCACGTCCACCAGGCTGCCCCCCGCCTGTGCCCGTACGGCCAGCAAGGCCGTTGCCAACACCGCCTGCCAGAACATGGTGTGCTGTGGTGTGTGCAAGAGTTTTGTTGGTTGTTTTGTTGTGTTGTTTTGTTGTGTAGTTTTGTTGTGTTATTGTGTTGTGTTATTGTTTTGTCCGTGGCCACACCAGCACTATCACTACCGCCGCTGCCTCGCCCACCTGTATTATCGATTGAGTCCGTCCGGCGGTCCAAGGTGTTGTTGATGAAAGACGCGTTGAAGGAATGATGCACGTCGTATATGAAAGAACAGTGATAGCTGTTCAGCCCTCTTCGCTCCTGTCGAGGGGGAGAGAAACAAGGTCGCACTGCGAGAAAGAATGCAGGAAACAAAAGAGGGAAAGAAAGAAAGCAGAAGGAAAGAAAAGGCGAGAAAGGAAAAAGAGGACTGCGAGGTGGAAAGGTAAAGGGGCAATAGCAGAAGCAGTACCAGAAGAATCAAACCAAGGCCCAGCCTTGAGTAGGGTAAGAATAGAAAGGGAGAAGGAGAATCAAGAACCCAAGAGAACAAGAAACGAAGAAAGTTGACCCTGGGGCATGACAGAGACGCCCGTGGAAATCAAAGAAACAAGGGAGTAGAACTTGCTACTCCGTCCACGATATAACACCTGCACTCACACAGGACAAACAGGACAGACACTAAAGGTATAACACGCCAACGACGACGACTTCTAAGCCGTCGTCATTGGCCGCTTGGCTGTCGCCCAGCTGCCTCAGAGCCATGCCATGGTGGGTCGAGAAAGGGAAACAGGAGAAGCAGATAGACAACAATGGGGCTGCTGGCCTGGCCTGCCCTGCCAGAAGACATAGCCCCAGCAGGTTTCGCAATGCCTCGGACGCATCGCGAACAGGGGATAATGAAAGAGGTAGAACTAGGGGGGGACCGAAAGAGAGAGATTGAGAGAGAGAGGGAGGTGGGCAGAAGCACAAGTCACGGAGTACCCCGTACGGGAGATGAGATACCAAACGACTTAGAACTTGTATAGACAAAGCATTGGAAGAGCAAAAGCATATGCGGTGCAATACAAAAAAGATACAAGCAGGGAATCAAAATCACAGAGCCATAATGCCTTTGTGCGAGTACTCCGTTCTCTCATGTCGTACACTCGTACAATAGAGAAAAATAAAGTCATGCAGACACCACCGCTCTTGTCGGATCGCCAGGCGATGCAACGGCATCGGTCAGAGGTTTGAGGGGAGGCCCGTTTTGGCTGTCGTTTTGGTGTCGTTTAGTGTGATTTGCTCGTGTTTGGCCAAAGAGTTTCGACAGGGGGAGGTGGGCAGAGGGGCAGGCCACCGACAGTTTTGGGGGCAGCTCACGACGGGACAAAGTGGGCCGCCAAGGTGGGTCTGATTGGCTGGCTTGGCTCCCCTGCGGTCTGGGCTTTGGGCTCTTGGGGCAGGCACGACTGGCCGGCCGCTGCAGAAATTCGACTCAAGGGGTTTTGTTGGACAGAGCGTCAAGTGCGACGCGCTGTACGGAGTATTACGGAGCAATACGGAGTACGTCGTAATACAATACGTGGAGGACTCCGAGCAATATCCGTAATCCCAGCACAACAAAAAGGAAGTGGCCGAAAGCTAAAAGGAGATCTGAAAGGAAAGCTTTCGTAAGCACAGCCTGAAAGTGACAGCTGAGAATCTACAGTCTAAAAAAAGAGAGAACAATAGGGAGACTAAAAAGAGAGAACGATAGGGAGACTAAAAAAGAGACAACAATGGGGAGACAACAATGGTTTGTAAGGATACCCCGTACAAAACAAGAGACAAAACAACGGGGTCAAAAACAAACAGTAGACTCCTTGTTAACGGTGACCACCTAATCTGCAGTCGTCATGCGCTCTTGGCAGACAAGGAGGTTTGTGATGCAAATATTGTTAGAGCCCGAAACCACTAAAGGACAGCGGAGGGGCCACACTAGCCACAGTGGCGCGGCCTGTGAAGGGCTGTGAAAAGCTAGCAGCACGTGCCTGTGTTGGGTGTTAAGGGCGCTTTTTTACATATAACCAGAATGACTTGCAGTCGACCCAGGCCAACGCCTGGGCCACCGTACGTGCGCATGTTCCTTAATAAAAGGAGTGGAGTTTGAGTTCTCTGTGCGTACGTTACTGCCATTGTAGCCATTTTTACTGCCACTTTGTGTAATACCCCGTACGGAGCACTTGAAAGAGCTAATACATTTTACGGAGTACATTTCGCATTTTATTTTTGTCTCCCCACTGTACTACAGGTGCAGAGCCCTGTTTTACAACACTTGCTTTCTGCTTGCACTGAACAGGGCCCCTCATCACAGTATCCTCAGCAGCAATTCTCGCTGGCATGCTCAGCACAAATGCTGTTTTCCCAAGTCTAAGTCCTGGAGATACGAGAACAAGCCAGCCAGCTCCTCTTGATCCGTTGTCGAGCCAGAACAAAAAACAACATGGGAACACCAAAAAAAAGACGAAAAAAAAGCAAGTACGACGTACGGAGTACAAGCGACAAAGTCTGTCCAAGCCAGGGTATGAACACCATCACAGCCACGACCGGTCTGGGCAGGCGGCTGTGTCCTTGTCTGCCATAACAAAGACACCTTCCCCCCCCCGGCTCGTTGGCCGTTTCGCTCCCTGCTTGCTAAGCTCCCTACTCAACCGGCCACGCGCACCAGGCCTTTGAACCACAGCGCCGCCTTGATGAATATCAGGTACATGCCCACGACTCCCCAGAATCCCATGATGACGCCCTGCCCAGCCATGAGCCGTACATCCACAGCGACGTTGGCGTCCAGGCTCTCCCTCCAGGAGGACAGGAACAGGGACAGCGACGTCTTCTCCGAGGATGGTCGGCCGGGCTTGCCGTTGCCGTTGTCGGCTGTCCTGCTGATGTTGGTCGCCTGGCTCGCTGTGGTCGGCGCGCTGCTCGTGCTGCTGCGGCGGCTGCTGCTGCTGCTGCTGCAGCGGCGGCTGGTGGTGCTACAGCTCTCGCCGCTTTGCGAAAAGAGCTCGTCCTCTGCTGCTCCCGCTCCTTCGTCTGACTCTGCCGCCTCCCATTCTGCCTGCGCCTGCGCCTCCGCGTGGTCCAGGGCGTCGAGCATGCGCCAGGCCACCGTGTTGTTGATCTTGTCCCAGGTGGCGTCGCAGGCCTGGCGGCGGGCGTTGGCGCCGAGGCGGCGGCGCAGCGGGGCGTCGCGGGCCAGCAGCAGCACGCGCCCGACAAAGGCGTCGAGGTCGTGGGGGGCCACGAGGAAGCCGGAGACGGCGTCGGCGACGGTGTCGCTGGGCCCGCCCTGGTCGCGCGCCACCACGGGCACGCCGCTGGCCATGCTCTCGAGCACGACGAGGCCAAACGTTTCCGTCACGGAGCAGTGGCAGAACACGTCGGCCGACGCATACGCCTCGGCCAGCGCCTCGCCCACCAGAAAGCCGGCAAACACGACGCGCCGGCGCGCCTGCAGATCGTCGGCAAAGAGGCTCTTGACCCCGGCCTCCACGGCCGCGCTGCGGTTGCCGCCGACCACGAGCAGCGTGAAGTCGAGCCCGCGCCGGTCCAGCTCGGCCGCGACGGCCGCCAGAAAATCAAACCCTTTTTCGCCGCCCATGCGCGCCACGCACAGCAGCACAATGCCCGTGGGTGTGGGCGCCGTGGGCGCCGTGGACGTGGGTGCAGAGGGATCGTCGACCAGATCGGCATCGAGGGCGCCGTGCGGAGCCAGCAGCCGGCGGCGCAGAGCCGGGCTGCGGCGGCCGGGGTGGAACAGGTCGGTGTTGACGCCGCGGCGCAGCAGCTGCATCTTGGCCGGGGCCACGCCGTTTCTGGCCAGGTAGTGCTGCACGCCGCGGCTGGGGTAGAAGACGGTGTGGACGGACGGGTGGCGGAAGAGAAAGCCCTCGACCTGGGCAAACGCGTAGGCGGCGAGGCTGCTCAGCGGCGCCGGCAGCAGGATGGAGCAGTAGCCGGCTAGGTCGGTCTGGAAATTGGCCAGGACCGGCACCTGCGCGGCCGCCGGTTGCTGCCGCAGCTGCAGCAGCACCTGGAACCCCAGCGACGCCGGGCTGGCCAGGAAAATGAGGTCCGGCCGCTCTGCCGCCCCAAACGTCCGCGCGTACAGCGTCGACAGCCGCACCGGATACGCCACCGACAGCTCCGGGTTGAACGGCAGCGGGTAGCCGTCGAGCCGCACCTCGGGGTTGTCGGCCGCTGAAGGCAACGCCTCCTGTACCGGCAGCATGCCCGGCACTGGCGCCGTCGCCGCCGGAGCGCCGGCCGCCTTCACCCCCGGACCAGCCGCAACAACGGCCGGGACAAACGTGTTGACCTGCGCGTGGTTGTGCGGCGCCACCACCGCCACGTTGACGCCGTGCGCCCGCAAGTGGTCGACCAGCATCAGCGTCGTGCGCGACACCCCGTTGACGGGGCCAAACGACTCGGTGCACAGCAAAACGCGCTTGCCGCGCAGCCGCTCCGGAAACACAGACACGCCGTCAGCGCCGTGGGCCATGGTGCTGGGGGGAGCTGGCAAAGACATTTGTGCGTCTGATATCACTTTTTTTTTCCCCGCTGGCGATGACTGACCGACTTGTCAGAGAGGAAAAAGTTTCGAGGGACGAACTGATGTGAAGCGGAAAGCAGCCCTTGGAAACTGATGTGAAGCGTAAGCAGCCCTTGCAGCATGCGCAAAGGCGGACAAGGGGGAGCTGTAAATGTCAAGAGACCACAGGCAGAAACGAGACCACAGGCAGAAACGAAAAGACGAAAAGACGAAAAGACGACAAGACAACGGCTGATTCAACGTTGGCAGCTGATCGATCTTCGGATGCCAAAACCCGCCCACACCCACAACATCGGCGAGAACCCATCAGAAGGCGGAGCAGGCCAGCTGCAGGACAACGAGATCAGTAAAGAATGTAGCCCTGATAAGACGTGTCGATTCGTAGTCGTCTTTTTCGGGATGGTTCGGGTTCGTTTGGTTGGATTTGTCGACAACCACTCTTAAGGCCCAATGGAAGAAGATTAGCCATCGTAAAGCGTTGGGAGAATAGTGAGATAGTTCGAGCCAGGCTAGATGGACACCCGCATGCGAAAATCACTTACCTCCTCGTGGGCTCGTGGGCTGTGCTGGTGGTGATTGTTTGTTCTGAGCCCCAGAAGACGAGACTGAACTGTCCAAGGGGATCGTCCATCTTGGCTCCAAGGGACCGAACATTGTAGTCTCCTCTGCCCTCCTGTGCCCTCTCGTGGGAAGGTGCTGCCCTCGTGTGCCCTCGCGTGGCAAGGTGCTGCCCTCCTATGCTCTCTCGCGGGAAGGTGCAATCGAGCGTGCATCCCAATTACAGCGGGCAAATCAGATGCTCCCAACCCACAGCGTGCGCATGGCAGCAGACCAATCACAGGCTGCCGCTGCCGCACACTGACCCCCAAGGCTGAGAGCAAAGGCTGCGCATTGAAACCAGCTCTCGTCTACGAAAAAAAAAGGAAAAAAAGACCCTTGGGCCCCCCCCCACAAATCGGCTGCTGGAGGCTGCCCCCGTGGCCTTTTGGTGAACGGCGCCATGCTAGATGGTGTCGGAACGTTTGAGGCCAGCCTCTCGTTATCTCCAACGTAGTTTTTTTTTTTTTTTTTTTTCACCTCATGATCTGGCAAGAGAGACACTTTTATCTCGTTCGAAAACGACACACACCCCAAAGAAAGATGGTCTTGTGCTTCTACGTCGCATTTGTACATCACATCTTTGAAAAGGGTGTGGCGTTTTGGTCTCCAGCAGATCACAGATCAGCTGGAGTGGCAGGCCACCTAAACACACCTCGATGAGACTGTAGAGCAAAATTGACAAAGGGTCTGCGGGAGAGACGACCATACACTGGCACAACGCCATATTCCACAGCCGGAGCTGAAAACAGCAGCGGGAAAGACAAAACACTACGAGTACGGCGTACGTCGTACAGTGCCTGCAAAATGCATACCGTATTGGTCGTACGTAGTATTGCTTTGTACGATATTACGACGTATTACTCCCTAACAATGCCAAATATTGGCTCGCAAGAGCACTAGCGGGGCGCTAGCACTAAACAATACGCAAGAATCTTGTCACGCGTTCTGACAGGAGGTCAGTTGTTGGCGGTAGTTTTCTTCGTTGGTTGTGCCAAACCAGGAAATGGCGGTTGCCAAAAAAAAGTACCCCTGAACAAAGAAAAAAAAAATTGAAAAAAGCGGCCAATGGCAGAAACGGCCTTAACGGGACCTGTTAATACTCGTACGAGTGCGGAAATACGAGGTTGCCAGACCACAAAAAAAGGGGAAGACAGCGAGAGCGAAAAAGCGAAAAAGAAGAGAGAAAGCAAGGCGGCAGAACAAGAAAAGAGACAAAAACAATACTCGTAGAGACTGCAGACAATCAACAAAACTAACCGTTATCTCGGACTGCTTTCCGAACATACAGAAAAGGAAGGGAGAAAGTGCCATCCCAAAAGACAAAAACCAGAAAGAGCTCCCTGGCAATTTCCCTGTCCTCCCTGAGACCTTTTCGCATTCCTACGAGTAGCAAGTTGGCTCCTTTTCGGGCTTCGTAATATTCGATACTTGCCATTTGTACAAAACTCGGAAAGAACACGAGTCCCCTTACCATCGATCCGAACTCGTACTCGTACTCGTATTGTCCTGCTGGCAGTCCCTGCCTGTTCTGCCAGTCTGCCCCGCCGTTCCTGCCAGTTTCTGCAGGGCCTGCCAGGCCAGGACCAATGAGGACGCCAGCCGGCCGACCGATCTAAATCGACCAAGCCTTGTTTGGTATCTGAGCATTAGAGCCCTACGGCGTACTCGTAATGCTCGTACTCGTTAGTCTTTGTCCCTGCATTCTCTCTTCTCTCCTCTCTTTGAGAATAACCATATCCATACTCCTACGAGTATTACATCCTCCCGTCCAACTTCCTTCTTCTCTCTCTTTTTCCTTCTTTACCTCCCAGAGCCTCACGGCCCGATCATGTCCAGCCGCCACCATCGTCAGACGGCAATCTTTTCAGCCGCTTAGCCACACAACCACAAAGGTCGGCCCCCTTTTTTTCCCTTTTTTTTTGGCTTGGCTTATGGATGTCTCGTTTGCTGCCTCTCTAGCACCAAAAAAAAGCCCACTGCCGCCCTCCCTGTCTCTCCATGCCTCTCCATGCCTCTGCGAGCTTCTCCCTGTGTTCCAGTTAATTCACGCGTCGTGTTGTTTCGTTTTTCCTTGATTCATTGGTCTCGATCTCCTGCAAGTATTCCCGTCTTTCCGCCCTCTTACTCTCTTGGCCCCGGTTCCCCTTAATCTCTCTCTCTCTTTTTTTTTTTATATAAGTTTATCTTCTCGCTCTCTCTTGTTCGCCTCTTGTCTTCTCTTCGTTTTGCAGTCGACTGACCTCTTACAGCCTCTCTGACCGTTACCACTCCACCGCCGCAGGCCTCCACGCCTGCTCCCCTCCCACCAGTCGTCCTATCGCCAAATAAAAAGCAATGACTTCAAACCTGGCCGAGGTCGACGACACCCCCGGCCAGGATAGCTCCACCGCCCCAACCACCCCAGAAAGCAGCCTCTCTTTCAGCCCCGTGCTACGACCCATGCGTGGTCTAGACATCGACGATGCAGGTGCTTCCTGCCAGTCTCTGTCCACGACTGTGCTGAACCCTTCCTCACAGATGCATCCTGTGCGCACCATCTGCTGTGTCGGCGCCGGCTATGTCGGTACGTGTGTTTCCTGCTATGTCTCTCCTGCGTGCATCATCCCACGGGACTGCCACCATGCGATTTTGTGCCTGTATCTCCTGCTAACTTTGCTAGGCGGGCCCACGGCTGCCGTCATTGCCTTCCAAAACCCCCAGATCCGTGTGGCCGTCGTCGACAAGGACCCCAACCGTATCCGCCGCTGGAACTCGCGCCATCCGCCCATCTACGAACCAGGCCTGGCCGACATTGTCCGCATTGCCCGTGACGGCGCCCGCGAGTGCTCCTTTGCCAACATCCCTACCTCGTCTGCCGCGGCCGACGGCTCCGACACCCCCAGCAATGTCAGAGTGCCGCCGCGTGCGCCCAATCTGTTCTTTTCCACAAACGTGTCGCGCTGGATCTCCGAGGCCGACATTGTCCTCATTGCCGTCAACACCCCAACCAAGTACCGCGGCGCCGGCGCCGGCAGCGCCACCGATATGACCGCATTCGAAGCCGTCACCGGCGAAGTCGCCCAGCATGCCCGTCCCGGCGCCATCATAGTGGAGAAGTCCACTGTGCCGTGCCGCACCGCCCAGCTGGTCCAAGAAACAGTACGGTCTTTCTAGCGTGTGATTTATTTATTTATTTTTTTTATTCCTCGCCTTGTCTTCATGCCCTTTGCCAGTAACCAGTCTATCGTCCTTCGTCTAACAAAGCCAGATGGCCACGCACCGTCCCGGCGTCCACTTTGAGATATTGTCCAATCCAGAGTTCCTTGCTGCCGGCACGGCTGTCGACGACTTGCTGTATCCGGACCGCGTGCTGATCGGCTCGCTGCCCACGCCGTCGGGCCAGCGCGCCGCCGAGGCCTTGGCGGCCGTCTATGCTGCGTGGGTGCCGCGCTCACGCATCCTGACCACCAACGTGTGGTCGTCCGAGCTGGCCAAGCTGGTGGCCAACTCCATGCTGGCCCAGCGCGTCAGCAGCATCAACAGCATTGCCGCCATCTGCGAGCGCACGGGCGCCGACGTCGACGAGGTGGCAGCGAGCGTGGGCCTGGACCCGCGCATCGGCAACAAGTTCCTCAAGGCCGGCATCGGCTTTGGCGGCAGCTGCTTCAAGAAGGACATCCTGAGCCTGGTGTACCTGTGCGAGTCGCTGGGCCTGGACGAGGTCGCCGAGTACTGGCGCCAGGTCGTCGTCATGAACGAGTATGCCCGCGACCGCTTTACGCACCGCGTCGTCAAGTGCCTGAACAACACCCTGATGGGCAAGAAGGCCACCGTGCTGGGCTATGCCTTCAAGAAGAACACCAGCGATACGCGCGAGTCGCCTGCGCTGGAAATCATCAAGACCCTGCTCGAAGAGGGCCCGCGCGAGATTGCCGTCTTCGATCCGTGCTGCAACCCGGTCGTGGTCCGGGAGGAGATCAACCGCCTTCTGGGCGGCGACCGCGTGCTGCGCAGCGAAGGAGGCGCCCTCGAGGTCTACACCTGTGCCTACGAGGCATGTGCCGATAGCAACGCCATCCTGATCACGACCGACTTTGACGAGTTTGGCGGGAAGCCGGCAGCCATTTCTGGCGGGGCAGCCGCCGCACAAGCCGCCGCACAGGCAGCCGCACAAGCCGCCGCACAAGCAGCACCACCGCCAACATTGGCTTCAAAGACCAATGGCGTTGTTGCCAACGGCACGGCCGCCGACGGTGCTGCCGCCAATGGTGGCTCCGCCGTGAATGGCGGCACCCCCAAGCCGCCCCAAGGCTCGTCCGCAGGGCCGGCTGCCAAGAAAAAGGCTGGCCAGTGCGACCCGCGTCCGTTCGACAGTCCCAGCCCGAGCGAGAACGACCTGCTGGCCTTGCACAGGTTCTTGGCTGGCGGCGGCAAAGCCGTGGCGGCCGTGGCCTCCAACACGGCGGCGGGTGCTGACCCGGACCCGCTGCAGCGCCTGCGACCCGAGCCTGTTTGCGAGGCCACCTGCCCCGACTGCGAGCTCGAGCGCGACGGCGTCAAGCTCAACGAGGAGTACAAGCCCAAGGAGAAGCTCGACTGGACACGCATTGCCCACCACATGCGCAAGCCGCGCTGGGTCTTTGATGGGCGCGGCGTGGTCGACATCAAGGCGCTGGCGAAGCTGGGCCTGCGTGTTGAGAGCGTGGGGCGGCAGGGACGGAAGTAAGGTGTACATTTACAGGCAGACGCAGAAGCAGACGCACACGCAGATGCGGGACGTACATAAAAGGGTGGAAATTGCATATGCATTTGATCATAGGGAAGTGAAGGCACTCCGTACATAGGAGGCATATGACGAGCGCAGGCTGAGAGGGCTTGCATGGGGATCGTTTGGATCTACTGATGGGACCGGAAAGAGGTACGGAGTACATAAGAGCAATTGGGGCTGAACTGGCATCTCCATGATCTTTTTGAGGCTTGACTGTTATTTTGTGTCCTGGGACCTTGGGCTTGACTGATTTTTGTGTCCTGGGATCTTGGGTTTGACTGATTATAGTGTCCTGGGATCTTGGGTTTGACTGACTATAGTGTCCTGGGATCTCCAGCTTGACTGATATTTTGTGTCCTGGAATCTCCGGCTTGATGTTTTGTGTTCTGGAATCTCTTGGACTGATATCTTGTGTTCTTGCTGATTTGCTGTCTTTTCTGTGTCAGGTCCTTTATGCATATTCATGAGTTTCCATATGTGCCTGGTTTTCTCGTCACTTCTTCATTTCACCCCAATGATTTTTCGCATGTAGTTATGCATGTATGTATGGATTGAACGCGTTGACGCGGAAACGAGGCTGGCTTGACAGTGCAAGATCGCATTCCCATTCGGTCTAAAGAAGGCCCTGCGTGGTGACAACTTACAAGTGAAGCCCAATGACACCCCGGAGCTGTGATTGGCCGAGCACTGGTTTAGTCGATCTCTTAGTCATACCCCTGTTCATGCAGGATCGATGGGGCAGGAGGGGCGCTATCGGCGGAGCTGACCGGGTCACTTTTTTTCGTACGAGTAAAAAAGGAAGGACGGAAGGGCAGCCTGGGCAATCTCCGTTTTTGGAGACGAGTCATGCCACACTTACACTGAGAAGAGAAGTCGCTGAAAAAAAATGGAAGGAACAGACAACGCAGGAAAGTGCGACTGAACTGTGCACTTTGTTTTGTGAGTTTGCATTTTTGACACAATTTCGTCGATTTCCTCATTTCTGGGTTTCCATTTCTTTTTCCATATCTGCCTTTGTCTAGTCCTCCCACTTTTTCGCCTTTTGCTTTTCGCGGTGCCCTCCGGGCAGATCAGCCGTGGGGGTGTGGGAAAAGGTCTAGGCTACTTCTCCGGATTTTGCGCAAAAAGAAGAATGAGGGGTGGATTCCTGCTTTTTTGCCCACGCAAAAGCCACCCACCATCAGTGCGACTGTTTCGTTGATAGCCAGCCTTTTATTCTCTCGACGGATTGTCGCAGCTTTTGCTGTTTCTCTCTCTTTCTGCGCCGTGGCACAGAGCTGGCGATAAAACAAAGAAGATCATGGGCGAAGTGCTCCACGACCAGGCGCGCGTCGTGCGCAAAAAGTTTGCGACGCCGCCTGTGAAGCTGGCCTGTCTGTCGTGGTAAGTTTTCAGCTCTACGGGGGAAGCCTTCCCTTTCGTTCTGTCCTTGCTTCCCTCTCCCCTTTCGTTCTGTTCTTGCTTCACTCTTCCTTTTGTCTGTTCTTGTTTCCTCTTCCCTCTGTCTGTTCTTGTTTCCTCTTCCCTTTGTCTGTTCTTGTTTCCTCTATCTCTTTCTGTAGTGTTTCCTATTGACAATTGAAGTCGTGCGTCGAGAACCCGTTGCGACGGCGGCCGGCCTTGTGCTTCGGTGAGTTTGAGCTCTGAGCCTGTCCGAGCCTTGTCCTTTCGCTTTGTTCTCGTCCCGTGCCCTTCGGCTGACCTTCCAGTGCACCGCAAAAGGAAACGAATGCGTCTACCGGCCCAGTCGACGCGGCGGTCCGCGAGTCCGAAAAAAGCCACCGGCGACCGCGTCCGCCTCCAAAGCGATTCCCGATTTGCTGCCCCAAGAAGCCGATCCGGCGGTGATCAGCATGCCACAGCAGCGTACGTCTTTGAGAATGGGCTTGAGGAGTGCACGCACCTGAGGAAGATACCTGTGGGATGAGACGCGGGACGAGGAAAAGGAGCAGCGAAAAAACCGGCATCCCTTATTTAAGCTAACTTTACAGCTCTACCCGTGCACACCTTTATCGATCCTGGCGCGGCTCTGGGCCAGCTGCCGGAGATGCCCCAGGACAGCGACTTTATCTTTGACAGCCTGTTTCCTGTCGCGTTTGCCAACGACGTGTTTGACGGCATGCCCTTGACCGACGACATTTTGATTCCCGAGAAGTCGGGCCCTCTGGTTCGCACCTACCGCAGCGACGGCAAACTGTACGTGACGGTGAATTTTGCTGCCGAGATGCTGAGATGCGAGCCTAGAATTCAATCGTTTCAATCGTGCTGATGCCTTTTAACCGACAGCCTTCAAGCCTACTACTGCTGGATTCACCCGTACGTGCCCATTTTCCCGCCGCCAGAGTCGGGCCCGCCCGTGGACGAGCCGTTTGCGCTGTCGCAGAACCAGCCGTTTGGGTGCGGCGAGGACTTTGAGCCGACGACGCCGGTGGCGCTGGCGCTGTCGGCGGTGCTGGCGCTGATTCCGTGTCCAGAAGACACGGACCCGACCGAGCCCGAGTCGGTTCTGTTCCGGCGCAAGTGCGCGCAGTTTTTTGCGCAGGCGGCTGTGGAGTGCATCGAGGCGGAGTCGGAGCTGGCTGACTCGGCCACGGAGCCGCACAAGGCGTTGGAGTCGACTCCGCCGCCGGCCGACCGGCCCCCGTTCCACCCGGCCGTGCCGGTCGAGCTGGAGAGCATCGTGGCGCTGGATCTGCTGAGCATCTACGAGTATGCGCAGCGCGGCAACCTCAAGAAGATGAAGACGCGCGCGGGGCAGGCGCTGGTCGAGGCCATGATGACCCACAATCTGCATGCGCAGACGGACGACGACGACGACTACTATGCCGAGGCCAAGAGACGGATATGGTGGATGACGGTGGGTTTTTTTTTTCTTCGGAGGTTTACGCTTTATTTTTTGTCGTATTGCTGTCCATCTTTTCCCCACGCAGTTTTACTTTCTCTAACAGTTCCAGTACGTTTGTGCTACTCAAACGGCCGTCGTGGGAAACACGGTAAGAGCCGACTGCAGCCTTGTGCCTTGACGCGATGTGAATGGAACACAATCTGACTGAATAGGCGCCGCCGCTTCAATTGTTCAATGCAACGTTTACGACCAAGTTGCCCACGCTGAAGGTCGACCCGAAGGTACGACGCCTTTGGTTCTAGTTCTTTCTGCTTTCTACTGTGCACTCTGCTTTCTCTTTCCCCCGTCTGCTTTTTGCCTGATTCTGACCTTACAGGCGTGGCCGGACTTTCTCGAGGCCCAGCAGACGATCCTGGCGGCGACGCAGTTTGTGATTGAGCTCAACAAGGTGCTGGAGTCGCAGGGCAACATGGAGCCGATCTACCGGAAGATGGTGGAGATGGAGAAGCGCATTGCGCCGCTGGTGGAGAAAGCCGAGCGATGGCCGGTCGGAGGCAGTCTTGCGCCTCCGGTGGATCCGACCGAGACGTGTCTGGTGCGGTCGTTGCGGTCGATGGCTCAGATCAAGCTGAACAGGTGGGTGGCTCGAATGTGTGTGTGTGTTGTGCAATACGAGTCAGTTTGGCTGACAGGTGGCCGTGGTGGTATTATGCAGTGCTCGCGTCAAAATCCACCGATACTGCGCTTTCTTTGATTACCCCGTGTTTGCGGGCAGGCACTGCGACCTCAAGTCGTCGGCAGACGCGTCGTCGTCGTCGTCGGCGGCAGCGGCGGCGGCAACAACGGCAACGGCAATAGCAACGGCAACGGCAACGGCAACGGACGTGTTTGAGACGCTGCCCTGGCCGGCATGCTCGTGCAGTCCGCAGAGTTTTGTGTCGACCAAGACGACGAGCCCGGAGAGCTCTGGGCTGTCGTCGTCGACATCGCCGCCGCCGCCGTTCACGCCGACGTCGGCATCTGCGTCGACAACGCCGCAGCACCAGCACGAGGCGGCGGCCACGGCGGGCATGGGGATGGCAGCAGCGTCGGCGGCAGCGGCAGCTCGAATGGGATCGCCGGCAGCGCCAGTGCCGTTTAGCAGCCACCACTCGGCCAAGATCTGCCTGCGGTCGGCAGTCAACATTGCCAACGGATTCGACAACCTGCCGTACCCGAACCCGGCCGGGCGGTTTGGCAGCGACGTGTGTTTTCTGTCGCCGACGTCGACGGTGGTGGCGCCGCGCATGCTGCCGTCGTACACGTGTTGTGCCATGCAGGGGGCGTATGTGTTTCTGTCGGTCTACCGCAAGACGCAGGCGCTGCCGCTGGCGGCGATCCCGGGCAGCAGCAACAACAACTACCTGATCAGCATGCTGGTGCAGCTGCAGCGGGGGCTGACGTCGATTCTGGGCGCGCTGGAGAACTACGGCATTGCGTTTGAGGCGCTGCGGTCGATGCGAGGTGAGTGTTGCGGGGAAACGCCTGGCGATACAAAAAAAAACATACGAGTACAAAAAAACGTTTGAAACTAACAAGCCAGAACAAATCCGGCTGTCTGCCGAAGCGCTGCTTGGGCCCCAAAGTTTAGGCGAAATATAGGCCTCGAATCACAGTTTTCCCCTCCCCTTTCTCTTTTAATGAATTCTTTATTATGGGCTGGCTAGTTCTCTTTTATTCTGGGCTGGTAGGAGCCTTTCTTTCTTTACATGCTTTCCTTACATGGCACCGACTCGCTGTCAAACAGGACTCGATAATGAAACAGGGTCAGGCTGGGATGGCTTTTTGGGGGGGAGTTGCAAGTGTTGGCTTTTTGATATATGGACATGTACCATTATAAGGATTTTGAATAGACGTTTGCTCGGATATCTCGTTTTTTGGTCATTATGGATGTCCGTCTTTCTGGTTCTTATGGATGTCTCCGTCTTTCTGACCTTATGGATGTATCTGGCCTTTCAGTTCTCCGGCTTTGTCTCCGGCTTTGTCTCCGGCTTTGTCTCCGGCTTTGTCTCCGTCTCTCTCCAGCCTTTCCCTTCATTTTGGCGCAAAGAAAAAAGCATTGCCGCCCTGGTCGCGCCGCACCTGGTGGGTGTAGTCCTGCTCCGGATCGAACTCCTGCCACAGACTGGCCGGGTAGATGTGTTTGTTGCGCTCGTACCAGCGGCGGTCGACGACCTTTGTCAGGTTTGGGTCGTCGGAGGCGCCTTCGTACTTGCTGAAGTCGGTGTCGTCGTCGGCGGGCGGTTGCTGGACGGAGGCGGAAGGGGTTGCCGACGGTGCTTTGGCATTTGTCGGGTCGGCGTCCTGGGGCGGCGGCTCGTCGCTGTAGTTGAAGACGCGGGTGCCGCCGGGGCCGATGGTCTTGTTGATGAGAAAGAAGTAGAAGTCGTAGTGCTGTTGGTTGGTTAGTATATTGTCTTGCGATTCTGTGTGGGATACTCGATACTGTGTGCGGTTTCGACATCACGTGACTTACATGAGGAATGATGAGGGTGCCGCGCACCATCATGAGGTCGTCGACGCCGATGCGGGCCCAGTGCAGGCGGGCCTTGCTGAGCTTCTTTTCGCCGACGCCGAGGCGGGCGCCGACCTTGCGGCTGCGGTCGAGAAAGACCCAGACAAAGTCGCCCTTCTTGACGCGCACGACGCCGCCGGGCATGCTGGCGCCCTCGTAAAAGACAAACGGGATGGCGATTTCGGCGGCCTTGACGGCGGCCTGGCGGGCCAGAAACTCTTTGCGCAGCGCCTCGCGCTCGGCCGCCTGGCGCCGCAGCGCCTGCTTGGTGTACAGCCGCGGCGGCGGCACCACGGCCGAGGCCAGGGTCGAAAGGACGGGGAGGAGGGGGTCGGTGGCTTTGGCGGGTGAAGTGGTGGCGGCGGAGGGTGTGTCGCCATGCTCTTTGTCGGCGTCGTTGTCGCCGATGTCTCCATCGTCGTTGTCATCGTCGCCGTCGTCGTCGTCGTCGTCAAACGAGAGCTTGCTCACTTTGGCCTTTTTTCTGGCCTTTTCTTTTTTTCGTTTCTTCTCTGGCCTGTCATTTGACTTTGAGTCGTTTTGCTTTGCGTCTTTTGTTTTTGACTCGTTTTCCTTTGCCTCCCTTGGCCTGTCTCTTGTCTTTTCTTTTCGTTGTGTTTTGGCGTTGGTGCTGTCCCCCCCGTCGCTGTCTCCCTCGTCACCTGCCCCCGGCGTGCCTGCTCCCGGCGTGCCTGCCCTCGACCGGCCCGACGGCGTGTCGCCCTTTTCGCCCTTTGTCGCCGCCTCGCGCGCTTCTCTTTCCTGCTGCTCCAGCGCCTCTGCGCGTCGCTTGCGAAAATCCGACAGCTCCACCAGCCCGGCCACGTTGGACGACAGGCGCTGCTGCGCCGTTTGGTTCTGCGCGGTGAACCGCGAGCCGGTGAACTGCGGGCCAGACATGATGTTGCGGTGTGTTGTGTGGAGAGAAGCTGAGGTGGGTGAGTGGTCGAGAAAGAAAGAGGTTCGCAGAAATAAGGATACCAAGACTCCGTATTACGCTAAACGCCGCTTCTGGTAAACAGTGTAAACACAGTGTAAACACCAATATACACTGTACACCTGGTTCTGTCTACTTGTGGCGACTCGCCAGCTGCGTCTTGAGAAAGCCGCAGAAGCTCTGGTAGACGGCCTCGTTGTGGCCGTGCGTCCAGTGGCAGGTCACGGTGATGGCGGTGACGCCGACGTGGACGGCAATGTCG
Source organism: Raffaelea deltoideospora (assembly GCA_019925385.1). Taxonomy (NCBI): domain Eukaryota; kingdom Fungi; phylum Ascomycota; class Sordariomycetes; order Ophiostomatales; family Ophiostomataceae; genus Raffaelea; species Raffaelea deltoideospora. Next base: position 385,598 of record JADHKP010000005.1, on the reverse strand, counting down.
AAGCCGAGCGACGACCGGCCGGCCGGCGCGGCCGAAGCCGGAGGAGCAGAACTGGCTGCATTCGCTGCCGTTTGCGCATTCGCTGCAGAATCAGCAGCAGCCGCACTGGTCCCATTCGCATCCGCCGCAGCCCGCTGCATCTTCCTACGCCAGGCCCGGCCCCAGACGTTTTCCAGGGCGCAGCCAGAGCCGCAGAGGCGGCGGCGGTCCCAGGACCACGAGTGGAGAGCAAGAGAGCGCATGAGGGCGTCGATGGCGTCTGAAAGAGATGTCGCGGTGGTTGTGGCTGTGGTTGTGGTTGTGGTTGATTCTGATTCTGATTCTGTGGCTGTTTCTGTGGCTGTAGCTGTAGCTGTAGCTGTTTCTGTGGCTTTGCCTTTTTCTGTCCCTGTTGAGCCGCCACCACCATACTCCCACCTCCACACGGTCGTGTCGACGGGCGGCGGCAGCACGTGCCGGTGGGCGTCGAGCCCGTCGCCGCGGGCCAGCACGGCGGGTGGGCGGCGGTCGCCGGCGGACCAGGCGACGGCCCAGCGGCGAGTCTGGGCGCCGGCCGGCGTCAGCGCGGTGACGGCCAGGTTGTCGAAGCCGCGAGCGCGCAGCAGGGCAACAATGGCCGTGACGCTGGACAGCTGGCCGAGCATGGCCGAGTACCACGTGCCGGAGCGCCAGGGGGGGGGTGAGACGGAGGAGACGGCCGACGAGCGTCGCACCGGGGGTGCATCATGTGACTCCAACGCTGGTGCATCATGTGACGCTGGTGTATCATGTGACTCCAACGCTGGTGCATCACAACCACGTGACTCCACGGCCCAGGACTCGTCGACGAGGCGGCCGACAAAGGCGACCTCGCCGCCGGGGCACACCATCTCGACGGGCGCGCCCGTGCAGGCCGAAAGCGGCGGGCGGCGCTTGCGGGCGGCAGCGTCGTGCATGGCGGCGACAGAGGCGTAGAAGGGCGGATTGGTCATGACAAAGTCAAACGTGGGAGGCCAGTGGGGGTGGGGGTCGGGGTCGGGCTCGGGCTCGCCATGGTCGCCGGGATCACTGGGGCCATCGCCGTCCCTCAGGCCGTAGTCACCGGGCGCAGGCAGCAGCGGGTCGTCTGGCTCGCGGGCGATGACGCGGATGCGCTGGCCGAGGCGGTTGCGGCGGACGTTTGCGCGGGCAGCGGCCAAATTGACGGGGTCGATGTCGGTGGCGACGAAGCGCCAGGCCGGGCGCTGGGCGCAGGCGAGCAGCGGATAGATGCAGCTGGCGCCGGTGCCAATGTCGAGGCCGAGCAGGCGGCGGGGAGCGGCGCCGTCGACGCCGTGGTCCATGTGGTCCATGAGATCCTTGATCCAGAGCACATAGAGGTGGCGCACCGGCACGGGCGGACAGAGCCGATCGGGCGGCAGCTCCAGGCAGAGGCCAAAATGCAGGCGCAGCAGCGTCCGCGTCAGCTGCAGCACGGCGCGCGGGTCGTGGAAGTCGAGGGTGTGGGAGAGGCTGGGCGTTAGGGGGTGGCAGGGTTAGCAGGTAGGAAACAAAGGACAGCGGCGGGCAGAAAACCAAAATGGAACTTGGCAGCAAATACTCACTGCTCGCTCAGCGCCGGATCTTGGCGAGCCAGCTCGCGAAAGTCCAGGCGCTCGCGGTAAAGATCGCGGTAGTACTGGTCGGGCCGGCCGGGCCGGCCGAACAGGCCGTCGGGGTCCATGCTGGGGAGGGAGGTACTGAGGTGGGAGGTAACTGAGGTGGGAGCTGGAGGTGGACTGAGTTGTAGTAGTACAGTGGAATGTAACTAAGTTATAGGGAGGACTGAGTTAGGGTTATAGCTGAGTTAGTGGTTATAGGGAGCTGAAATGGAGCTGGAGTAGAGTTAGTGAGTGCTGTTGGTGAGCAAGGTCGAGTTAGGGGTTATAGATCTCAATAGTGAGCAGTGGACTCTGCAGTGGCACAGTGCTCAGTCACGCCCTGTATTAATACGATACAGTGACTGCGCTTAAGAGCACTTTGACGCGAGCAGCAGTCGTACAGCGGTTTCTACCTTTACAGCACGACATTGAGTAACGTGATCTGGCTCGAGCAGCTGACTTCACGGGTGACTTGGTTTCTGTTTACAGAACTCAATGCTTTTGTATTTCCTCTTCTGTTCTCCTCTTCTGTATCTCCTTCTGTATCTCTTCTGTATCTCTTCTGTATCTCCTCTGCATCTCCTCTGTATCTCCTCTGTATCTCCCGTACTCTCCTTATTCGCTGCTAATGTCGCCGTTTGTAGTATGCTCTGTATTATGCTATGCATCAATGTATGGCTGATATGTATCTGCATGTCTTTTGCTCATCTCTTTGCTTGCTCATCCGTCTGTCGTTTTTCTTGCCTTTAACTTGCCCGTCCGTCTGCCTGTTCGTCCGTCCACCCATCGTAGCCAGCAGCTCATCTCTTTTTGTTGTTCCTTTGCTTGTCTGCTTGTCTGCTTGTCTGATCGTCTGGTCGTCTGGTCGTCTGCTGTCGTCCATCTCCCAGGCTCGCTCGTCCTGCCCCCAAACCCGCTTCCTCAACAAGATTCGCTTCGCTCATCTTGTTCGCTCATCTTGTTCGCTCATCATGTTCGCTGTCCGTCTCGCCCGCCGTCTCGCCCGCCAACCGCTTCCTCAACAAGACAGCTTCCTCAACAAGATTCGCTTCGCTCATCTTGTTCGCTCGCCGTCTTGCTCCCTCACCCCACCGAAAAACTCCCCTTCAGCCGCAGATCCCGGCTGCTCGCCCCCACCTGCACGCTAAAGCTTCCGGCCGGCACCACCCAGCCGCGCGCCGCGTCCCAGAAGCTCAGATCCTTGCGCCGCAGCACAAACGTGGCCGTGCCGTTGGCGCCCGCCGCCAGCTTGAGCTTGGCAAAGCCGCGCAGCTGGCGCGGCGCCGTCGCCGGCGTGCCGCTCGTCGGCAGGCCCAGATACAGCTGCGCGACCTCGGCGCCGGCCACGCCGCCGCTGTTGGCCACCGTGCAGGTCACCGTGGCCACGGTGTCGAACAGGTCGGCGCGGCCGCCAGGCACGACGGGGCCGGTGGCGGGGCCCGACTTGGCCGTGGCCGTGATCTGCAGGTCGGCATAGGTAAAGTTTGTATAGGCTGGGGGTTAGGAGAAAAACTCGACGAGAGAAATGACAGAAAGACAGACAAACTCAACAAACACAAGCACTCAACACGAAAGAAGAAATACAAAAAGAGACAAACACTCACACATTCCATATCCAAACTCGTACCGCGGCTGGATGTTCTTGCTGTCAAAGTGGCGGTAGTCGACAAAGACGCCCTCGGCATAGTTGTCGGTGCCGCTGCGCGAGACGGCGGTGCCGTAGTCGGCGGCCGCCTTGGCAATGGTGTAGGGCAGCTTGCCGGACGGCGCAACGTCGCCGTACAGCACATCCACGAGCGCGTTGCCGCTCTCCTGGCTGGGCAGGCCGGCCCAGACGACGGCGCGCACGCCGGCGTGCGAGAGGATGTTTTCGAGCAGCACGGGCCCGACGCTGTGGACGACGACGACGGTGTTGGGGTTGGCGGCGGCGACGGCGGCCACGAGGGCGTTGCCGTTGTGCCAGGGGTCGAGGTCGTTGCGGTCGCCGGCGACGCGCTCGACGGTGATGTAGCCCTCGCCGGCGTCGGCGGTGATGAAGACGAGCGCGGCATCGGCGCCGGCGGCGGCGTCGGCGGCGGCTCCGGTGGCGTCGGAGCTGCTCAGCGTCACCGACGCGCCGTCGGCGGCAGCCCGCGTCTTGATGGCGTCGTACGGCGCCACAAAATAGGGATAGCTGGCCGTGCCGGAGCCCCAGCCCATGCCGAGCGCGCCGGTGTTGCAGCCCTGGTCCTTGCAGCTGTTGATGCCCTGCGGATTGGCCACGGCGGCCGAGCCGACGACGGCCAGCTTGCGCGGCCGCCGCAGCGGCAGCAGCCCGCCGTCGTTCTTCAGCAGCACAATGCCGTCGCGCGCCACCGCCCGCACGTTGTCCTTGTGGTTCGCCTGCACGCTCGCCCGCAGGTTGACCGACGGATAGCCGCCGCCGTCCTGGCCGACGACGAACCAGCCCGCCAGGATGCGCGTCGCCATGTCGTCGAGCCGCGCCCGCGACACCTGCCCGCCGGCCACCGCGCTCGCCAGCTGCGGGCCCCACAGCACCGTCTTGCCGTTGTAGTCGCTGCCGGGCATCGTCATGTCCAGCCCGCTGTTGGCCGCCCCCGTCGTGTGCTGCGCGTTCCAGTCCGTCATCACGTAGCCGCGGAAGCCGAGCTCGGCCTTGAGCACGCCGTCCAGCAGCCCCTTGTGCTCGCACGCCCACGTGCCGTTGATCTTGTTGTACGAACACATCACCGACGCCACCCCCGCCTGCACCGCCTCCGCAAACGGCCACAGGTACAGCTCGTGCAGCGTCCGGTCGTCCGCGTTGCTGCTCATCGTCTCGCGGCTCAGCTCCTGCTCGTTGAGCACAAAGTGCTTCGCGCACGCCTGCACCCCCGCGCTCTGCATCCCCTCCACCGTCGCCGCCATCGCCACCCCCGTCAGGTACGGATCCGCCCCGAACCCCTCCCAGTTGCGCCCCCCCTCCGGGTTCTTGCCCAGCGGGCCGCCCACCGGCCCCAGCAGCACGTGCACTCCGCAGCCCTTGGCCTCGGCCCCCATGAACTGCCCCCGCTGCCGCATCAGCTCGCGGTCCCACGTCGCCGCCGCCTGGATTCCCGGCGTAAACGCCGTCGTCCCCGTCGCGTACCGCACCCCCAGCGGCCCGTCCTGCAGACACAGCGACGGGTACCCGATCGAGCCCACCGCCGCCGTGTTGCCCACGCACGCGCCCTTGTTCCACCCGATCCCCGTCACAATGTTGATCTTGTCGTCCTGTGACAGCTTCGCCACCGCCGCCGACGCCTTGCTGTATGCCGCGTCCCAGTCCGCCGTCCACCCGGCCGTCCCGGTCGCCGCCGCCACCACGCCCAGCCAGCCCAGAGTCTTCATGTCAGTAGGATGTGTCGAGAGTGTCGAGAGTGTCGAGAGTGTCGAGAGTGTCGAGAGTGTCGTCTCACTGTCGAGCCTCTGCTTCGCCTCCGCAGCCTGTCGCCTGTCGCCTGTTGGTCCATCCTGCTCTTATACTTTGGGCCTGCCTGCCCAGACGACGGCTCGGAAAAAAAGAGCAGTCCCTTAATACACTGCCAACCCAAATGCCAGAGTGCAATACCAAGCCCGCTCTCCACTGCTTGGCTCGGATTCCACGTCCGCATTCATTTGTGCTGGCTCGTTGCCAATTCATTTGCTGGCTCTCACACGTTCCCAATTCATTTCTGTTGGCTCATCCGCATTTTCTGGCTCATCCGCATTCATTTCTGCTGGCATCCGCTTTCATTTCTGCTGCTCGTTCCCAGTGCTGCCTCCCCAATACCCCCCACTGATATGGCCTGCGGCCCGGAGTCTCTGTTGCCTCTTTGGGACCGCGGCCTGGCACTGGCTTGCGCGCCCATTTTGCCGGCTCTTGTTGCAATTTAGCCAGCCGTTGGTCTTTGCCTTATTTCGGAGCACACCTGCCGAGCTTTGGTTTTTTCTGTGTTTGTTGTGCTTGTTGTGCTTGCTGTGCTTGTTGTGCTTGCTGTGCTTGTTGTGCTTGCTGTGCTTGTTGTGCTTGCTGTGCTTGCTGTGCTTGCTGTGCTTGCTGTGCTTGCTGTGCTTGCTTGCTTGCTTGCTGTTTTGTGCTTGCCTGCTGGTTTGTGCTTGCTTGCTCTGTTTGCTGTACGTTGTTCTCGCTCTGCTTTGTGCTTGCTTGCTGCTTGTGCTCGCTTTGCTCACTTTGCTCGCTTTGCTCTCTCTGATCGCTCTGCTCGCTCTGGGCCGCACCTGGCCCCAACTCAGCCTGTACTCTTGACCCAAATCAATCTCTCGTCTCCCCTCAATCTCTCGTCTCCCCTTCAATCTCTCATCTCCCCTTCAATCTCTCGTCTCCCTCTCCCCTCACCCCACCCCCTAATTCCCCCCCAGCAGCTCCGTGCGCCCTTGCTCCCGCAGCACCGCGTGCACCGCCGCCAGCACCCGCCCGTGCACGTCCGGCGGCGCCGCCACAAAGCCAAAGTTGCGCGTCAGCTGCCGCCCCGCCAGCAGGTCCAGCCGCCGCCCGTCCACGTCTGTGATGCGCCCGCCCGTCTCCTCAAACAGCAGCATCGCGCCGGCGTGGTCCCAGATCTTGGCATGCGTCGCCGTCCGGCTCTTGTACACCCACACCGTCGTGTTGGCCCGCCCCAGCGCCAGCACCGCCCACCGCGGCACCCACCCCAGCAGGTCGCTGCCCGGAAAGCCCACGCCCAGCTTCGCCGCCACCGCCCGGTGCACCTCGTCCAGCGCCGACCGCTGCTGGGCAAAGCACGTGACCGGCCGGATGGCCGTCGTCGCTGTCGTCGCTGTCGTCGTCGTCGCTGTCGTCCCCCCATCCACCCCATCCACCCGCCCTAGCCGCCGCCACGGCGCCGCCGAGTCGGCGTCCGCCGTCCCCGCCACAAACAGCGGCCGCACAAACGCCCCGTGCCCGCGCACCGCAAACAACAACGCTCCACGGCCGGTCGCATCCACCGAGCCATTGCCCACCGGCCCGTCGGCCCCGTCGCTCTCGGGCCCCGGCGACAGCAGCGGACACGCCACCACGCCCACCGTCTGCTGCCCGTCCACCAGCAGCGCCACATTGATCCCGTACATTTCGCGCCGCAGAAACGTCTTGGTGCCGTCGATCGGGTCAAACACCCACACCCGCCCCGGCCCCGGCGCATTCTGGCCCAGGTCGATCATGTCGCACATTTCCTCGGGCGACGCCGGAATCGCCACCGCCTCCGTCGCCGCCGCCGCCGTCGTCGTCGTCGTCGTCGCTTTGAGCAACTGCCACACCCGCTCGCGCAGCGCCGCGTTGCTCCGCAGCGCGTCCGCCGCCTCCTCGCCCACAAACCGGTCGTCCGGAAAGGCCCCGTGCAGCGTCGCCGTCAACAGCGCCTGCACCGCAAAGTCGCCCACCGTCACCGGCCCCAAGTCGTCTTCCTTCTCCAGAGCGCCCTTGTCCGGGTCCGGCAGAACTGCCTGGCTCAGCCGTGCCGCCTGCTCCACCGCCGCAATGGCCACACGCAATTCCCTCCCGTAAGCACTGTCCATGGCGGTCTTGGAGTGCTGGTGTGCTGGCGTTGCGTGCTTGTCCTGGTGCTGTGCTGTCGGGTCGTTTGTATCAGAAGAGTTTTTTTGATCGTCCCGTCAACGCAGACAGAATTTCAGGCCGTGGCAGAAAGCTACGACCGTGACGGAAGCTACGACCGTAAACTTAATTCAGGCCGTGACGGAAGTTGCGGCCATGAACGTAATTTAAGCTGTGACGGAAGTTGCGACCATAAACTCAATTCAAGCTGTGACGGACGTTGCGACAGCAAACTAAAAACTAGCGGCAAGCGTGTTTAACCGAACGACTTCTGCGACAAAAATTCTCATAATAAAATGCATGCTTCTGTTCAAAAAAAGAGCGTAACCTTAAAGCAATACTGAAGCCAAAGCAAACACTGGTTTCACAAGAAGGCGTAAGCTGCGCCGACAGACGCATCGTACTACGATGAAATGGTATTCTTTTAAAAGAGTACGGACATGAAGCGGGATTTTTACTTTATCGAGTCACCCTTCACACCTGTCCTCTTTAAAACAGAGCTGTCTAAAGTTTATCGTTTTAACCGGAAAACAACCTCCCGTTGTGTTCATATATTTTGCTGCAGTGCGACAATGCTTCCATCTGGCACTCGTCTCTTCTCACTTCTCGCCAAGGATGGAACCAAGCCTGCAGAGCATCAAGCGGCTCCTCGGGCAGCCAACAAACTTGGCCTTCCCCTGTCTGTCACTTTGTCTGCTACTGCTGCTGAAGCTTGTCACGGCGATGTTGACACGGCCAAGGAAAAAGTCCACTGGCATAGCTGAACAACTGACCTGACAAACCTTGAACCCTCTTCATTACTTCACCTGAACAACTGACCTCACAAACCTTTCAATCCTTCAGACCACCCAAAAAGTCAAAAACACATTCAAAAATACCAAAATCGGTATCCAAAACGGGGTATTATAATGTATAGCGTTGCTAAAACAATCAAGAATAACAATACAACTCATTCATCGCCGTGTCTTCCTTCCCAGCGCAGCTTTGAGTCTTTCGTCTTCCTCCCGCTGCAGTTGGTCACAGCTGCTCCATTCGTACGCCCACTGCCGCGGATCCGGCCGGCTGCTGCCCAGCGCGTCGTAGAAGAAAAAGGCGTCGCGCCGGTTCGCCAGCGGCAAAAGCGGGAAGAGCTGTCGGATCGAAGGCAGCGGTTCGTGCATACTTGGTGAGGTGCCGGGCGAGGTGCCTGGCGAGCTGCTCGGCATCGTGGCTGGCGAGGTGTCTGGTGAGGTTCTTGGCATGGTGACTGGCGAAAGCGTCGGCCAGTTGCCCATCTCCTCACTGCAGCTGCCGCCACTACCTCGAGCACGTCCTGCTGTTTCAACCGCTGTTGCTGCTGTCGGTGCTGTCGGTGCTGTCGGTGCTGTCGCTGCTGCCACTGCCGCCGTCGTTGCCTGCAGACGGCCTGTCGACGGCGTGAGGGCCTTCGATGGCGTGAGGGCCTTCGATGGCGTGAGGGTCTTCGATGGCGTGCGGGCCTTCCTTTGCTTTGGAGTTGCCGACGCGACTTCTGCCTCCAGCAGCTTCTTGGATGGCCGCCTCCGGACATTGCTCTTGACGGCCGACAAGATTGAGTATTCTTGCTGGGGATTTGTGGGTACTGGGGGGGCTGTCGATGCTGTCGATGCTGTCGGTGCTGTCGATGCTGTTGGTGCTGGGGGGGCTGTCGATGCTGTGGGTGCTGTCAATGCCGTCTCGGTCGTCTCCGTCTCATCCGTCTCAGCCGTCCCCGTCTCCGCCTTCTGAGCTGCCTCTGTTTTCGGGGCTGGCACTTCGGGTATCGGCACCCTTGTTTCTCGAACAGGCCCCGACGGCGTCCACGTCCTCGCATTCGCCTTCGCCGTCCGCCGCACCCAAGGCGCCCGCAAAATGCTGTGCCTGCCAATGCCGTGCTCCACCGGCCGCCCGGAGATCTGGGCGACCTGCCTCACAATCTTCCACGTCACATACGCGCCGTTGCACTTGTCGTCGCGCAGTCCGGCGGCAGACGGCTGCAGGTCCGCAGACTTTTGTCTCGCCACGTTTGGTGCGTTTGGTGCGTTTGGTGCGTCTGCCAGTGTGTCTGCCGGTGCTTGTGCTGCTGGCTCGCTTGTTGGCTCACTGGACGAGGGCGGCGCTGTATACCCCCCTGCCGACTCATCCGACGCAGCCAGCCCCAACGAACCAGACGCAACCGGCACATCAGCATCGGCCAGCCGATTCTCTGCTTGATCCGCCGCCACGCCCGTCGCCCCGCCGTCTTCCGTCTTGATCTTCCTTTTCCGTCCCCGCTTCGGCTTCACTGTTTCTCCGCCAGCCTCCTCTCTCGTGGCCGTGCTCTGCTCTGTCTTTGCCTCCTTGGCCTCCACCTTGTCCTCCACCTTGGCCTCCCCTCTAGCCTCCCCCCCCTTGGACGCCCGTTTCTTCCTCGCTGGCGCCGACGCCTCGTCGGCCACGGCGCCCGGCGGCAGCCACAGCGCCGGTTTTTTCGCCTGCAGATCGTGCACCCAGGCGTCGCAGTCCCACTGCACCCAAAAGTCGATCACGTCCGACCACACGCTCTCGGGCGGCTTGGTAAAGTTGACAAACACCACCAGGCCGCCGCGGCTGTGCACGGCCTTGGAGAACTCGCGCACCAGCACCTTGAGCCCGTGCACCTTGAGGCTGGTGCCCAGAATCAGCAGCATCTCCGGCAGCAGCGCAAGGTCGTGCTGCACAATCGGCGAGATCAGGTGCGCGTTCGGGTGCTCCTCGCCATACAGCACAATGTCCGGCCGCAGCTTGCCCACCGCCAGCGCCCGCTTGCCGCGGCCCTCGCGCGCCGCCGTCGCCCCCGCACAGCGCGGACAGCTGGGCTGCCGCCCCGACAGCGTCTCGTGCTCGCGCCCGTCCTCGTCCCACGGCGCCGTCTGGCCGCAGCGAAAGCAGCGCAGCTGCCGCAGCGATCCGTGCAGGAACACGCACTCCACGCCGCGGTAGCGCGGATCCTCCGCGTTGCTGGCCAAGGGCTTCCCGGACGCGCTGGCCGCCAGGCCGGCCGCATTGGCCTGGGACGACGACGACACCGACGGCGGCTGCTCCAGCGCCTGCTTTGCCTCAGCCGTCGACGACCGCGACAGACGCGAGAAGCGGCCCTTTCGGCCCGGCCCCAGAACGAGACTGGTGGTCAGGCCGACCTTCTCCTCGATCTCGTCAATGTTCTGCGTGTAGCAGCGCACGAGCTTGCCCTTGTCGCGGAGGTGCGAGATGAACTGGTGGCTGCTCGTCGGCCTGACCTCCCGCACTTTTTGCCGCAGCGTCGTCGCAAACGTGTAAAAGACAGACGTCTTGATGGGGTCGGCCCATATGGACGCGTCAAACAGGTCGCGCCCCTTCATGACAGGCAAGCTGCCGCGCGTCGACGAAAAGGATGACTGGCTGGAAAGCGTCGGCCGCTGCGACGAGGAGCACGCCGACTCTTCTTCTTCTTCTTCTTCTTCCTCCTCTCCTTCTTCCCGGTCGCACTCCGATTCGCAATCGGACGAGCGCGATGACGAGGAGCCAGCCGAGTTCGACGTGGCGCTGGAGTGAGACGACGGCGCGGAGCCGGTCGAAAAGTCGTAGCAGTCGTCAAAGAGAACAAGCGGCGGCGAAGACAGCGGAGACGAGCTCTGCGGGTGAGGCTGCGATGACAACCGGCATTCGATTGTGTCTCCTTGAATGGGGCCGTCTGGCTTTCGTGGCGTTTGGGGTGTGTTGATCATGTCAGGTCTCAGACTGGGCAGCTTATCGCTGCCGCTGGGGCTGCCGCTGCCGCTGCCGCCGCCGCCGCCGTCATCACCTTGTATGGCGTTCGGCATGCCGCCGCAATAGACCGTGTCTCCAGCCACTGCTTTCGATTTTGGGGCTGGCGGTCTGGCTACGTGGATCGTGGAAGCGGCATCGTCGTCACTGTCGTTGTTGTTGTCGTTGTCGTTGCTGTCGTTGTTGTTGTCGTTGTTGTTGCTGTTGTTGTCGTTGTCATTGTTGTCGTTGTCAATGTTGTCATTGTTGTCATTGCCGGCATTGCCGGTACGTTCATTTGTGGTGAGGCAGTAGCTTTCCGTCTCCCGAGGAGATATTCTTCTTCGCTTCGCGGGCGGCGAAGCCGAAGGCTCGTCGTCTTCGTTACCGACATGGCCGGTCTGGCCAGACGAGGCAGCTTCAAACTGGGCCTGGATCAGCGAGTAGAGTCCCTTCTCGGAGCGGAAATCCTGACAGAGTTAGCTGTGGGTGTCGTTCTACAGGAGGGACTGCTGCACGACGAGGCCGTTGCCGTTGTCCGCCTGTCACGCGTCAAATGCACATACCGGAATGCCAGAATTTGTGCTGATGCCGGCACCTGTCACCACCAAAACCTTCTTGGCCTTCCAGAGCGCGTCGGCAATCTCTTGGAGAGCCTCGTTCGAGTCTGGCAGAACGTGGCGGGTCGGCATGTTGGGCGGGCCGAGCGGTGGAGGCGACTTTTCTTTGATATCTTCGATTTTCCGTCCACGGGAGATTAAGTTTCGGCCAAGAGTTTTATGAACAAAGCAAGGTCGACATCGGAGGGTGCCCGTTTTTTGTTGCTGGAAAGAAAAGTGAGCTTTGCGTTTGTTATTTTTGTCGGATCATGACGGCGACGCGTGGTGCCCGTCGTAGCCTTGTGATCAATAGCCGCCTCTGTGTCCGATGCTCTCTTTTTTTTCGCAAAAAGCAACAGAGCACAAAAGCTTCCCAGACCTAAAAATTATTTTTCTTCTGAAAGAAAAAAAACGCGTCGCTTTGTCCGCGATTGGCAATTTCCTGCCTCTCAATGGGTTCGAAGATGTGCTGAGTAGTCGGCAAAGCACTAACAACGTAAGCATATGTGAATACCCGGTAGCCGGCGATGGGGACGGCGAGACCGCGGACCGAAGACCGTCTGGGACGAGATTGTTTGGTGATGGACGGTCTGAAATCTCGAGGCAGGCTGCTGGAGAATCAATCTCGCGAGAAACGGTTTACGAGTCCGAGTCAGGTGCGAGAGAGAAACGAGTGAGGGAGACACGGAGAGGGCAAGCACGGCGCGCTTTCCCGATGAGGAAGTAAAGACAAGAGATCCATGGCATGGCGCCCCACACCAGAGGCGGCCATTTCGGCCAATGAGAAGGAGTATTGCTCAGTGAGCCAGCAATTGAAGCTAGCCAGCAAAGGGTATTTTGTAAACAAAACAACCACGAGTGAACTTTGCGGTAATTTGAAGGCTTCGTAGAGAAATACGACATCCGTTGTACTCGGTAACACGGCATGCTCTGGTTTGAAAAGGTACGATGTAGTGCAGGCCCTCCGGCGAGACAATGGAAACGGTCGGTTTGCTGTTGTTTATTGTTTTTGTGCATCGAGTCACGTCACGCCAAATAAGGACTGCAAAAGTGTTCCCATCAACGAACCCAAGCAGGACGTGCTACAGAGTAAATTCTCGCTGCAGTGTGGTCTGGTGGCCTTGTTGCTAATCCTGTAAACGAGTGTCAAGCTTCTGAAAAGTCTTGCTTTAGTTCCCCAAGTTCGGCTTCTTGTCCACAAAGGTGCCTTGAGCAATGCTCCTCCCTTTGTTCTTTTCTTAAATTCGCAAGCTCGGAATCGCACTACGTCGCTGTTCTACGTCATCTACTCGTATGGATATATTTGTGTGCTCAATTGGATATTGATTGGCGTTGAGTCGGCTTTGTCGTCCGTTGGCAGAGCGCCAAGAATGCGGCGGCAGAGCCAGATGCCGCGTTAAGAGCCACCCAAGGATGACCTCCACAAACGAGCCACACTCGAGATTCTCTCGGGAAACGGCAAATTCTGTCATTTTCTTCCCGAGCTGAAAAAAACTGCCAGCCATTTTGGGCTGGTCCCTCTGCTTTGCTCAGTACAACGCAAATCGACGCAAAACGACGCAAAACGACGCTGCCAGGTGTTGGAGTTAGTATGGATAGTAAGGCAACACTCGGCTTTTGAAAGAAAGGCTGCCGCCAGAGACTCTATCTACATCTGTGCCGCTTTGCATTGTGTGCTTTGCGTTTTGTACAATTTGTGTGCGCTCAGGGCACAAATCGTGTCAACCAATTTTTGTTGACACGGAGCAAACACGTGTGACCAATCACGTGTTAAAGACTACGACGTATTAATACTCTGCAATACTCGTACAAACTCTCAAACGGATGCTGGCCTTGTCTACGCTTCGTCATTTCTACTCGTAGTCTTCTTTCTTTCTTCAGTGTCGGCCGACTTGTCGAGACACCCGCATCTCTTCGTCTTTTCCTCTTTCCTCGCCTTTCTCCCTCGTCTTTTCAGCTCTTTCTGTTTTGCCTTTCCCCTGCGCTAAGCCCAAAAGGGCGATCTCTCTCCCACCGTCACGTTGAGACGATGGCGTTTGATGTTCGGGTGCAAAGAGCATTCTCCCCGCCCCCTTCTCCTCAAACGACATCCATGGCAGGTAATACGGAGTATTAATATGCTCTGTGTGCAAAAAAGACTGCAGGCTCCCCGCATTTTGCTCGACACATCCGCGGGATTGAAACTGTGGGTGTCTGTCGATCGATGGCAGAATTGAGAGAAGGAAGACATGAGAGAAGAAAAGATCTGAGATCCGAGACCGATGGAGAAACGACGAAGAGCTGCTGTAGACTGAGAAACTAGAGAGAGAGAAAGATTCTGCGAAAGAAAAGAAGCAGGACCGAACTTGATCTTGGCTTGAAAGTCGCATGAGATGTTGTAAAGAAGGAGACAAAAGGAGACAAGAAAAAGAAGATGATATTGATTCTTAAAAAGACGGAAAATGGAAAACGAAAATAATAGGTAGTATCCGTGCCACTTTTGTTCCTGCGACGCCTCAAACAATGTTGATGGCCTGCGGGTCTGCCCCTTCTACGGAGTACTCCGTCATACCAAGCGGCACAAGGTGTCTTTTTTTTTTTTTTTTTTAAAAAAAAAAAAAAAAAAAAAAAAAAGGCAAATCATGCATGAATGGGTCATTCGCAAGGGCGAAAAACCAACGTTCCGACGACGACCTCAAACGTTTCGCAGCAAAAAGGCAGAGTCGAACAGACAGCGGAACTGAAGACGAGAAGAGAGTGCGCTGGGTGCACTGAAGGGGACGGAGGGCCGTTCACGATAGCCGGCTAGCAAGAGCCGATCAAAAAGACAATAGTTACACCATATATATCATTGCTCTTGGCTGTCTTCTTGGCTTTCTTCTCTCCCTCTTGTCTCTTCTTTCTTCACCATCGTCGATCGATTGTGCCATTCCCTTTCACTTCTTGTTTGCTCATTTTTCGTTTTGCTTTGATACACTTGGACCGGCTCCAACAACAAAAAAAGAAACAAATCAATCCGACATGGCTTCTCGATCACTCTCCCTGTTGCTGGCGCTGGCCTTGGCTGCCGCTGCCCAGAAGTGCGCCATCCAGTTCGACGGCCGCGTGCCCGCATCCTTTTCGGCGGCCACCTTCAGCACGAACAACAACGTGTTCAGCCCAACCAATGTGTTTGGACAAAGTAGGTGAAAGCGGCGGGGGGGTCGGACTGTGGAAGCGAGACAAACGAAAAGCTAACCCTCCCAGACCTCGCATTCAGCCAACTCATCAAACTCCCCGGATCAACAGCATCTCTGGTGTGTTGTGTCCTTTTGAGATAATCTCTCTTGTTGTCCGATGCCAGCCACTAACCCACCACTACCAATACCAGTTTGATGTCAACACCGTTCCAGTTGAGGTCACCATAAGGTACGTCGTATCTGCAGTCGTCTTCTTTTTGCCCTTTTGCCCTTGCTCGTCCTGTGTGGCCCCTCCGCTAACACGAACCAGCGACAAGTCCATCTTTGCTCCGAGCGCCAACAATGTGCAGACCGGATTCCGCCGTGCTGAATTGCTGCCGGCCAGCAACTCGGGCACCGATCCGTCGACCCAGGGCGTCAAGACGCTGCACTTTAGCGTGATGCAGGACGCAGCGCGCCCGCTCAACCTGTCGCACGAGTACCAGCTCGTCTTTCTGGAGAGCAACGACTTCAGCACAAACCAGCTCGTGCTGAAGACGGGCACAATTCTGGGCGGCAACGGCGGCGTCAACCCCAACACGCTGCAGCTGTTTGGCAACGTCAACGCAAACCCGCCGCAGGTGCTCTTCAGCACGCCGTTTACCCCGGGCGTCTTCAACAACTTTGCCGTGACTCTGGATTTCAACAAGCTGTAGGTGTTGCGTACTGTGTGTTTCGGCTGTGTCATACCAGATCATTGTGTCGTTTTTCGTCGTGTGTTGTTGTTCGTGTGTTGTTCGTGTGTCGTTCGTTTTATCTTTTCCACATAACTCTTCCTAACAGCGCAGAACCTCCCAAGTCTTCTTCTCTACCGGCAATTCCCCCCTCAAGGCCGTGACGCAGGCCATCCCCAACGACGTCAGCGGCCAAGGCCAGTTCCATTTTGGCGTGCTCAAGAAACCGGTCAACCCGGGTGCCGACGTCACCAAGACCGGCTTTCAGGAAGCTGGTATCGACGAGGGCGTCATTTTCGGCGGCATCTTTGAGGAGGATAGCGCCACCGGCTGCGTGAGCCTGTCGCCGTAGAGGGGTTGTGTTGAACAGTTGTTGGAGATTCTGGACAGTCGTGAAGAGCCATCGCGACGGTCGACCATCTAGACAGTCGACCATCCAGACAGTCGACCATTAGACAGTCTGCTTCGTTCTCGATCGTTTAGCCGTTTAGTAATACCTTATAATCTTACACAGTACAGATAATGTTCCCTGGCGGTCAAGCATCCACCAGAGCTGACACAAACCTGACAAAGTCATACGGCACGCCGAGCCCCGTCACGGCATCCCATCCTGCTGTGGCCGGCCAGCCCGGCACGCTGTCGCTCTGGTTGATGGGGCAGCCGAGGCTGACGCCTGCGGAAATGTCCTGCAGAATGGCCGAGGCTGCATGTCCACTGAAATGGCCGTCTGGCGGTCCACGTCGGTCTGCTGCCACCGCCGCCGCCGTCGTCGTCGTCATCGCATACAGCGTCGGGTTGAGCCAGCCCAGGGCGAGCTTGCCGGACCGCAGCCGCATGTCGTTGGCCAGCGCCACCATGCTGGCGACCACAGGAGTGCTGGCACTGGTGCCCGTGGTGCTGACGATTCCGCCGCCCCAGAGCACTTGGAAGTGCGAGCCTATGGCGGCGATGTCGGGAATGCCGCGGCCGCTGGCGTTGAACATGAGGCGGGGGCTGCCACCAACGCTGCCGCCTCCGCCGTCGCGCCCGCCATCGCGCCCGCCATCGCCGTCGCCGTCGCCGTCGCCGTCGCCGCCGCCCCCGTTTTCAATTGCCATGGTGCTATTGGGCAGCAACATGCCTGTGGCCTCCATGTAGCCGTCCACGGCGGCGTCCTGCCACGCCGGACGTGCAAAGTAGTTGCTGAACCCTCCAGAGCTGTAGTCTGCCGCCAGCACGGGCGGGTCGCTGTCGGTGGCACCCACGGCGGTCACCCATGGACACGATGCCGGGAAGGTGGGCAGCAGTCCCGGCGTGGCACCGAGGCCGTCGTTGCGCACGCAGTAGTTGCGGCCCACGCCGCGGCTGCCGCCATCGCCGCTGGCTACCAGCACAGAGGTCCCGCGAGCTGCTAGCTGCAGAAACAGCCCACACACCCGCGCCGCGTACCGGGCTGGCACCGACTGCTCGTCGTCGCTGTACGAAATGGACAGAACGTGTGGCAGCGTTCCTCCGCCGCCGCTGCCGCTGCCGCTGCCGCCGCCGCCGCCGCCGCCGCCGTCGTCGTCGTCGGCTAGCCCCACGAGGTGCTCCAGCAGCTCCAAGTACGGCTCGTTGTCGGATCTCTGGCTGGGTTGCACTAGCCGGCCCTGGCTGTCCAGCTTGTCGCCGCGGCCGCCCGAGCTATAGAAGGTGATCTGTGCCGGGTAAGCCAGGGCCATGGCATACTGCACATCCAGCGAGGCCTCGAGACCGGCGCGGTAGCGGGGCATCTGCGGGTTGGCGCCGCCGTTGATCAGCTCCACAGTGAAATTGTAGGGTGGCCGCGCCGGTGTCCGTGGGAAATCGTTCGTCGTCCCGAGACGTGCCGGGCTGCCCGCCGCAGCGATGTCCGGTGCAAACTGCTCCAGAAACTCGCGCACGTCGTCGTAGTTGACATACTGGTCGAGAAAGCCAGCAATGGCCAGCCGGCTGGGAGACGGCGAGGTGTAGTTGAAGTGGGAAACCAATGGCCAATTGTACATTTGGCGGATGCAGGCTGGCGTGACTTTGCGGGGCTGACATGCATCGCCGGTGTAGACATGTCTTGTTGCTTCGCTCGATCTCGCTGCCGCTCTGGGCTGCCGTCTCGGCGGTTGTGGTGGCACGAAGTGAGCCAAGGGATACACAAAGTCGACAAACGCGGCCAGCGGCTGCGGAATGGTGTAGGAGATGGCTCGGAGAACCGGCGCCGGCGGAGGCTGTGTTGAGCGGGGCGGCGTTTCTGCGGATGACGGGCGGCGGACGCCGTCAAAGGCGTAGAAAGCCACATCGGCCTCGAACAGCGCCCTCACGCCTGCGGCCGTGGTGTTGAACCGAACCCAAGGGCCGTCGTTGACGGCGGCACTCGCAACACCGCTGGCAGCCAGCCATGCGAGCACCGCGTCTGCCGCTCCTTCGCCGGACGCCTGGAAGGGCTGCAGCTGAAATTTCGAGAGCACCGGCCCCTGAGCAAGCACGTGTGCTTCGAGGCTCGACAGGCGTGGCTGTGCCAGCGCAATCGCGAGGCTCAGCGGCTCGTTGTCGTTGGCTGGAGCGACGTACTGCCAGCCGGTCGGCAGAGGGTGGGCGGATTCCAAGACAACGCGCCGCCCAAGCACCGGCAGACCGAGCAGCGTCACAGTGGCGGCAACGCATATGCGTACGCCTGACAGTGTAAAACCGACCATGATTGCTGTGGTATGTGCGAGGCAGCTAAAGCCCTAGAGACTCTAGACGATGTGCTGGACAATGGCTGAGCGTGCCAACCCGACGACGTCATGTCTCTGTAGATTTCACCGGCATGTGCTTTTAAGATCTAGGCGGCTCGAGGTCTAAGCAGAAGAAGCCAATGCACAGCCTGAGCAAACTGCATGGACGGGTGAAGTTGCAAAGGAAAAAAATGAAAAAGGGGACTAAAGACTGCAGAATCTGAAGATGAAAAAAGGACCAAAAGACTGCTGAATCTGAGAGGGCTTCTTAAAAACTTTTCAAGAGCCAAGAGAGTTGCTCAAGACCGAGAGCAGCCAAGAACCGCACAAAACTTTTGGCGGCTGCGTATATATTGCATGGCAATATGGATGCATGAAAGTGAGAAAATGGTTATGCCGATCTTTGTGCACTTGGCGATGAAGTCCGGACAGAAGAGAAGAGACCAAAACACGTTTGCTCAGTAATATGAACCATCCTCATCTCATTTACCACCGAAGGAAGGAATCCGTCAGAGGTCCGCGAGTGCGTGCTTCAGGAAGCTGCGATGCACCGCGGCTGCCATTTTCGCGCAGTCCAGAGCAGACCGGGCCACAAACCTTGTACAAAGGGAAAGAGCCATAGCGCTCCAATCTCAGACACTTCAATCCAATGTCTGAGTTTGACGAGATAGACCGTGGGACATATTGGAAGCGACGTTTCGCTTGTACGACATACAATGGAAGCGACGCTTCGTCTTACATACGTATACAGTGTGACGCCTCAAATTGTTCTGCCAGCTGACACCGCCTCAGGTCTGCGGTCCGACGGAGCAGCCTCGGCGTCTGGCAGTTGCTTGAAGAAAGCTATTTCCGTACAACTCGTACTTCCGAACAACTCGTACGGCTCTCGATCGCCGTACTCGTAGGGCAGCATGATCGTCCCTCGTTGGGCGGCTTTCAGCTCCCTTTCGCCCTTTTTGGCGGGGCCGTTCTACTCCGAGGTTGCCGATCAGCAGGTACATGGACTAGTCCACAAGCAGACTAGCTTCAATTGCTGTGCAGGACCGAAGAAAGAAGGCAAGGTGGAGCGGGTTTTCAGTGTGGGATTTTTGGTGGTGGGGGAGGGGAGTTGTGGCTGCCGTCATCCGCCGGGGCAACGAGGGAAAGCCCCATGCTGGCGTAACCTGCAAGACAGGAGATGCAAGCGCATTGGCTCATTTTTTCCCCCCTTCTAATAATATAACGCAGAATCTTTTTCGAGATTCCGTCGTCTTCCTATTTTTTCTTTTTTTTACTCGTATTTTTCTCCTCCCGTTTTTTTTCTTTCCCCAATTCGCCAGGTTTTGATCCCAATCTGAGCTTCAATCTCTTTCTCAATCCGACACTCAATTCTGACACAATGTTTGCTGCTGCTCGAATCCAGAGACGGGCCTTTTCGGCCACGGCCAGAGACGTAAGTATTTTTTTAGCGATCCTTACTGTTTTTTGTGATTCCTTTCTTTTTGATTTATTTCTTCTCTTGCTTTGATTTCTTCTCTTTCTTCTCTTTCTTCTTTTCCTTTGATTCCTTCTCTTGCTTCTTGCAATGCTAACAGGCGGTGCAGCTGTCCAAGGTCACTGTTCTCGGCGCTGCTGGCGGCATTGGCCAGCCGCTGTCGCTGCTGCTGAAGCTCAACCCGCGCGTGACGGACCTGGCTCTGTACGACATTCGCGGCGCACCAGGTGAGCGATGGGTGGGGTGAAGCTGTGAGCGTTAAGATGGAGCTGTGAAACTTTCGAGAGATGAAGTGTTGATCGAGGGTTGATTGGCTTGTAAATCGCAGTTGACCTTTGTGTTCTCCGTCTGCCTTTTGTTTCTTCGTCTGCCTTCTGACCCCCGCTAACCAACAGGCGTCGCTGCCGACATCTCGCACGTTAACACCAAGTCGACGGTCAAGGGCCACGAGCCGACGCCGAGCGGACTGGCGGCGGCGCTCAAGGGCTCGGAGGTGGTGCTGATTCCGGCGGGCGTGCCGCGCAAGCCCGGCATGACGCGCGACGACCTGTTCAACACCAACGCCAGCATTGTGCGCGACCTGGCCAAGGCGGTGGCCGAGTCGGCGCCGGACGCCAACGTGCTGGTGATTTCGAACCCGGTCAACAGCACGGTGCCGATTGTGGCCGAGGTGTTCAAGGCGCGCGGCGTCTACAACCCGAAGCGGCTCTTTGGCGTGACGACGCTGGACGTGGTGCGGGCCAGCCGCTTCGTCAGCGAGATCAAGGGCACCGACCCCAAGGACGAGAACATCACGGTGGTGGGCGGCCACAGCGGCGTCACCATTGTGCCGCTGTTCAGCCAGAGCAAGCACCCGGAGCTGTCGGCCAATGCCGAGCTGGTGCACCGCGTGCAGTTTGGCGGCGACGAGGTCGTGCAGGCCAAGGACGGCGCCGGCTCGGCCACGCTGTCCATGGCCTTTGCCGGCGCCCGCATGGCCGACTCGGTGCTGCGCGCCGCCCAGGGCGAGAAGGGCGTGATCGAGCCGACCTTTGTCGACAGCCCGCTGTACAAGGACCAGGGCATCGACTTTTTCTCGTCGCCCGTCGAGCTGGGCCCGGGCGGCGTCGAGACCGTGCACCCGATTGGGCCCGTCGATGCCAACGAGGAGAAGCTGCTGGAGGCCGCCTTTGGCGATCTGAAGAAGAACATTGCCAAGGGCGTGGCCTTTGTTGCGTCGAACCCGGGCAAGTAGGGGGATGAGGACGGTGTAGAAGCAGGACAAGGATGGGCTAGAAGCAGGACGAGGATGGGCCCGAAGCCGAGGCTTTGGGCAGAGAGGGTGAAAATGAAAAGAAGAGGCTGATGAGCAGACGAAAGTACGAATGAGCATTGCAAAAAGATAGATTAATGTATATCTTTGATTGGGCCGAAAGACTGAATTGACGCCTAAGGAGACATTGACGTAGATACACGTGCACTCAAACGCAGAGTCTAAGTCTACTCCTGTTCGTACAGGTTCAACTGTTCGTACAAGTTCAAAACGGAGTCTTCTGTTCGGAAGTGCACGCAAAACGTCTTCTGTTCGGAAGTGCACGCAAAACGCAGTCTTCTGTTCGTACAACTCAAAAACACGTGATAAATAACACTAGGCCCGTTCTGGCCCTACCATTAAAGGCTCTTCTCCTGATCTCTCTTTACAACAGACACTCATTGACTCGCTCGATCTCCCTTGCTCGCTCTTTTTCCCTCGTCCTCTTTCCCTCGTCCTCTTTCCCTCGTCCTATTTCCCTCGTCCTCTCACCCCCACCTCTCTCCCCCCTACCTCCGCATGGCCTGCCGCCGCGCGGCCAGCCTCTGCTCAAACTCGGCCACCTTGGCCATCCGCTCGGCCTCCTCGGCCTCTTCCTTGGCGCGCAGGGCGGCGGCCTTGCGCTCGCGCTCGCGCGCCAGCTGGTCGGGGCGGCGCTCGGCAATGTCGCGGGCGCGCAGGTCGGAGAAGAGGTACTTGAAGACGACCTCGATGAGGTAGCAGGAGGCGTAGTCGATGACCATGACGGCGGTCATGGTGTTGCGGAACTCGGCGGAAAAGGGCACCAGCTTCATGGCGACGTTGAGCTCGGGGATCAGCTCGGTGCTGCAGGCAAAGGCGATGCCGGTGACGCCGACGATGCCGTAGAACATGCCGCGGTTTTCCGACAGCGACTCGCGGAAGGGGCGGCCCTGGTAGTTGACGGCAAAGGTGGAGATCTGCTGGATCAGCTGCAGCAGATAGACGGCGCTGTTGAGCAGCGATGGCGAGAACTCGGCCTCGAGGTCGACGTCGCCCGAGCGTCTAGAAGGTTAGCGAGAGAGCGAGGAGGAGAGAGGAGGAGGAAGAGAGCGGGGAGGAAGAGAGCGAGAACAAAATAAAGCGAGCTCGCTTGCGAGCGAGGACAAGAAAGCGAGCGAGCTTGCGAGCGAGGAAAAAAGAGAGAGCGAGGAAAAAAAAAGCGAGCGAGCTTGCGAGCGAGGAAAAAAAAAAAAAAAAACAACTTACGGTGCCAGACGGTCGCAGAATCGCGCAATGTAGATCAGGGTGGCGACGTGGACGGCAAACTGGCCGAGGATGGAGCCGATGATGTAAAAGTTGAAAATGTTGGGCTGGGGCCGCTCCTTGGACAGGCCCTCGACGGAGCGGGCGCGCGAGATGGAGAGGAAGCAGACGCTCATGAGCATGCCGCTGATGGTGTACTGGCCGTCGCCAAACTTGATGCCCTCGAGGTAGAGCACGCTGAGGCTGTAGGCCGAGATGAGGCAGTTGAGGGCGAGGATCTTGTACATCTGGATGGTGGCGACGAGCGTGCAGCGGCCCTGGCGGATGATGTTGGGAATGGCGACGACGTTGCGCAGCTTGCTGGTGAAGGGCGCCGCCACGGACGCGTCGCCCAGCTTGAGCGTCGGCGGCTCGCTGTCGTCGTCGAGCTCCTGCGCCATCATGGAGGAGGCCAGCTGGTCGGCGAGGCTGGCGGCCTTTTTCTGCGCGGGGGTGCTGTTGCTGGCGTTGTTGGCGTTGTTGAGGCGCTGGGCGCCGGGCGAGGTGATGGTCTCGAGGGCGGCGGCGTCGGCGCCGGTCCCCGGCTTCGGCACGTACAGACGCATGTACTCGTCCGGGCTGATGTTCTTTTTGGCGGCCTCGCGCTCGACGGCCTTGGGCAGGTGCGGGTTCTTGGGGCCCGGCGGGTACAGGTGGGCGATCAGGACGGGCACGGGCGGCGGCGGCTGGTTCCAGCGGGCCATCAGGTCGACCTGTTTCTGGTACAGCTCCTTCATCTTTGTGTTGCGGGCGTGGTCGGCGATGCGGGTCAGGTCGTCGGGCGTGCCGTTGAGCAGGGCGACGCCGATGTGGGCCTGCTTGAGGGCGCCGACGTCGTTGGTGCCGTCGCCGGCCATGAGGGTGTAGTAGCCCATGTCCTTGAGCCCGAGCAAAATCTCCTCCTTCTGCTTGGGCGACACGCGCGCGTACACCCACGTGTGGCGCAGCAGGTCGCGCCAGGCCGCCGTGGGCTGGTCGCGCAGCCGCGCCAGCGCGTGGCCGGTCACGCACAGGTCGTTGGCCGCCAGGATGGCCCGGTCGAGCGGCTGTGCCGGGTCGACGGGGATGCGCACGCTGTCGTCGACGGAGTGCCAGAGGAGGGGGGCGCTCTTGCCGGTCTTTTCGCCGTTGTCGTCATCCTCCTCCCGGACGTCCAAAATCAACACTTCCCGGTCCACAATCTCGACCTCGCGCGCGACGTGCACGGCCGTCAGCGGGTTGTCGCCCGTGATCATCACGACGCGGTGGCTGCTCTCGCTCAGCATCTGCACGGCCTCGCGCGCGTCGTCCTTGAGCGGGCAGTGCAGCACCAGGAAGCCGGCAAAGGTCAGGCCGGCCTCGACGGTCTCGCGCTTCAGCTCGTTGATGCGCGCCGCCCCCAGCTCGCCGTCCGCGCTGAGCTGCTTGTACGCCAGCGTCAGCACGCGCGAGCCGCGCCGCGTAAAGTACTTGTATGTCGCCTCGTAGCCCGCCGGCACCGTCGCCAGCATCTTCATCAGCGTCTCCGGCGCCCCCTTGACCCCGGCAAACGTGCCCTGCACCCGCCGCCCCGTGCGCAGGTCGCGTCCGGCCACCGTCGCCACCGCGCTCTGCCGCTTCAGCAGCGACGAGAACGGGAAGCGCCGCCGGATCTGCACTGTGCCGCCGCAGCCGCCGCCGGAGCTGGCCGACGCGCCCTGCCGGCTGCTCAGCACGTCGTTGCGCCCCAGCGTCCACCCCAGCGCCGTCAGCGTCGCCTTCTCCATCGGGTCGCCCACCACGTCGCCCTCGTCCAGCCGCACCAGCGCGTGCGCCGTCGCCAGCACCAGCGTCGTCTCGAGCCCGGCCTCGAGCACGGGGGTGATGTGGGGGCTGTTTTCTTCGTCCGCTTCGTTCTTTTCATCGCCCAACCCCAACCCCGCGATGCCCTCCACCACCAGGTCCTCGCCCGTCAGCGTGCCCGTCTTGTCGAAGCAGGCCACGTCGATGCGGCCGGCAAAGGGAATGCGGAACGGCTCCGTGCAGAAAATGGCATACTTGGCCAGGGCGGCCAAGCTCGTGTTGACGGCCAGGCTCAGCTCCATCGGCAGCTCCGGCGGCACCACGCTGGTCACGATGAGGATGCAGTCGAGCAGCAGCTTCGAGCGCTTGCGGTCCTTCTTGACGCCCTCGTCCCACACGTACCACGACGCCGCCAGCGCAAAGACGAGCAAAAACAGAATGAAGAGCAGCGCCTCCGCGTTGTTGGCCGACACCCGCTCCGTCGAGTAGATCATGGTGCGCACGAGGCTGCCCTGCGACGTCTCAAAGCCCGTCTTGATGACGACGGCCAGCGCCCCGTCGTCCGGCGGCGCCGGCACGCCGCCGGCCGACGCCGGCCGGGCCCGGTCGCCCTTTTTCCCCTTTGGCCCGTCGCTGCTGCTGCTGCCGCCACTGCTGCTGCTGCCGTCGGGCGCGCCGTGCGTGATCTGCAGCACCTTGGTGCCGCCCCACAGAAAGGCGTTCTTGTCGAGGCCGTCCGGGTCGATGCGGGCGTCGGCCGGGCGCAGCTGCACCGAGTCCTTGAGCAGCGGCGTGCTCTCGCCCGACAGCATGGCCTCGTTGACAATGGCGGTGCCCTCGATCAGCAGCATGTCGCAGGCGAGGCCGCCGTCCTCGCGCGTGCGCGCCACCGACACGAGGTCGCCCGGCAGCAGGCGGTCGCTGGCCGTCTCGGTCCAGCGGCCCAGCCGGAACACCCAGAGCTCGTACGGCTTGATGCTCATGCTGCGGAACTCGTTGAGCGTGCGCTGGCGCTGCCACACCACCGTGCTCTCAAACGCCACCAGCATGAAGAGCGTGAAGAGCGAGTAGTACCAGTACTCGTCCAGCATCCACAGCCCCACGCAAAACACCTGGAAGACGAAAAACGGCGCCACCGCGTGCTCCCGGAAGAGCTCCGAAAACGTCGGCACCGGAATGTCAAACGTGTTGCTGCCGTAGTGCTGCTCCAGCCGCTCCACCTCCGCCGCGCTGCTCAGCCCCCGCGACTGCTGGAACTCGGCCAGCCGCGGCTTCGGCTCCGCGTCGATCGCGTACGCCAGCGGCGCAAACCGCTGCCGCCCCTCGTCCCACAGAAAGCGCCGCTTCTGGAAGAGAAACGAGAGCGTCGCCCGATCGCCCTCGCGGCCCCGCTCCAGCCGGCAGATCTCCGCCACGCCCGCGTTCGCCACCGGCACCACCTTGATCAGCCGCGCCTCCGCCACCGACGCCGTCTTCGTCGCCGTAAACAGCGCCTTCACGCCAATGTGCCAGTTCGTGCTCAGCCACACCAGGCTCTGCACCGTCACAATCGCCCCCACCCACACAAACGTCCACTCCGGCGCCCCAATGTGCTTCTCGTACAGCTCCGGCGTCAGGTAGTACACCAGAAACACCGGCCACACCACCACAAACGGCCACACATACGCGTGGTAGTGCAGCGGCAGCGGCACCAAGAGCTCCGCGCTCTTGATCTGCGGACTGTCCACGAGCATCGTTTCGACGCGAGTGTCGGCGAGAAAAGATGAGTGTCGGCGAGAAAAGCGAGAAAAGCGAGAAAAGCGAGAAAGGCGAGAAAGGCGAGAAAGGCGAGAAAGGCGAGAAAGGCGAGAAAAGCGAGAAAAGCGAGAAAGGCGAGAAAAGCGAGAAAAGCGAGAAAAAGAAATATCGGAGGAGAGACGAACACAAATCTAGAAAATCTAAAAGACCAAAAGACAATCTAGAAACAATTTAGATGTAGAAATGGAAATAAAAAATGGACATCAAAAAATAAAAGTATTGCCTCAAAAGGCAAACCTTGGAAAAGGAGAAAATTCAGCAGCGCACAAATGAGCGACTCAAAATTATTGATTGACAAAAAAAAAAAAAAGAGACTCAAGTACGACGAAGAATGCACGGCCGTCCACCGTGCTGGTCGGGATGGTGGTGATGGATAAGGGCGATGTGGCCAAATGTCGCCTTGGAAGCTAAGACGAAAAAAAAAGAGAACAAACAGCGATGCTGGGATTTTTCTGTTGGTTCGCACTAGTAATATTACGTCGTATTACGAGTCGATTTTGTATGTATGAGCAGTCCTGCTCGCAATCGCGTCAGCTTCCCCTTATGGACGCGTTACGGGCAGCTGGCGCCAGCTGGCATGCGGTGGCAAGGAGACGGGGTTAGTCATTTTGGTACAGCCAGACAGCCAGTATTATTACTCCGTACTCCGTACGCACCACACAGTTGCCTAATGTCGGAGTGTTCTCTGGCTCCGTCCTCCGGCAAGAGCGATGGTGCCAACATAATGAGACGTCTACACAAGGCAAGAGCGATGGTCGACATAATGAGGCGTCCGTACACAAGGCAAGAGCATGGCTGCCGACATACGTCGTACATTAATGTCTACCTGTAATACAACTCCGCATTCGTGCTTGCCTTTACGTCGTACTTTTATTGCTCGTTAATTGGCACAGGCCTGCAGTTTTGTTTCAATCATCAAAATGCATCTCCGAATTCTGGCTGCACTTCAGCCGCACGCGACCACCTCTTTGACGCAGACAGTTTGCGAAAAGTAGCACCGTGGCATGTGACTGATGGGATGCTTTTTTTTGCATGTTTTCTGCTCTTCTAGAGTATAGCATTGTATTATCACTCCGCAATTTATCCTGCTGGAGCCGAGCGGCATTCGCTGTGCCGTGAGATTGGATGGCATTGAAATTATAGAAAAGCTTGTTTTTCTGCAGACTGCCAGCAGTCTGGCCTGCTGTTGTCCAGGCCGCTCTCAATTGTGCTTTTGTCTTTGTGTCAGCTCGCTTTCTGGCTGCTCGATTCATTCCGATGGCTAACCTTGAAAGACATCTCTGATGCAGTCGAGTGACTCTGTGATTTTAGGACTGCTTACTCCTAGGTTGAACTGCATTTCGACATGGTTGGCCACCCTCTACGATGGAGCTTTGCCAGAGGCGGCTTCTCTGGCAAATCTGGATTTGGCAAGGCTTGGATGGTCTTCCGTCGCCTCCGTTTTCCAATTTCGAGCCGCATGTTTCCCAGCATGCGTCGTGTGATGGAACGACGGGTCCAGATTCTAAGAGAGTCTGTCGTGCTATATTCCTTGTGTTAATGATCAAGTTGCGACGCACGCTCGCTTGGGAGGAGGCGTTGTCCTCCAGCAGGTGCATGGCTATATAAAGAAAAGAAAGCGGCCCTCGCCCGACGGCGGTTGTGTTGTTCCAAGTGGCCTGTCCCAGTGCCTGTGCTGCAGGTATTCTCTGACGGCAAAAACAATCAAACCATGCTCCGAATTCTCTGACGGCAAAACAATCAAACCATGCTCCGACATCTTGTGGGCCTGGCGGCGGTGGCGGCGGACGTGGTTGCGGGGGCCTATCTGCACTCGGACGGGCTCGACGCCAACGGGCACGGGCTGCCGGCGTACTCGCCGGGGCGGCCGCCGTCGGTGCCGCTGGCGGTGCGCAGTCCGTATCTGAGTGCGTGGTCGTCGACGGCGAACAACCAGACGCTCAACAGCGGGCCGGCGACGTTCTGGTCGGGCATCGCGCTCGGCTGGGACGGCATGGTGGCGGTGGACGGGGTGGCGTATGAGTACATGGGCACGGGGGCGCGGTCGCTGCAGCGGATGTCGGGCAGCCAGCTGCAGGCGGCGCGGCCGCAGACGGTGGCGTACGACGCGCACTGGTCCAACTTTACCTTTCTGGCCGGCCCCGTGGAGATCTCGGCCAGCTTTTTCTCGCCGGTGACGCCGCGGGATCTCTGCCGCACATCGGTTCCGCTGAGCTACCTGACGACGCGCGTGCGCGTGCTGGACAACCGCACGCACAGCATCCAGCTGTACTCGGACGTCGACGACGCCTGGGTGCGGCGCGACCGCGGCACGCCGCTGGTGTGGAATCTGGTGGAGAACAGGGGGGGGGCAGGCGGAGCAGGCGAGGCAGGCGGAGCAGGCGAAGCAGCAAAAAAACAAAAACAGAGCCGCCAGGCTGACCACCAACCTTGGACCAACACGAGTGTCCGTGCAGACAGCAGCAGCCTGTACTCATGGGTGCTGTACCAGGGCATCCACTACTACATGGCGGAGCAGGACGACATGGCGCAATGGGGCAACTTTACCTACACGACGGCGGCGTCGTTTGCGGGCGGCAGCAGCAGCACGAAGACAGGCACGAAGGCAGACACGAAGGCAGACACAAAGGCAAACACAAAGGACAAAAACAAAAACTCGACGGCCGCCATGCTGTCGTTTGAGAGCGGCGATCCCGTGGCGGTGCGCTACGGCTTTGTGGCAAAGCACAGGCTGGCCAACGCGGTGGAGCGCAACGTGGGCGGAGCCGGCGGGCGGGCGACGGTGTTTGCGTTTGCGCACGACTTTGGCGACGGCGTGGCGGGCAGCGTCGAGGCGCGCTACACGATCGGGTCCGTGCAGACGCCGACGGCGCGCTATCTGCACTACGGCGGCGTGGCGGCGCTGCGGCCGTGGTGGCACACGTGCTACGGCGACGACCTGGCGGCGCTCGTGCGCTTCCACTGGGAGGACTACGACACCGTGGCCGGGCTGGCGGCCGACTTTGAGCAGAGGCTGAGGGACGACATTGGGAGGGCTGGGGGGCAGGCTGGTAGCCCTGGAGGCCCTGGTGGCCCTGGTGGCCCTGGTGGCCCTGGTGGCCCTGGTGGCCCTGGTGGCCCTGGTGGCCCTGGTGGCCAAGGCCCCAATTCCACCTTTGTGTTTGACCCCGACACGGCCTACGGCTTCCTCAACGCGAGCAACAACGCGACGGGCGTGGCCGTGCCCGACGTGGCGGAGGCCGACGCGCTGTATGCGATTGTGGCGCTGTCGGCGCGGCAGGTGATGGGGGCGTACATCTACGCCATTCCGCCGGAGGTGCAGCAGCCACAGGGGTCGTCGCAGCCGCAAGAGCCACAGCAGCCCCGTGAATCGTCGCAGCCAGAGCCGCTCATGTTCCAGAAAGAGGTGTCGAGCGACGGCAACCTCAACACGATCGACGTGATCTACCCGGCGGCGCCGTTTTTCCTGTGGGCCAACCCGGCAATGCTCAAGTACCTGCTGCAGCCAGTGCTGGAGATGCAGGAGGGCACGCTGTACCCGAACCGCTACTGCGCACACGACATTGGCGCGCAGTTCCCCAACGCCACGGGCCACGTCGACGGCAACGACGAGTACATGCCGGTGGAGGAGTCGGGCAACCTGGTGCTGCTGGCCTACGCCTACTACCGCTTTTCCGGCGACGCCGCCTGGCTGGCCCGCCACTATGCGCTGCTGCGCCAGTTTGCCGACTATCTGGTCGAGTTCGCGCTGGTGCCGGCCGCCCAGCTCAGCACCGACGACTTTGCCGGCACGCTGGCCAACCAGACCAATCTGGCCATCAAGGGCATCCTGGGTCTCCAGGCCATGAGCCGGATTGCGGAGGTGGTGGGGGAGCGAGCCGACTCGGCCGGGCCTGGCCCTGGCTCTTCGTCCTCGTCCGCCGCCACCCCCACAGACGCGGCCTACTACGGCGACACGGCGAAGCGCTACTATGCGCGCTGGCGCTCCTTGGCCGTGGACCCGGCCGGCCGCCACACGCTGCTGGCGTACCAGTGGCGGTCCAGCTGGGGCCTGCTGTACAACGTCTACATGGACCGGCTGCTGCAGCTGGGCCTGGTCGACGCCCAGCTGTACGCCATGCAGTCGGCCTGGTATGCCGAGGTGTCGCAGCTCTTTGGCGTCCCGCTCGACAGCCGCCACCACTACACCAAGAGCGACTGGCTGATGTGGACCGCCGCCACCTGCGCCCCGCCCACCCGCCGCCTGCTTGTCGCCAGCCTGGCCTACTGGCTCAACTTCACCGCCACCGAACACCCCTTTGCCGACCTCTTCGAGACCGTCGCCGACGGCTACTATCCCCAGGTCCCCAACGACATCCGCTTCAAGGCCCGCCCCGTCGTCGGCGGCCACTTTGCCCTGCTGGCCCTGGCCCGCGCAGACGCCGCCGCCGCCGCCACCGGGCCACCGACGGCCACCGCCCTGCCCTCCGGACAGCCGCCGGCCGGACAGCCGACGCCGGCCACTGCCGTTGTCGTCGGCGGCTCCGACACGTTTGCCCCAACGCACGTGGCCACCGACGGGCTGTTTGCGACGAGCGCGACGAGTGCGGGGAGCGCGTGGAGGACGAGGAGAACCACGAGCACCGTGCTGTATGGCGGAGTGGCAAGGTGAGGGGAGAGTGGTGGTGCCTGATGGAGGTTTGAAGTTGCTCGAGTCACGTGTGGTCATGCATAGGTCACGGGTAGGTCACGGGCACTGTAGATGGCAGGAACAGAAATTAAAGACTGAAAGAGCGGCCAAGAAGGGGAAGCATAACAGAAGAGAGGAAAAGGAAGGCGGATAAGTGGCCAGAGCAGTAGGCAGATGACAAAGCACCAGAAGACACCGGAAGATCCAAAATCAAAGGCAGAACACCTGGTCAAACGTGTAAGACTTGATGACTTTTACTTCAACATAATGGAAAGCGTGTCTTGGAAGGAGGAGCTATCGAGGCTCGGAGCTATCTAACACAGAAGGAGCCACTTAACCGGCAGAAGCTACCACAGCAGGAGCTACCATCCTGACTAATGCTACGTCCCCGCCTAAAGTTTCAGCACCACACTCATCTATTTATTTTGTACCTCATCTCTCTCTCTCAAAAAAAAAAAAAAAACACTCGGATAAGCATTCATAAAACAACAAGGACGACAACATGTCGAAAGCACAGCTGGCGCGGCTCATCGATCTTCCAGACGAGAACCTGCAGGAGATTCTGGACTACGCGTCGACGCTGTCCAAGGCCGACGCCGCCGACCATTTCCAGAAACTGCTGGGCGACTCGCCGGCCGTGATCACGTTTATTTCCGTCTTCAATGCCCAGCGGCGCGACAACACCGGCGCCGACGCCGCTGCCGATGCAAGGCCGGGTGCACTAGACGCCGTGCCAAAGCCGCGGGCGAAGACCAAAAAGGCCAAGCCGGCGCTGCACGCTCTGCCGGCCCGGCCGGTCGACCAGGCCGCTCCGCCGCCCGGCACGGTGTACTACAACAAGAAGGATCGCCAGGAAGAGTACATTGCTGGCCGGGCAGCTGCTGTGCCGGCAGCGACGGCAGCGACGGCCGCAGAATTGTCAGCAGCGTCCACGGCAGAAGCACAGCCGCCATCGAACTCGACACAGCGGCAAAAGGCCGCAGCGGCCGGCTCGCTCATCCAAGATGCACTGCTGCCAAAGGCAGCCAAAGGAGGAGCTGGCAGTGGCAGTGGCAGCCGGGCGGCAGCAGCAGCAGCAGCAGGCAAGGCTCCGGCGGCGCGGATCACAATCACCGGCGGCACGGCCATGCACGGGGCATCGACAACGCTGGCCGATCTGGACGCAGCCATCCGGTCGCTGGAGATCAGCACCAACCCAACGCTGCGGGGACGGCGAAGCGGCAAAGCCGGGGCGGGGGCGGGGGCCGGGACCGATTCCAATGCCGATGGCAATGGCAATGCCGGCGCCGATGCCGACGCGGCGCGCCGGTGCAACTGCGTGGCGACGCGGCACCCGCTGCAGACGGCGGCGCCCAACTGTCTCAACTGCGGCAAGGTGGTGTGCGTCAAGGAAGGCCTGGGGCCGTGCACGTTCTGCGGCACGCCGCTGCTGTCGCCGAGCGACGTGCAGGCCATGATCCGCGAGCTGCGGGCGGAAAAGGGCCGCGAGAAGATGGCGGCCGACCGGGCCGCGCACCAGAAATCCGGCCGTGCTCTCGCTCCTACAAAGCCGACGCCCACCATGATTGCCGGGTCCACGCTCTGGGGCGGCGACGACGGCGACTTTGTCAGCCTGGCCGAGTCGCAGGCCCGCGCCCAGCGCGACCGCGACCGCCTGCTGGCCTTCCAGGCCCAGAATGCCCAGCGCACCACCGTGCGCGACGAGGCCGCCGACTTTGACCTCGTCGATGCCCTGCGGGTGCAGGCCGAGTCGGCCGGCGGCGGCGCCGCCGACCATGCCGGGACCACGGCCGGCAGCATGTGGGCCACGCCCCAGGAGCGCGCCCGCGCCCTGCAGACCCAGCTGTCCCGCCTGCGCGACATGCAGTGGCAGGCCCGTCCGGACTACGAAAAGCGCCAGCAGGTCATCAGCATCGACCTGACCGGAAAGAAGGTCTTCCGCAAGACCGTCGTGTCCACGGCGCCGCGGCCGCCGACGCCGCCGTCGCCGGGGGCCAGCGACGACGACGACGACGACGGCGGCTACAACGACGGCTTGGCTGCGGCCACCAACACAAAAGACGAGACGGCGGGCAGCAGCGGCGCCCTGGGCAGAAACCCGCTGCTGGGGCGGCTGATCCGGCCCATCTACCACCCATCGGCGGACGGCAACGACAACCACGACGACGGCGACGGCTCCACAGGCGCCTCTTCCAACAAGGGCCGCCCGCTTTGGAGGCGGGTCCAGGACGATCTGGCCGACAACGAGGCCGTCGTCCTGGACGGCGGCCTACAGGCCGTGCCCGGCGACGAGCCAGACAACTAATACTGGTCAGGGCTCCGAGCGCTCGGGAATGGCCTTGGATGTTCTGCAGTTTTGATGAACGATTGCAGAGCACGATTGCAGAGCGCGATTGCACAGTTGCACGGTTATCTTCCCCGGCCTCGGCGACGATCAGGCCATTCGGCGAGACTGTCAGTCGGCAGATTCACCACCAAAAGGTACAGCATATCCTTGTTGAGCGGCTTGTGGACGCCCCTACCGCGCTGGGCTGCCGCGGCGTTGCCAAACTGGTTGAGCTCGCGAGGCTGGCCGGGCTGGCCGGGCTGGCCGGACTGGAATTGGCTGGGACCATTTGGTGCCAGTTGGCCGGCAGTGGCATAGGCTGGTTCTTGCTGCCGGTCCAGAAAGGGGCAGGAGGCAGGAGAGTCAGAAAAAATGGCCAAGAAAAAGGTCAAAACTAAACCATAGACACAAAAGAGCAGGTCCTGGACACAGCAAAACTACTCGTATGTTCTAGACAGAACAACTTGATACCTCTGCTTTTCTACCATCATTTACTGCCTTTACCTTTTGACCCTCCAAACATCATGTTTGATCTTTTTGTCTTCTCTTGCAAATTCCACCGCCCATCCTGACTGATTGAGTGCGGGGTGCCGAACCTGTGCCTGTTGCAACGTCGGTCTACGACCCTGCTCAACGAAACTTCATACTGCTTTGGGAAGTATGGATATTAGAATGAGAAAGTGGGGGGGTTGCGCAGCCCGTTTTGATTGTTTTCATCTTATCTGATCGCTGTTGTTGGTCACGTGGTATTGATATCATGGACGCTTGACAAGGATGCCGAAATCTCTGCCTTGTTGTCTTTGCCTTGCGATTCATATTTTGATTTCTCACGTTTCTGTCGTCATTTTTGCCTTTTTGTCACGGCTTTGAGGGCCTATTTGTGCTTACTTTGATTCCTGCGGACCAGTATTCCAAAGGGAACTTGTTCAAAACCTTTGGTACTCACTTAGAGAGCTGCTTGTTGGCCTTTCTCACTTTTTTCCCTCTCTTTCTCTTCCACTTCTTTTTTCCCCTTTGTTTTTATGTGTTTTACCCCTTTTTATCCCTCAACCTCCTTCCTCCTCCTCCCTTCGTTCCAGAGCCAGCGTTACCTTTCTGTGTGCTGTTCAATGACAATATGTCCATATACCAAATGCTTGTCAGTGACCCACTTTGCCGTTGTCATCCTCGCATCCTTTTTGCATGCTATTTCGTCCTGCTCCATTCAAGCTTTGCTCGTGGGCTGCCTCAACGACGTCTGGGGATACGTGGCTGTAAGTATTATGCTCAAGAGGACACGACACGGATGGACAACAGCAGCGCGACGTGCTTGGATTTCTCCGCTATTTTCTACGGTTTTTGTCTGGAGGCAGTAACACTCCGTTCGAGTACGGAGTATTCACAAAAACACCGGCTGGCTAGGGGTCTTTTGGGTTTAAAATGGGGCCACGTGGGGCTCAGCGGTTTTTTCCGGGTTTTTGGTTTTTTTTTGCTTTCTTTTTCCTTCAGCCCTGCAGAAATGACGCAGAGAGAGGGGCGAGTTAATCAGACAGCTTACAGAGCACAGAGCAGAGAGGAATCAAAGCAGACCGGTGAGACATGAGTGGAAGAACAAAACGGGCCCTAAATAGCAAGTGTGGTAGATCCGGGCTAGTCTGGGTCTGGTGCACCCCCCCCCCCCCCTCTCCTACTACCCCTGGCCAATATTTGATTTTTGAGTTGCAGCCCGGCTGGTTCAGAGGAAGCACTACGACGGATCCTCGTACCTATCGGTTTGGGTCACCGAACCAGTCAGATGATGAGATCTGAGCCTGGTTCAGAAACCAGGAAACGCGGGGAGGCCTTTCCGGTGAGAGGAGACAAGGGAGCCGATTTTAGCGAGAGCCAAGAACGAAAAAAAAAAGCAAAAAAAAAGCAAAAAAAAAAGACCGGGGAATGAGGAATAAAAGGGTCTATGGTGAGAAATGAAAAAATGAGAAATGAGAAATGAGGCCTGAAAAAAATGACTCGAAATGGGGAATGTGAGATAAACTAAGGGAGACAGAAAGAAATATGAGACTTTTTTTAGAGATATGACAAGGAAACAGGTTAGAAAGACATTCTGAAAATATGAGATGGTTTTAGAGATATGACAAGAAACGGGTTAGAAAGACATTCTGAAAATATGAGATTTTTTAGAGATATGGCAAGGAAACAGGAACAGAAATCAGTTTGAAAGATGACCTGGAAGCAGACGCCTTGAAAAACGGGTAAACAACAACAACGAACAGGTCTGACGTATACCAAACACTAAACGATCATTCAAGACATTCATACGACGTGCCAGAGTACAAACTACTCAATGCAAGGCGTGTCAACGTAGGCCTTGCTTGAAGCCGGGTTGTTTTTATTTTTTATTTTATTTTTTTTTTTCCTTTTGTTGGGGGCGTCCGCCATTTCGGCCGAGATAAGCTCTCCGCTGGTATGGACGTTCAATTGAGACAGGGAGAAAAGGCCGAGGCCAGCACTTGCAAGGGTGAAAAGAGAGCCAGAGAGCAAAACGGACAAATGCCCGATCCGGAGCCGATCAGCTACGACCAATCTGGAACTGATTGACTTGAAAAAGTGACAGCGAGGAGACACAGGGTGGACTTGACAGGCAAACGTGATTGGTCTCCTTCGTAGACGAAGGGCAGAAAGGCCCCCCAAAAAAAGAAAGCAATAAAACAGATCTGTGAGGCAAAATGCCACCGAGACAAGTCCCCTCACACATATCACAGCAAAA
This sequence comes from Raffaelea deltoideospora, assembly GCA_019925385.1. NCBI lineage: Eukaryota > Fungi > Ascomycota > Sordariomycetes > Ophiostomatales > Ophiostomataceae > Raffaelea > Raffaelea deltoideospora. The sequence continues at coordinate 350,167 of JADHKP010000005.1, read as the reverse complement.
AACGGCGCAGAAAGTAGCGCCATGGCGTCCAGATCGCTACGAGCAGTCACGCCAGCCAAGGGAAGCGGCAATATCGTTGCCCCGGGTCCTCCAAGATGTCGTATAATTTGATGATGCACGAATCATCTTACGTAGAAGGTTTGCTGTCAAATCCTTCAACTATACCCTATGTGGAGACTGCTGACCCTTGGTATTGGCAGAATGGCTGGCGTGATTGGACAGCGGCCGTTTTGGGGGATGTGCCAACTGTTGGGCTTTGCATATACGAACACAAGAGCAAGACGATGCAGGGTTTACCGGTGGAAATGGACGCAGTGGGCATTGTCATGTCATGCAAAAGGCACAGAAACAGTGGCCGCAGTAAGCCCGGGAGAGGAAAGAACGGGAAGACGGAAGACGGAGCGGAAAGCGAGCCAATTACAGGACAGAGGGGGGAAAAAGCAAGAGCGAGAGAGAGAGAACAACATACAGACTATAGGTGTTTGAATTAGTTCGTCCTTGTACTAAGTCCTTTGTTTTCCGTACTCGAGTTCGTCTACAATTCAGCTGCAATTCAGCTGCAAAGACACGAGACACACCTTGGCATTTACTCCGTACTCGTACTCGTAAGCTGGGCACGGAATTTTCCGTTATTCTACTCAAGAATCCCATAGTATTACGTCGTATAGTCCTGATAGTCCTGACCGGAGTTTTGTGATATTCTCCGACAATCGCCGTACAAAGGACAGCGAGAAAGCCAGCAGGACACGATTTTGCACCAGCGCTAGTAATTTAAGGTTTCGCCGTGGCCGTACGGAGTTTTTACAGACGGTGCAAACGGAGTCCTCGTATCCATACGAGTAGTACGGAGTATTACTGCTGTGAGCACGCTGGACGGAGCAATACGGGGAGGACGAGTAACGCCTGCGTCATGCCAGGGGCCAGGCCCTTCTAGGAAGCGGCCAGGCCTCTTGTCAACAGATCGGTCGTCCCAATTAGCGGCCGGGCAGTCGCGTGGGCGCCTGCCCCAGCAGGGGGAAAGTGGGGCAGAGCGTTCACCCAACGGGAAATCCAGAACCAGCCACCTGGAATAGTGAGATGGGTGGTGTGATTGCAGGGAAGAAAAGGGAGAAAAAAGAAAAGAAAAAAAAACTCAAACGGATGATGACAGAAGCAAACAGAAAACAAATAACAAAATGCAGAAAAAAGAATACAGAATAAGAACATAAAAGACAGAATACATAAAACAGAATACAAAAAACAGAGAACAGAAAACAAAGACAAAAACAAAAATAGAACCAAAAAAACCGCATCACCGGGCCGTCAAGATTTGCTGTGACTATCATTGTGCCCTAAAACACCCCTAAAGCCCCTCCGGAAATGCACGATTCAAAGCATAAAGGCATGGCGCAAAAAAAAGGCATGGCGCAAAAACCATCAGCCAGTTTGCGTTTCTCCGGAGACGGTGCGCCGCAGAGACTGCCGAGAGAAGAAAAAATGCCTCTGACAGTCTGACCAATCTCTTAATCACCAAAAGAGGCAATTAGGTCGGGGGCCTTGTAGGGCCATGGGAATCCATACAATATCAGTCCATACAATACTCGTATGCAGAGATTCTGTGGAGTACAGACGACGCAATATTACGACAATTTTTAGTCTGCTTTCTATCCTTGTCTTCAGCCACAGCTACGCCCAGACCCAACCAATACTCCGTGTCGACGAACCGAGAAAAGTCCGGCTACTTTAGTCGCGTGGCCGAAGACGTCTCTCGTATGGCAATACGACGTACTTTGAGGGGCCGTCTTGCGGTCTGTGTCTGCAGTCCGTCTGCAATGGTCCGTCCGTGCTGGAAATCCTGCGCCATTTGATGTCTGCGGCCATGGCTCCGTAGTTTTGCTACTTCTTGTCTTTTGCTCGCTTGTTTTTTTGCCACTCGGCCTCGATGGGGCATGACGCATGACGGGACAAGAGCCAAGAAGCAGAAAAAGCAGAAATAGCAGAAATAGCAGAAAAAGCAAAATAGAGCTCGCTGGCGGCATCGCGTAAGGATGGACAGGCGGTGTCGACTCAACGAGAAAAAAAAAAAAAAGTAAAAAATAGACTCGTTCTTGGCATATCTCCTCCTCCGCCCTTTTGTCCTTTGCCCTTTTTGCCCTTTTTGCCCTTTTTTGCCCTTTTGTCTTTTTTCCATCTGCCTGTGTGTGTTCAGCTTAGATTGGCCCGCGAAAAACTCCGTATATCCTTATCCTGCACCCGAACGGAGAATATGGCGGCTTACAGTCCGCATGCCGGGCTCTCATTCCTCGCCAGGACGGCTCTCCAGCTGGATCCGGCCTCAAGGGCAGAAAAAACACTTATTATGAGGGAATGGCCCGACATGCAAGTCGACAGAGACAGTCCAGATGCATTCGACGTGGCAACTGGGCGGCAAATCAGAGACACACACTCTCTCTTTCTCTCTCCCCAAAAAAAGAAAGCAGAAAGCCCTCCCTCTCTCTCAAAAAGAAAGCAGAAAGCTCCCCCTCTCTCAAAAAGAAAGCAGAAAGCTCTCTCCCTCTCAAAAAGAAAGCTGAAAGCTCTCTCTCTCTCAAAAAAGAAAGCAGATCGGCTCAAGCACCCACGGCTTTGCCTCCGGCAACCAGCCACGGCTCAATCACACCACCCCCACATCCAACGCAAAAAGTGTCCGTTTCTGGCTACGTCTGTCCACCGACTGGGTTGCAGCGTTGCATACGACTCTGTCAGTCTGTCAGTCAAGTCTGTCAGTCCACAGGCTTTGCCGCCGGAGCACGGAGCACAGGCCGCCATTCGACTGCATCGGCCTGCACAGCTTAGCGTCAACCCTGCTTGGGCAACCGGGAGTCTGGACCCTGGCTGACCCAGCCGTTTGGTAAAGGCTGCAAAAAAACGCAAAATAACGTGCAGAATCCACGATTCCCCAACAATACAAGAATCAAAAAAAAAGAAAAAAAAAAATTAAGGCGGCACCCAATCCTTTGGGACTGCTGGACAAACCCGAACCCTCAAAACTCTCGAGCCCTCAAAATTTCGGACCTCTGCCGATTGTGGAATGGCATCTGATTTATTCAATATTCGTGATTTATTCCATATTCGATTATCGGTTATTCATTTACTCAGTCATTCATTTTTTTCAGTCGTGTCTCTTTAAACCCAGCGATCGCTCTTTCCTCTGCTCGACAGCTCTTGCCCGTTGTCTTTTTTAGAGTCGTTCTTTCCAAAGCACAGCTCAGCACCTGCCACCTGGAGCAGCACGGCATCACAAGACTGGAGCTTCTGTGCTTTCGTTTGCGTTGTTTACACTACGTTTCAACCTCGTGGGCGGCAAGAGCACTAATACCACTCTCCACCCATTTACCCGCACCTGCCCCAAACGCTATGACACCGTCGACTACTGGAAACTACTGAAAACCAAAGGCCCGGCGCCTTGGACGTTTGGAGCATACTCGGAGCACTTCTCTCTTATTGTCTCTCAAAAAAGAACAAAAAAAAGCATCACTTGCTGTTCTGTCTCTCTTCCTCTCCTCTCTCTCTCTTTCTTTTCCCTGTCTCTCCTCTCTCTTCTTCTCTCTTCTTCTCTCTTCCTCTCTCTTTCTTTTTCTTCCCTCTCTCTCCTCTCCTCTCTTTATTCCTCTACTCCTCCCCTCTTCCATCTCCTTTCCATTGGAGTCCTTCAAGTGGCATGACTGGATCCTTCCGGGCCATTCTGCCGGCCGCTGGTTCCGGCGGCCGACAACGGGGCCAGCACCGGGCGGCCAAGCAAGACGACGACGATGCCAGTAAGGGAGGCGGCCCGCCGACGCCGCGGCCGCTGACCCGGCGAGCCCGAAGCGTTCCACAGGCGTGTCAGATGTGTCGACAAATGAAGGCCAAGGTAAGTGACTTAATGGTCTCTCTGCTTTTTGACTGCTTATAACGGTCTCTCGTGCTCTTTTGTTTTCTTTTTTGACTGGCCCAAAACCGGTCTCTCAGCGCTTTTTTTTGTTGTTGCACCCTTTTTCCTGTCCTCTTTTTTTCCTCCTCTCTCTTCTCTCTTCTCTCTTCTCTCTTCTCTCTTCTCTCTTCTCGTTCCACGACACCTCTCTCATTCCATGAAACTCTCATTCCATGAAAGCTCCGGCTAACTCTACCAGTGCGACGGGGCACGCCCGCGCTGTGCAAACTGCGTCGACCGCAACCGGCCCTGTGGCTACGAAGGCGAGGCCGGGCAATCGCGGCAGGCGGCCATGCGCACGCGGCTGGCCGCCTTTGAGACCTTGTTTGGCATGCTGCGCTCGGTCCAGCCGGCCGATGCCGACCGGCTGCTGCAGCGGCTGCGCACCAACGACGACCCAGTCCTGCTGGTACGCGAAGAAAACAGTGGCAGCTCCACGGCTGGCTCGGAGGCGCCGCCGGGGTCGGGCGTGTCGTCGGTGTCGGGCGTGTCTGCCGTTTCCACACCTTCACTGGCCATAGCCACGCCAGCCACCACCCTCTCGGACCATCTTCCCCATCTTCCTCTGTCCATCAACACCGCCCGCGCCAACGCGCCGCTTCCACACCTCGGCGCGGGCGTCGACAACATTGTGTCGCCGCTTTTCCGGCTGTCCGCCCTCAGCCCGCTGCCAGCTCCGAGCCAGCTGGCCATGAGTCCCACATTTGGCCGCCTGACCGGTGCTGGCGGTGCTGGCGGTCCTGGCAGTGCTGGAGGACCCGGCGGACCCGGCCATGGTGGCAGCAGCAGCGGCGGCGAGTCAGCTGGCCGCAGGGCAAGCACTGTCAGCAGCAGCCGCATGACAGCCGCCAGTGCCAGCACCAGCGCCAGCGCCAGCGCCGGCACCAGCAACAACAGCTCGCTGGCCATCAATCTGGGGCTGCCGGAAATGAACACGGTGACGCGGGCGCTCGACGAGTACTACATGGGCTGCAGCGGCTTCTTCAACGTGTTCTCGCTCGAGGAGACGCGCCATTTCTGCGACGAGGTCGTGGCGGCGTCGGCCGCCGCTGCTGCTCCGCCGGCGCCCGCCGCATACGGCGGCCCGGCATTCCGACGGCCGTCTCTGCCGTCTCTGCCGTCGGTGCTGTCGGCACTGTCGGGCCGGCGGATGTCGACGGCGTCGGTGTCGTCGGCACAGCCGCAGCTAGCCACGGCCACGGCGTGTCTGGCCGCCACGGCGGCCGTGGGCATGCACTTTGCGCCGGGCCGCTTCCGCCGCGCCGACCAACAGGCCTGCTACGGCCTGGCCCGCCACCACTTTGAACTGGTGGCCGAGACGGCGCCGCTGCTGGCCGTGCGCCTGGCTGCGCTGCTGGCCATGTGCAACACCATGACCCGCAACACCATCGCCATGATGTGGATTGGTGAGTTTTGTGCCCAGAGAGAAAAACCCGTACAGTTGCTTCTGTTTCACCCGCTCACCCGCCATCTCACAAACAGACACCGGTCTTCGGCTCTGCCGAGCCAACGGGCTCTCGCAGCCCTCGCCCAGCAGCCCGCACTTTAGCCAGTCCGAATGGTTGCAGCACCGCAAAGTCTGGCGGGCGCTGGTGTTTCTGTCATGGTAAGCAAGCGTGGTATGGGCAGGCGGCAGGCGTTGGCCTCCCTTGGTCTGCTTAGTCTGTTCTGTTTATCTGTTCTGTTTTTTAGTCTGCCAGTCGTCTATTTTCTACACCTCTCATCTCGTCTCCTGTTCTAACTTGACAGCTATATTTCCTTTGTCATGGGCTCGGTGTCCGGCTTGGAGGTTGAGTTTGAAAGAGCACATGTGAGTTTTTCTGCCACAAATCCGCCGCCCCTGACCAGGCCGCGATTCTGACACCGACAGCCCTCTGCCATGGAAATCGAGGCGCAGCCCGACTTGAAAGAGTGTGAGTATTTCTCTCGCAGCCTTCAATACTGTTTCCAGTTCGTGCTTCCACGCCCATCACGCCTTTTCTCTCACCTCTACTTGTTCTCCTCTTGTTCGACTTTGCTGCTCTCTCTTCCTCTCTCTTTCTCTTTCCTTCTCTCTCCTCCTCTCCTCCGTTCTCCCTCCACCTTGCCTTGGCTCACCAAGAAAACAGGTCTCGAGGCTGGATTCGCCAAGATGGCCATTATGCAGGTAGACATTCTCCGCGTCCACCTGGCCTTCAAGGAGATCAGCGTGCTGTCCGTTGAGGCGATCCTGCGCGACCTGCAGGCCTGGCCCAGCACATTGCCGCCTCCACTGCAGCTGGACCAGCTCCGACGCCCGCGCTTCGACGCCGTTCTCCCCGTCGACCTGCGCGCTGCCGCCTACCACCTGCATCTGCTGCATCTGGGCGCCGTCCTACTCGTCTACCGCCGCATTGCCTGCCAGCACGTCTACCCCCTGTCGGCCGACGCCTCCAGCGGCGGCATCTCCAACACCGCCACCCCCGCCATGTCCAGCTCCGCTGCCGGCGCCTTGCGGCTGCCGTCCCCGGCGCTCGACGAGCTGCCGGCCCATCTCATCCACCAGGGCATCGACGCTGCTCGCTCGTCAGCAGCCATTTTTTCCATTTTACTGCAGGACGATGGATCGTCTAGGCACTCCTGGATTGCAATGTACGTGTTGAGTTTTGCTATTGTTCCTTCTCACTTTCTTCTCGTCGCCTTATGCTTAGCCTCTCTCCTCTTGTCTTCTTTGCTTCTTCTCTTGTTTTATTTTTCTCATCCTCTCTTCTTCTCTTCAGTCCCCCATCGCCTCGCTAACAACACCAGCCTCCAAGCATATATCTCCTGTGCCGTGCTCCTGCACGTCATCGCCCAGAAACAGCTGCACGGCTGTCCGCCGGCGTCGTGGCACGGCGACGTGCCGCTGGTGCAGACGTGTCTGCAGGTGCTCAACACCAGCGGCGCCGTCGACAACGTGTCGCGCGGCTTCCATGAGACGCTGTTTCCGCTGTTTCTGGAGATGACGCCGGCCCAGCAGCTGCTGGGCAGCTTCGGCGGAGGCAGCGGCAGCGGTGGCATTCCCGGCATCGCCGGCATCCCCGGCAGCACCACTTACGATAGCAGTAGCGCCAGCATGCTTGGTCAAAGCAGCGCTGGCCACGCCGCCAGTCACGGCGCCCGTCACGACAGCCGTGGCAGTGTGGGTGGCATTGGAGGCATTAGCAGTATTGGCGGCAGCCCCCATGGGAGACCGCCAGCACACCATGACGGCAGCAGAGACGACCGCCTGGGCCGAGAAGACAGCCACAACAACAGCAACAGCCATGGCTACCGCGACACCCGCACCACCCACAGCACCCACAGCATCCACGGCATCCACGGCATCCACAGCAGTCACAATAGTCCCAGACCCAGCTACGAAACGGCCGCCGTGCTGCTGAAGATCCCTGCAAATGCGCCGCCCGCACACACCCGCATCCCTCTTGAGCTGATGGCCATCCTGGGTGAGCCGTTCCGGGGCCTGGCGTCTTCCGCGACGGCTGGGTCACCGCAGCGGCAGTCGACATCTCCGGCGTTGCCATTGGGTGGCAGTAGCGGCGGTGACAGCCCGATGCACGGCGGTGACAGCGGCAGCGGAATGGCTGGCAGCAGCGGAGGTGCCGGCTTGGCTGGCGGGCCGGACATGGTGGATGCGCTGGCAGCTGGCCATGTGGTGCTGCCGCAGTTTTCCGAGCTGGACCGGTCGACGAGGCGGCGATCTGGGTGAAGGCGAGGGAGAAAGGAAGCAAAGCTGATACACACCTATACGATGCTTGATGTTATGTACAACGATGAAGACGAAGCCAATGAGTTTGGAGAACGATAAAGGCGCATACTGAGAGGAGTCAAGATGGTGGGGTTTTAAGTTTTTTATATTTTTTTTGTCTATTTATCTATTTTAAAGTTTTTTTGTCTATTTATCTATTTTATATTTTTTTGTCTGTTTATATATTTTATATTTTTTTTGGTTTGTTTATATATTTTATGTTTTTTTTTGTCTGTTTATATATTTTATATATTTTTTTATATTTTTTTATATTTTTTATATATTTTATTTTTTTTGTTTTGATTTTTGATTTTATTTTTTTTTTCTTTTTTTCTTGTTTTAAACATTTTGTGTTGCAAAACTTACAATCGCTTGTCGTTCAATCGCTTATTCAATCGCTGGTTATTCAATCGCTTGCCGTTCAATCGCTGATATCGCATAGACAATAATCCGCACAAGTCACAAAAAAGAAGCAAAATCCCGTCAAACCAGCCAACGCCAACGCCAAACCGATCCAAGTCAAACAATACTCACACTCATTGCATCAACTCCAGCTCTTCGCCAAATATATATCTCAATTGGCGAGAGCGGACTTCTTGCTTCATCTGCGCCGAGTCTTGGCTCCTCTGCGGCCGCATCGATGTCAGGCCGGAAATCATGCCGAGAAAAGAGGCGCGGCCAGACTTGTTGGCATCTTGATGCGGGAGATAGAGGCGAGAGCCCATGGGCTGGGGCGGGTGATCCTCGGGCAGCGACTGCGGCAGCCGTGGCAGCCGCTCCACAGGCCGCTCCATTTCCTGGCGGTCCAGCTTGAGACAGGCGGCCGCAGAGGATTCGCTGCGGCGGTCAATGTGGGCAAGGCGAGCGAGCTCCTCGTCGTGGAAGCGGCGGCAATTTTCAATGTTCTGCAGCAACTCCTGCTGCAGCTTCACCCAGCCGGCATGGTCGAGCGGTGGCCGGTCAGCCAGGCCAAGTTTGTGGAGGGAGTCGAGGTCGTGCTGGGCCTGGGCCTGGGCCTGGGTCTGAGGGGGAAAGAAATGCGGAATTTGCTTGGCCCGGGCGTGGCGGACGTGCCAGCCACACCAAGTCTTGGCCTTATTGGCCTTGACGTCCAGCCGACAGCGCATGCATCTGTGCATCCAGGCACGTCCGTGCGATAGGACTTTCTGGTTGTAGATCTGCTCGAGGCGTGTCAGATCGCGCGCTTTGCGGGTCTGCTGCCATTCGCGCTCGGCCTGGCGGAACAGGCGCTGCCGGTGGTGGTGCTCCTTTGTCCAGCGATGGGCCTGTGCGCGGTGCTGGCGCTCCTCACGCTCATGGTCCTGCTGGCACTGCTGCTGCCACTGATCGAGCTGCAGCCTCCGTCCCGCCTGAGCTGCCTGGGCTGCCCGAGCTGCCCATGCGGCCTGTGCCTCGGCCTGCTGCTGCCGCTGCCGCTCTTGCTGCTCGGCCTCGCTCATCAGACAGCGCGGCTTCAGGCTGCCACGGGCCACTTCTGCCTGCAGCTGCTGGTCCAGCGCCTGGCTCTGCGCCTCGTCGCGCGCCCGGAGCGCTGCCGCCTCCGTCTCGGCAGAGTGTTTGTGCAGCGGCAGATCCGGCGGATACATTGGCGTCATCGCATGCCACCGCGCCTGCAGCAGGGGCCCGTTCCATATGAGAAAGTTGGACCACTCCTGCAGCGGCACCAAGTGCTCAGACTGATACGCCTGCCACTGCGCCAGGAGCGCGGACTCCTGCTGGGCCTGCTCGGACGTGCGCCGGGAGAGGTCCGGATCATTGCCGACGAGGTTGGTGGTGGTGTTGCCATTGACGACGAGGCTGGTGGTGTTGTTGCCATTGACGACGAGGCTGGTGGTGGTGTTGCCATTGATGACGAGGCTGGTGGTGTTGTTGCCATTGACGACGAGGCTGGTGGTGTTGCCGCCAGTGACGACGAGGCTGGTGGTGTTGTTGTTGCCATTGACATAGTTGCCATTGACCTCATTGCCATTGACCTCGATGCCATTGACCTCATTGCCATTGACCTCATTGCCATTGACCTCGTTGCCATTTGCCTCGATGCCATTGACCTCATTGTTGTCGTTGCTGTTGTTCTCATGGCTGTTGTTCTCGTTGCCATTGGCCTCGTTGTTGTCGTTCTTGTTGTCGTTGCTGTTGTTCTCATGGCTGTTGTTCTCGTTGTTCTCGTTATTGTTGCCATTGGCCTCGTTCTCGTTGTTGTCGTTGTCGTTGTCGCCATTGCTCTGATTCTCAGTGTTGTCCTCAGTGTTGTCGTTAGTGTTGTTCTCAGTGTTGTCCTCAGTGTTGTCCTCAGTGTCCTCATCATCACTGTCCTCATCACTGTCTTCATCACTGTCCTCATCGTCAGTGTCCTCATCGTCAGTGTCCTCGTCGTCAGTGTCCTCGTCGTCAGTGTCGTCGTCAGTGTCGTCGTCAGTGTCGTCGTCGCTGTCGTCGTCGCTGTCGTCGTCGCTGTCGTCGTCGCTGTCCTCGTCGCCAGTGTCCTCGTCCTCCTCGTCATCCTCGTCCTCCTCATCCTCCTCGTCCTCCTCGTCATCCTCGTCCTCCTCGTCCTCCTCGTTCTCCTCGTCCTCCTCGTCCTCGCTGGCCTCGTCCTCGCCGGTCTCGTCCTTGCTGTCCTTATCCTCGCTGTCCTCGCTACCACTCGTCAACTTTCTATGACATTTGGGACAGTTCCCATTGAGACGAAAGCGACAAAAGAGGTGGGGCGGTATCACCAATCTCTTTTCTATTTCCTTGTCGCCATTGAGCAAGGCAATGATAGCCTCGTCCCTGGCGGCTGAAGAAATCATGGTGAAGTTTCAAGGGTGGCTTTTTTGGCCTATGTAGTGTTGTTCCTTTTTTGGTGTTTTGTAGTTTGATTCTTTTTTTTGTGTGTTTTGTTGTTTTGTCCTTTTTTGGTGTTTTGTTGTTTTGATTCTTTTTTTGGTGTTTTGTTGTTTTGCGCTTTTTTTGTGTTTTGTGGTTTTGTCCTTTTTGGTGTGTTGTTCTTTTCCAAGGTTTTGGGGGGTTGACGTGCTTGGGATGAAAACAAAAGTAAAAGTTATGAAGGATATGTTGATATGCAGGATGCAGATGACGTATGAAGACAACGAGTGCTGTCAGGATCTGAAAGATGCAGAAGAAGTATAAAGATAGTGTGCTGTCAGGATCTGAAGATTCAGAAGAAGAATAAAGACAGTGTGTGCTGTCAGGGTCTGAAAGATTCAGAAGAAGAATAAAGACAGAGTGTGCTGTCAGTATCTGAAAGATGCAGATGACGTATAAAGACAGTGTGTGCTGTCCGGATCTGCTTCAGAGCGAGAGTCGAAATGGTTGAGATGGTGTGAGTCGATTTGATCTGAAGGTTCTGACGAAAGTTGCATAGCAGTAAGCTTCCAAGATTGAGACTGGAGAGAAAGAAGGAAGAGAGAAACAAAGTGGTCCTCTGGGGAGGGGAGGCCATTCTTTTATACCTCGAGGAGTGGCAAGAAAGATGTGGCCTTTCTGGCCATTGCCATGCATCGACATCATCATTACGATGTGGTGGAAAGCAGAAGAAGCAGTAGAAGCACCAGAAGCATCACAAGATACCAGTTCTGCCACCAACATGGCTGGCAATGCAAAACCAGAAGCATCACGAGGGCACCCATTTTATCACCAACATCACAGCCATCGAGGCACCAGAAAGCACCACGAACACCAATTCTATTGCCCAACAACGCAGCCATTGCAGACCAGACGCATTACAAGCACCAATTCTATTACCAACAACGCAGTCATTGCAGACCAGAAGCATCACAAGCACCAATTCTATAACCAACATCACTGGCATTGCAAAACCACAAGCATCACGAGAACGGCAGGCTTTGCAGACATTTCAGGCATTACAGCACGACAAGCAAAGCAACACTACAAGCATTACGACATCACAACGCATTACAGCGCTGGATCTATTACACTCTCCTCTCCAAAGCAGATTCTGACAGCACCCATGGGCTTCCATCACATACAATCACATGGGAAGACGTCGTGTGTGGTGCAGTTGGAATCAAACAATGACATATATACAGATACCGAGGAGATGTGTGCGCAGAAAAGTGTTGCTGGCACGAGACCCTTGCACGCTGGCACCATTTTGCATTGCACGTCAAGCTGTAATGCCATTTCACAAAAACACAAAAAAAAAGCCACATTTCGACGTCAATTACGTCGTATTTCACTAACAATTTTGCAAAGAACGGCCCCCCATCGTCTGTCGTCATGACTCTTGGCCGACCCCCCAAAATGCCAAAAAAAGTCGTCAGCACACGCACAAAAATAGTCTGTCAACTACAAAAAAAGCAAGTCAACTACAAAAAACAAAAAAACAAAAACAAAAACAAAATGAAAGTCCCCCCCAATCTGCAGCTCTCCGTGTTGCATTGCACTTTCCCCCTTCTACGACACAATTCACAGCCTCGTCTCAGCTCCCAAGTCAGCCTAGTTGCCAAAAATAGACGGAACATTTAGTCACGTGATCTCGCGTCAACACCGGGCCCATCAAATCATAAGCGTGCCATCATTGGTCGACAGAGACGTGTCCTAATTTGTGGGGGTGGGATGGTTCTGAAAGAGGCAACTTTTACGAGTGACGTTTAGTGAGAGTTGACTTCCACTCCGCAATACGAAACTCGCCGTCATGCGACCGACGAAGACATTCCCATTCTGATACTGCAAGGGCATCAGATAAAAAAGGTGACCAAATGGCTTTTCGTTTTTTACTTTTATCCACGGAGCTATAATATTCTGCGTCTCCATCCGCATTACGACATAACCAATAGTTCTATCGAAGTCCCCTGTAGTTCAGCGGCCAGACCTCTGACTCAGCAGTTTTGATTGCCGCCAAACAGCGCTGTTCAGCATGTTGGTGGGCTGAAAATCTTCAGCAAAAAAGAAACTAAAAACTTCGTAGTGGCCCTGGTTGGGGCGATTTTAGGGGGAGGGGGGGGTGGCGGTTGCCCCAGCCCAAGGCGTCTTTGTTCCACTGACGGCTTCCGCAATTACGGAGCGTGTTCAGAGTTCGTACGTCGTAATGCTCGCAAATAGCGCTACGCCAATAATTTTTTTTTTTCCATTTTCGTTTAATCGCGAACCGCGTTGTTGTGTGGCAGGCAGGTGGGGAGAGGGAAATAAAAAAAAATAAAGGCGACAGAAGAAAGAAAAGCTGGCGCTGGCGCCATTTTTTTTTCCTTCCCCATCCTCTTTTTTCTTCGTCGTATTCGTACCTTACCTTCCGTGCTTTTTCACCCACATTCGACTCCGTTGGAAGTTGGAAAGAACGAGGAGAAGAAGCACGAAACAAAAGGAAGGCGCGGCCGCTACTCCGTACATTGCATCATCGTTTTGGGCAGGACACGAGGAAAAAAAGCAGAAAAAAAAACCTAAAAAAAAATAAATCCAAAAAATACATCTTATCGCTCCTCGTATTAATACTTTCTAAACAAATTATCCTTTGTCTTTCCTCTCTCTCCCTCTTCTTCCCAATTCCTTTTTCCTCTTCTTGAGAGAACGCTATTGCTCTTCCTCCCCCTCCCCTGCCTTTCACTTTGTATGCCGTATTATTCCTCCGGCATTCCTCGCACCCCAGCCTCAATTTTTTATTTTTTATTTCTATTTTTTGGGGGCCGTCCACACGTGCAACTCAAACCGTGTTGCCTATCCTAGCCGAAACGCGCAATCGCTTACTTTTTTTTTTCGGCCAAACACCTGATCACCTGCCGCTCATTTCTATTACGTCCTTATTTTTTTCTTTTTTTCTTCTTTTTTTCCTTTTTCCTTTTTTCGTTTTTCGGTTTTCTTCTTTTTCTGCCTTCTTCCTTGCTCACTTTACGACAGCAAGACTTTCACATTCCTCCTCCGCGACATTCGTTCTTCCATACTTTTTCGATTGCAGATCCTCTTTTGTCTTGTTTTTCCCCTGGTCTCCATCTAGGAGTCGTTTGTCTTTGCTCCTTTCTACTTTGGGCTTTAAGAGGCAAAACACCGTTCAACAAATCAGCATCCAGAGTCCGAGACCCAATCGGCCGCAGCAGTTAGGCGTCCGTCCTGCTTCTGACTCTGAGTCGACTGCTCTCCCCCACCTATCATATACGAGTAGTGTTCTGCACAATCGGCCATTTGCCCCCAATCGACGCGCTGCTCGCACGGACGTGTCATCGGCACGCTTTCGCTTTTAGGCCGCTCTTTTGTGCTTTTCCCTCGTTCCTTCACGCCAGCCGTTCCTCCCCCCCCTACCCCCCCATTGTCCGTCGCAGCTCCGCTCGCTCATTTTTTTTTGTTGTCGGCGAATGTTGTTTCATTCTTTTTTCCCTGTCTCTTTCGGATAATATGGAAAAAGATGCATCTGGCGCGTCTGGCGCTGCAGACGCTCGGGACACCCGAGATACCCGAGACACCCGAAACACGCAAGGCAGCCAAGGTCCCCGAATGTTACCGCCTCTTTCCGAGTTGCTGGCCTCGACTGCTCCATCCCGCGCCGCCCAGCCATTGCCCCCCGTGTCGGCGTCTTTTGAGAGCAGCAGCAGACACTACTTTACCCATTCACGGCCCCAGTCGCAGCACCGGGAACAACCACTAGCCACGACCGCCTACGAGGCCGCTCAGGAGACGGTCAGAAGTCGCGAGCTATTTACGCCGCCTGCCAGCGAAGGCAGCGACACGCGCAACGAGCGCAACGACAGCGTCAACTCTGCCACCGTTGTCAACAGCAACAGCGACAGTAGCAGCAGCAGCAGCAACAACAGCAACAGCAACAGCAATTTCAACAGCCAAGAGACCGAGTTTTCGAGCCAGGGATCTCAGCTGCTGCAGCTGTCCGAACTGGCGGCCGCAAGCGCTCGCATGGAAGGCCGCGGCACGGCCGTGGTGGATGGCGCAGCGCCGTCGCGTAAGCGGACGGCCGACGGCACTGTCAAGAGCACATACGACATATCGGCGGCGTCGTCGCCCGTCTTCAGCCATGGCCACTCACGCAACACAAGCACTGTCAGCACAGCATCGACGGCCACAAACGGCCACTTGGACCACCGGAGATCGCTCTGTCTTGAGGTATGCCATTTGCACAGTCTTCCAGTCTTTCTTTATTTCTACGGGCTCTTTGTCTTCTTCAACCCTCCACCTCCGCTCTCCGTCTCTTGTTTCTAACTCTACCCAGTTGTCGGCTAAGCTGAAAGACGGCTTGTCCTACGCCATGCTAAAGGCCACGAATGGATGGGAAGGCAACATCGACCAGATCGAGAAGAACCACGCTCGCCGATCGGCGTCGCCAGCCTCGTCGACGACGTCGACCATTCACGGCTATCGCGCGTCTGCCAGCCCGCGCATTCCTGGATTTTCTTTGCACCAACGGCACTTGAGCCAACCGAGCGTGTCCTCGTTTTCACACCGTCGCCATCTGCCGGCGCCTCTGGACACGCCCTCGTCGTCGTCCTTGTCGCCCCAGACGAGTGGCCTTACCAGCAACACGACGACGCCGCCGCTGCCGTCGCCTCTTCATAGCAGCGCAGCCTTTGGCTCTGCGACATCTCGCACCCTGGCGCCGCCGGCGTCGATCCAGCCTTCACAGCCAGCGTCCATGGCGCGCAGCCACTCCAATCCAGGCTACGGTTCGGCTTCGGCTTCGGCTTCGGCCTCGGCTTCGTTTCCGTCGTACAGCCACAACCATGGCAACCATGGCCGCAACCACAGAGCGTCATACCAGGCCAGTCCAGATGTTAGCCCGATCCGGCGCACGCCAGCGGTGGATCCGATTCTTTTTTCGCCGCACCAGGATGTTCGAGAGCAAGATGCTATAGAGACGCTCTTGTTTATGAGCAGCCCGGGAAACTCGGCCAACATGAAGCGGTTTCCGACAACGTCTTTGTCGCAGCCGCTGCCTTTGAGTTCCGGCCAGTACGATGTGCACCACAGCGAGCAGCTGTCGCCGTCGGCTGCTTCTGCCACCGGCGCCACAGCGTCCCCCTCTACGACCGCCACGACGCCCCAGCGCCACGCCCTGCCCAGTGCGCCACGCAAGAGTTTGCCGACGTCGCGGCCGAACGGGTCGCAGCCGCAGCGGGCAGATCGGGCGGATCGGGCGGATCGGGCAGCAGACCGCTGGGCCGACGGCTCTCGCCAAGCACACCAGACGGCGCAGCGTGGCCGCCATAACCAGGGCATGGCGGGCGGGCGGTTTCTTGGCATGCCGGTCGGGCTGGCTCTGATGTCGCGACCGCGCCCGGTTCTGGGCGACAGCGACATTGAGCGGATGCTGGACCGTGCTGCAGCGGAGGCCAGCGACTCGGACGACTCGGACGGCGAGATTCTCATTCCGCCAAGACGGCAGGACGTGAGGATATAAGCATGGAGTGACGGCAGCAAATTGTGGCGCCTGCCTGCATGTCTGCTGTCTGCTGTCTGCTTGCCTGTTTCCCGTTTACCTGTTACCTGTTACCTGTTACCCGTCACCTGTTACCTGTTACCTGCTACCTGTTACCTGTCTACACACTTTGACTTGGGCGTTTTTCAGAAATGATTTGGAATTGGGATTTGGAATCGACTTTTTTGGGGCAACTTTATACCATTTATCGAAAGTGTCAAATTGCAGTCTTTTTTTTTCTTTGTTTTGACAAGGGCATTTTGGACTTTGGCATTGCAACGCTATGAGGACGACAAGAACTTTGCATGTTTTGGCAATTTGCACACTTTACTCTACGTTTGATCGTGGAAGCTTGGCATTGTGGCGGCTGTTTTTTTATTTTTTTTTATTATTTCGCATGTTCTACAGGTTACAATATCGGTCGAGGAGACCAACGCGCATTGTTGGCGGTGAGGCGTTTCCATGGTGATGGTGTGATACGTCGTATTATACTTTTTGGATATTTTGACCCCTTTTTGCAATTGATCACTGAGATATTACTGAGGTGGCAGGGCTGGCGATCGGCGAGGTTGCATTGCGGCTGGCACTGTAGCATTTGCTGTTTGCAGGTGTTATCGAGCAATTTTTGACGGCCATTTTTGACAGGCAATAGGCGTTCCTTGGCAGCTGGGCGGGCACTTGAGCAAAGAACAAAAAGGACAGTGGCGTGCCCCCCCAAAAATCTCGTACGAGTGTGGCTTTGTTGTGCAGCCACAAAGAAAAAAAAAACAGGGTCGTTCGGGCTCATCTAACCGAGATGCAGGTTATGTTTCCGTGTGGGCGGGGAGGGGTGGCAGCAGTGGCTGGGTGGTGGTGGTGATATATGAAGGGGCCCAGGCCCTTTGGGTCGATTTGTGCCATTCTCTCCCTGGGTGATATATGAAGGTCTTCCCCCCCTTTTTCAACGTCGTCTCTTGTTCTTCCAATCCGAAATCTTTTGCGCCTTGAACGACAGCGACCGACGACATGGCTCTTATGCAGAAAGCGGCAGTGCTAGTGGTGAGTGCTGGAGGAGCAAGAGACGAGAGAGAAGAGAAGAGAGAAGAGAGAAGAGAAAGGGAGGGGAACAAAAAGAAGAGAGAGAAGAAAGAAGAGAAGAGAGAAGAGAAGACAGAACAGAAGAGAGAACAGAAGAGAGAACAGAAGAGAGAGTGGTCTGCCGATCACGTGATCTTACCAAGACTAACAGCCAGCAGGAAAGCGGGCGGGAGCCCAAGTTTGAGCTGCGGACGGTGGCGCGACCGGAGCCTGGGCCGGACGAGGTGCTTGTGCGGCTGGCGGTGACGAGCGTGTGCGGGTCGGACTATGCGCTGGCGGCGGGCGAGCTGGGGCCGGCGAGGGCGGTGCTCGGCCACGAGGGCGTGGGCCGGGTGGTAGCGCTGGGCAGTCACGTGACTCCGGCGCAGGCGGCGGTGGGCGAGCGGGTGGGGATCGCGTGGACGCGCGACGTGTGCGGGCGGTGTGCGTGCTGCGCAGACCTGGCGCGCGACGGCGAGACGCGGTGCCTGGCGAAGCTGTTTTCGGGCATGGTGTATGACGGGACGTTTGCGCAGTATGCGGTGGCGCCGGCGCGGTATTTGGTGCGGATTCCGTCGCCGCGCTTTGACGACGTGGCCGATTCGGCGGTCGCTCCGGTGCTGTGCGGCGGCGTGACGGCGTACAAGGCCATCAAGGTGTGTGCGCAGACGAGCGGCGGGCCCGTGGCCGGCCAGTGGGTGGCCGTGTCGGGCGTGGGCGGCGTCGGGCTGCTGGCTGTGGCCTATGCGCGGGCCATGGGTTTTCGCGTGGTGGCTGTCGACGTGGCGCCGCAGAAGGCGGCGGCGGCGCTCGCGGCCGGTGCTGAGCACTTTGTCGACGCGGCGGCGGCGGCGGCGGAGGCGGCTGCGAAGGCTGCCGGAGGGAAGCCGCCGCCGGACACGCCGTTCTGGTCGGCCGTCGGCGACCGCGTCAAGGCGCTGACGCCGGACGGGCTCGGCGTGGCGGCCGTGTTTGTCGTGACGGCCAGCCCGGCCGCCTACCAGGCCGCATTTGGCATGTTGGCGCCCTTTGGCACGCTCATGTGCGTCGGCCTGCCGCCGCCCAGCGCCGCCGTCGGCTTCAGCCCGCTGGCCTTTGTGTCCAACGGCTGGCGCATTCTCGGCTCGGCCGTCGGCACGCGCGCCGACATTCTCGAGGCTCTCGAGTTTGTGCGCCGCGGCCTCGTCGTGCCGGAGACGCAGCCGGGCCGCCTGGCCGACATGCAGCAGCTGGTGCTGGACGTGGCGCGCGGCGCCGTGCTGGGGAAGTTTGTGGTGCCGCTTGGGGACGAGGATGTTGAGGGATGACGAGTGTGGACGAGTGAGCGGCGAAGTCGGGGCCACTAAGCGGAGACAGGACGGAAGAAGCACGAGTGTCGACAGATGCTGAGAACAGCAGACAGCCAAGGGCGACAAGGACTTTGGCTCTCACTAAATCACGTCAAAAACGAGAGAAACGCCAAGTGGTCAATTCAGTATGTACAAATGTATATGCAGATATGGACAATGATGAGAGAACATGCCGCTGCTGAGGACTTTCAGCCTCCAGTGACAGCCTCCAGTGACAGCCTCCAGTGACAGCCTCCAGTGACGACAGCCTAACTCAATACAGTGCTCCACGACAACCCTTCCACTAACACAGTCTCCACAACCTACGCATGCGGCGCAAACCCGACCCGGTTGTTCCCCCCGTCAAAGACGACAAAGTTGGACTTGAAAAAGACGTCGCCCAAGATCATCTGCGAGCCAGTGGTGGCCTGCAGGCCCGAGAAGCAGGTGTTGCCGCCGACTTGCTCAAAGACGAGGTCGCGGCCGCGCACGACGGCCATCTGGCCCTCGTCGCCAAAGGCCAGCTGCAGGTCTGGCAGGGCGGCGTCGCACGGCACGGTGAAGCCGCCGAGGTCGCTGTCGAGCGCGGCACCGGACACCTGGGCGAAGTAGGCCTGGGCCAGCTCCTGCGTGGCCAGCAGCAGCGTGGTGCCGGTGTCGACGACGGCGAAAGCGCGGCCGCTGCTGTGGGTTCGCTGCCGCGGCCCAAACGTGGCATTGCCACTGGCCTCGCCGACCGCAAACGTGTTGCTGGCCACGAGCCAGAAGCCCGTGCTGCCCACGACGTCGGCAAACTTCAGACTGCCGGTAAACTTGCTGCTGTCGACGGCGCCAAACTCGTACTCGCCGGCGGCGCCGTGGCGCAGGTCTGCCGTAAACACCGGCTCGGCCAGGCTCGCCTGCACGTTGTCGAAAAAGGTCTTTTGGCGCGTCGGCTGCACCGTGTTGAGCTGGCTAAAGGCCAGTCCCACCAGCCCGGCGCTGGCCGTGTCGCGCACAAACGACCCCGACAGCTGCGTCGCCAGCTCCACCGCCTGCTTGGCTGCCGTCACCCCGCCAATCGTCACGCTGTCCGTGCCGACAATGCCGGCCGCCGCCGACGAGTCGCCGTACGAGATCGAAAACGTCGCCCCGGACAGCAGCGCAAACGTCGAGCTGTTGGCGGGGACGAAGATGGAGGACGAGGACACCAGCGACGACAATGCTGCGCTGCCCTTCCTCTGCAGCGCTGTGCTCTTCACCCACAGGTCCGACGACCCCGTGTCAAAGTCCATCATCAGCGTCTGCGTCCCGCCAATCGTGATGGCCGCCAGATACTCGACGTCTCCATCCGTCGGCGTGTTGACCACAGAGCCGGCCTGGGACGCGGCGGAGGCGGTATGGTTATTGCTGCTGCTGCTGCTGCTCGTGCTGGCCGTGCTGCTCGTGCTGCTGCTGATGCTGATGCTGCTGATGCTGCTGCTGCTACTACTGCTGCTGCTGCCCTTGTGTGCGTGCGTAAACGTCCCCGAGGCTTCGGCAGCCGCCACGCCGATCGTGTGCGTCACCGTGACGGTCGACGTGATAATCTCATTGCCCAGCACCTCGAGCACCTCCTCGACAACCACCACGGTGGCAGCCGGTGTGGCCGCTGTTGCTGCCTCTGCTGCCTCTGCTGCCGCTGCTGCCGTCGACTGCACCGCAGACCGGCGGCGGCCCGACGTCGCCGCCACGGCCTGCCGGCTCATGTGCTCTTGCAGCCCGGTCGGCACGCTGTGTCCGTACTTGTTGAGCGCCTTGTACAGCTCGCACGCGCCGTTGTGTCCGCTGTAGTTGGGATTGGCCACACGCTTGACCTTGAAGGCGCCGGCCTGCGGAGCTGCGTGCGGAGCGGGTGCTTGGGGGACTGGATGCGGAGCCGGTATTGGATGTGGAGCCGGCACTGCCGATGCAAGCGCGGCGAGGCCAAGCACTGCAAAAAGCTGCATGTTGAGAGAGGAGTGAAAGAAACGAGAGGAGAGAACGGGTGAGAGAATGAGAAGAAGAGAAGATGAGAAGACGAAAAGACGAAAAGACAAGAAGATAGAAGATAGAAGATAGAAGATAACAAGAAAAAATTGAAGATTGAATAAAATCAAAAAGAGCCAATAGACGCCGGTAAGATATCAAAAAGAGACAAAACCTGGGCTGTCGAGGTAATAAACAAAAAGATGGGAGGCAAGCACCAAACAAAACCTGGCCGTCGAGGCAAGGATGGGAGAAGCACCAACAAGACAATGAGAGTTGTCCCCGACCGAGATGAAAGGAACAAAAAAGAAAAAAAGGAACAAGACAGATGAACGGATGAACAAACGCACAAAGCAACAACGAAAGACACTCTTCTTATAAAGAACAATGCCAACAAATAAAATACTCCACGAACAATAAAAATAACACAAAACAACTGAACAAGAGAAACACCAAACAACAGAAACACTGGCCATGCCCAGAGCACAGCCCACACGTCAACCAGCCGAGCTCTCTCTCGGGCTCTCTCTTACCCATGCTCGCTCGTTCTTACCCATGCTCGCGCTCTTCTCTTACCTATGCTCGCTCTCTGTTACCCATGCTCGCTCTCTCTCTCTCCCATGTCTATGCTCTCGCTCTCATGTCTGTTTCTTGGCAGAGGCGCGGCCTGGTCTCGTCGTGAACGAGTGCCAGCAAATCGAACCCCCTGGATCAAATCGCATGACGATGAAGCGATCGCTGCCGGGGTGGGGAGGGACGACAAGGGTGTACGTGTACTATTGCGACAATGTAACTTGGGCTGTCCAGGACGTAAAAAGTTTTACGAAGATGCCCTCGATCAGGTAATCCTGCATGGCAAAGCTCCTGGCCCCTACGGACTCGACCGCTGAGGGGAAGGGACGACGAGGTATTATTACTCGTACTCGGAAGGAGCTTGACAGTTTGACATGCAGAGTCCTCACACGGATTGGGCGGCTGTCATTGGCTGAGGCCAGCGCGCTTGCCGGTAAGCAGCACTCTGCCTTCGGGGACCAGCTCATGCCGTCTGTGGCTTCTCGTCGCCGGCCAGCTGTGCCTTCCCTGTGCCTCCTTGGGCTGCGCGGCGACCAACCGACATTTATTTGTAAGACTTTGACCTGCTAACTGATGCCCCTTGTAATGCCACTGGCAGTTGGGCACGTGCTCGTAATACGTCTACACCGCAAGTGCAATCTCCCCTGTCCTAAATTAGTCCTCTGCCGATCGGCGAGGCTGGCTGATCGGCAGGCGAAGCTCGATCTCGGGACAGAGACCTTTATGATGAGCCGTCTTGCACAAAGCTATGATCAGCCGTCTTGCACAAAGGACGTCCAAGCCCTGTTTCCCTCTATTTTCCTCTATTTTCCTCTATTTTCCTCTGTTTTGCTGTCTCTGTTTTCCTGTCTCCTCTATTTTACTGTTTCTGTTTTCCTGTTTCCTCTTTTCTCCTCCGTTTTTCTCTGTTCTCCAGCAGCCACTCGTACACTCCCCTCTGTTTATGTCGCACACCTCTGCCCCTTGCTCTGCAGCCCGTCTCATGTAAATGCGTCGTCAGCGCAGTTTCGCGTGCGGAGACGCTTTGGCCGGGCTCTCCAGCAATTTACGTCGCAATGCCTAAAGACCACTAATTGTGCTCCGTCTCCCTTTGGAGTACTCCGTATCCTCGTAAATATTACGTCTACGAGTACTTGCACCCCACTCGCCCGCTTAGATCCGCCGACATGGGCCACTCGCCTCTTAAACGGCTGGTCCGCTCGTTTCACGCTGGCCCAACGTTTCAGCATTGCACCACTCACAAGCGCCAGAACACCGCCTGCAGCTTCTGCTTACGACGTAATTCGACGGGCAATGTTTTGGCTTGTCTGTTGTCTTACGTAACAAGTAATCTTCTCTGGCAAGTTTGCAAAGGGACCCTTTGCAAAAGACTCCAGACTGCTCAGTCCTCAAAGAGTCTGGGTCCTCTAAGAGTCTGGGTCCTCAGTCTGGGTCCTCTAGGACTCCAGACCGCCAAATCCTCTATAACTCCAGTCCTCTAAAACTCTCTGTTGCCAAAACCCTCAATCCTCTATACTCGTACTCACCAACGCTCCATCCCAGAGCTTCGTCACCTACCCCCTTCTGAAGCTGCCTTCTGTCGCACCAAAGTCGTCGTGCGATGCATTCATGCATCCCAATCGGCAGACTCTGTCCAGAGTGACACGCAATCACACAGAAAGTAAGCAGAGTGACACACAATCGCAAATACTCAAGAGATAACGGCAGACTGGGCGCACTGAAATGGGGAACTCCTCTTTGGGAGTGCGAAAAAATAAAAATTATAAAAGGAGAATAATAATGCGAGTAGATGAGTACGTCGACCATAAAACTCGTTATAATACCACACGTCGTACAATGTCCTCGTTAATATTCCATACGACGTTCTCATAGTAATACGGAGTATTATTACAATGTCCTCTACCGCCATACTATGGATACGCTCTCGTACTCCGTACGATAGTATCCATATTGCCTATTTTTACATGATCGCCGTCAAAAGTACCGCTACTTACTCACCAAGTCGCTTATGCGCCCCTGTCCCACATCTGAGCTGCCCTCTCGCAGTACCTCTACTTTACCGGCTGCTCCTGCTCCGTTTCAGCAATCGCTAACGCCGCCACGTCTCCGTCCGTTGGCTTTCTTTCCTTTCCCCTACTCCCACTCGTCCTCTTTCCCTTTGGGCCCCTTCTTTTTTTGACTTGCCCCCCTTTCCCAAATCGGTCGTCGCCCAGCCTCCTCCATTTCTTTGAATCCCACCAACCCGTCCAGCTCGCGCCTTCTCTCTCTCTCACCCTTTATCACGCTTTCTTTATCGTGCCTCTTGCCCAAACGGTCGCAGCCCAGCCCATTTTTGCTCCATTTTGCTCCATTTTGCTCCATCGTCCTTTCCTGCTCCGTTTTCCCTCTCCTATTCCCTCTGTTTTCCCTCTATTTTCCTTTCTCCCCCCCCGCCTCGTCTCAAATCTTAAGCATCGTAATAATCCAGTGCTCCGTACTGGCTCTCCCTAACGACGACGACCGGCGACGTTTCGCGATTTTTTTTTGTAAAAAAAAGAAAAGAAAAAGACTCGTTTATTGGCCTCATTGAGGTCCCCTCAACTTTGTCACTTTTTTTTTCCCGCCGGCGAAACAAAACCAGCTGACACCGTTCTGTTTTTGCCAAGCTAAGGCAGAGCTAAGCTGCGATTTTTATGTTTTTATTGCATTTTTAAATATTTTTTTCCTTCTGGGGTGTTTTCCTTCGGCTTCCGATTCTCAATTCTCGGTGCTCTGGTCGCCTTCTCGGCGACGTTATCGCTCGGCCGCGATCCGCCCTTCTTCGCTCATTTGTCGCCTTCGTCGTCTGCTGGCTTTCCCTCCGTCTTCGCTTCGTCTTCGTCTTCTTCTTCTCTTACGTTGTATTACCTTGTCCCCTGCAGAGTTCTCTTCCCCTGTTCTCCCCCCCCGAAACATACACTATACTCGCTGTCGTCATTGTCCTCCCTAAAACAACGTCGTCCCTAAAACAACGTCGTCGTCATTCTATTTTTTTTTTCTCCAGACACTTGCCTGCGTCCCCGCTATCTTTCTGCATCCACTTCTTCTTGCCTCACCATCTCTCCATCTCCGCCCGCCGTCTCCGTCCCCCTACTTCCCTCTTGCCCCACCGTTTTCGCTTCCCCGTCCTGTCTTCCACCCCCCCCTAGCCTCCTCCTCAGGTCTCCCTTCTAGCCTCCCCATGTCGGGGGATGAGTCGCTGTCGGGCGACATGCAGGGCCACGTGCAGGCCGCTCGGTCGGCCGTGCCGGCGGGCAAAAAGTCGCGCTTCAGCTGGACACCCGAGTACGAGGTCGTCTTCTTCGAGTCGCTGTGCCAGTCTGTACGGGACAACCTGCGCGAGCACCACAGCTTCAAGCCCGAGGCCTGGGCCCGCGCCCTAAACGCCCTCAACGATCGAGGCGCCTTTCCGGACAAGGAACAGCTCATCAACAAGACCGACAACGCCCGCAAAAAGTTCCGCATGTTTCGCGGCCTCGCCGAGAACCCCCAGTTCACCTACGACCACGAAACCCAGACCGTCTCGGCCAGCGATGCCGTCTGGCAGGAGCATTTGGGGGTAGGTCTTTGTGGTTTTGCGTCCAGGGCTGCGCAGTGTGTGTCGGGGTTGTGCTTTGTTTGTGTTCTGTGCTGTATTGCGGTTTTTGTGTTCTGTGCTGTATTGTGGTCTGTTTGTGTTCTGTGCTGCTTTGTGCATTGTCTGATGTCCCTCCCCACTAATCTCGCACCCAGAAAGAATCACTGGCCCGAACTTTCCGCGACCGCCCTTTTGAACATGCCAAATACCTCGAGATCCTCTTCCCGGACGTCATCGGCTCGGGCGGCAAGCCCAAGCGCGTCACCAACCCGCGCCGCAAAGACCTCGACGCCGTCAACGACTCCGATGCTCCGCCCGGCGCCAGCGTCATGCAACTGGCCAATGGCCCGACCCAGGCCACCGGCGTGGCCGCTGCCCGTATGCGCGGAGGCGCCGGCGGTCCCGGCTTAGTCCCTGCGGCGCCCATGGGCGGCGGCGGCTCAGGCACCACACCCGTTCCCATCCCGTCGTCCAGCGTTCACGGCCGCCAGCAACACCCGCAACATGCACAACTGGCGCAGCACCAGCAGCACCAACACCAACAGCATCAGCAACAGCATCAGCAACAGCATCAGCAACAGCATCAGCAACACCAGCAGCAGCAACACCAGCAACACCAACACCAGCAACACCAACAGCAACATCACCACCCGCACCAGCTCCAACAACACCAGCAGCATGCCGGCGCCTCAAACTCTATGCAGGCCCGGGCTACCCAACATGTCTCGGCAGCCGGGGCAGTTTCGGGCTCGGCCATGGTTCAGGCCACTGCCCCAGAGGTCAACGGTGGTGGAGCCATGTCGGCAGGCCTGGCTGGCCAGAAGCGGTATGCGGCGGCACGAGACGCAGCTGGGACCGGAGCTGGATCTGCAGCAGGGGGCGGGGGAGGAGCGGCCGCTAAGCGACGCCGCACCGAGTCCGCCATCAACAGCAATGGGGCCGGCGGAGGTGGCGGCGCAGCTGCCCGCGACCGCAGCAACTCCTCGACAGTGGGCGGAGGCGGCGGTGGGGGTGGCGGCGGAGGCGGAGGCGCAAGCAGCACAAGCCTGGCCAATGCCAGTGCTGCCGCCAACCAGATTGTGACGTCAATGCTAGCCGGTCGCGCAGGCACAGGTTCAGGCCCGTCATCATCATCGGCGGTGGCGCCGTCCTTGGCAGGCGGAGCAGCAGGAACAGGAACAAGAGCGACAGCAGGTCCGGCAGGTCCGGCAGGTCCCAATCTGGGGACGACGGCTGCGACGGCGGCGGCGACGACGGGCACGGGGGTCGGGGCCGGGGCCGGGGCGGCGGGCACGCGCAAGGACAGCATGTTGGGGCTGCTGTCGGACATTCTGTCGGACGTGCTGACCAAGTGCGCCGGCGCCATGGCCAATGGCGCCATGGCTAATGCGTCGACCACGAACTGGTCCGAAAAGGCGCTGGACATGTTTTTCAAAGAGTTTGCCGGAGAGGACTTGGACCTGCAGCTGCGGTTTGCCGAGAAAATGCTGACCGACGCGAACAAGGCCGTCGTCTTTTGCAAAATGCCGAAGCATCTGCGGCACCACTGGGTGCGGCGGCTGGGCGAAGCCAGCGCAAACAGTCGGTCCAGTGGGTGAGGGGTGGTGAGAGTGAGAGTCAGCACAGACTAGGAAGACACGAAACGAGACGGATCGGATGGCAAAGGGAATTTGTTGGCAGGCTGGCCAACACGGACGGACAGGTAAAGGTGGGTTCGGCTTGGATGTGTATGAATGACATTTGTGGGTATTTGCTTTTTTCTTTTCTTTTTTTTTTTTGGTCTGTCTGTCTACGCGATATATGATATCTGGTACCTTTTTTTTGGCTTTGGCAGGTCTGGACAGGGTGGATACAGTGGAGTTTGAAGCTATGGGTTGTGTTGGTTTATAATACCTTGCACATTGTTGGTTGCGTTTGAATACTTTGCACCTTGCGCCTTGTTGGTTGCGTGTCCTTTTTTCTTCAGCCTCCCATTTTGAACGACTTATGACGTTTCTTCTTTTTCGAAAGAGCTGGCGAAATGTGTATTATAGACAGAGGGGAAAGATGTTAAGGCAAGATATATCAGAGATGCCCTAGTAAACAGGGGTAAAAAAAAAAGAAAGATGTATAAAAAAAAAGGGGGGGAGGGGGAGATTCAAGCAACAGATATGGAAATGAGACGAGATGCAGACAACATGAGGAAAACCACTCGCACACCCAGCCGGCCGTCAGCTGTCTAAGTCGTCCCAAGTTCCCCTGCCCATGACAAGCCAGCCGGCAACCCAATCTATCACATTGACAAAACGGCACCCAAAACGGCCTCCGAGACCAAAACAAACTGCCACTCCCACTTCTACTTCCCCACCATCACATCCACCCCTCATTTCTTGCCCTTTGCCTTGTACAGATAGCTCGCAAAGGTGCCCTCGACCAGGCCAACGGTGCCCAGCAGGCCCAGGCCGACGGCCACGCTCTGCCAGCCGAGCCGGCCCTTTTCAAACAGCTTCCAGGCGCGCACGCCCAGCACTGCGCCCAGACCGACGACGGCGGCGACGTTGGTCACGACCACGGCCGATGCCGCCGTCGGGTGGCTCGTCTGCAGCGCCGTCGCCTTGCTGGCCAGCCAGTGGTCGGCGCGCGCGGCTGTGGCCTTGGCAGCAGAGACGGCCTGCTGGACAGACGCGGCGACGGCCGAGGCGGACTGCTTGGCCTTGGCCTTGGCATCCGACGACGACGACGTCTTCTTGGCCGACTGCTTTTCCTTGCCCTTGCCCTTGGAGGCCGCCGTCTTGGCTGTGGCTGAGTCAGCAGCGGCCTCCTCGTCGTCGGCAGCAGCAGCAGCAGCGGATGGCGGCGCGTCGCCAAACTCGGACGCAATCGTGCGCACCGACGGCGTGTCGACGTCGACGAGCGACACCGTGCTGGCGACCGACTCGGTGATTTCGAGTTCCGGCGGCGGTGGAGCAGCAGCCTGGCAAAGCCTGTTAGGAGAGATGCGAGACAGAAGCACGTGATGGGGAGAGAGAAGGTGCAGAGAAGGTGCAGAGAGAAGAAGGAGCAAGACAAAAGCATGTGATGGCGCAGAGAAGAAGGAGCAAAGAGGCGTAAAGACAAAAGCACGTGATGGCGCAGAGACGCAAGAACGCAGCGGGAGAAAAGCACAGGAAGGCCAAAAAGACGGGAGAATGACAGAAACCCACCTCGGCCGGCGACTGCTTGGGCCCTTTGGAGGCAATCTCAGCGTAAGACACTTTGCGCACAATGTTAGCATTTTGAGCGAGAGTCAGGATGAGGGGAAAATGACTGAAAAGCAACACGACGACAGCGGCGGCGACAAGAAAGAAAAGAAGAAAAGAAGAAAAGAAGAAAAGAAGGATGAGCACATACTTGTGAGAAGCGGTCAAAAACCACTGGAGAAGAGGAACAGAGAACCGCAGCAACACCGTCGATGAGAGAGCGATGGTGTTTCTGCAAAAAAGTAGCGATAATGCGAAAAGCAAAAAAGAACCAAAAAAATAAGAATCTTGAGATAAAGGGTCGCAAGGGATGGCGGAAATGGTAGTAATAGTACGGAGTAGAGCGACAGTCGTCCCAGTCCCCAAAGGGTTACGAGAATAAGAAAAGGCAGGAAATGCAGCCCTCCAGTCCCAAAAGAGCACGAGAATTAGACGGGTGAGTGGTGTGTGGTGTGTGGTTGTGTGTGATTTGTGTGATTGTGTGTGATTGTGCGATTGTGAGTGGGAAGAGTAGATAACAGACTAAAAAGATCTGGTTGATTTCTTCACCGCATAATGGTCTCTTGCCCAGCTGTTGCAAAAAGTTGCCCTGGTTTTCCAGGCCTGTCGTAGTCCGTATGCTGCTTTAGTATGCTGCTGTCCGTACTTTCTTCTTTCGCTCATGACTGGCTGTGTCCGTCTGGCCGACAAAGAGACTCGTCCTCGTGCCTGCCCGTCCTTTTGTCCTGCGCTACGATGACGTCGCTGCACTGGTCCAAAGCGGTTTGGCGCAGGTGGGGCAGGTTTTTGCGTTCCAGGCGTTGTCACAGTGCAAGCTGAGCGCTGGAAGATTACTGTGGCGGTCGTGGTCAGAGTGGATACTTGTGGTCAGCAACTACTCTTATGGATACAGTTGGCAGCCTACCCAGCAGTGCTGAACGCGCTGAATCGCCAAATAGCAGAGATGTTCTTTGGCTTCTATTTACCTGTCGAACGTATGAGTTATGTACAGCTACAAATACAAGTACACAAGAGGTCTCGTCTGTCGTCCACCGTTTGGGCCTCTTTCTGATCTGTGGCCATCTTGGCCTCTCTGGCCTTTTTTGCTTTCCTCTTGGCCTCTCTGGCCTTCTTTGCTTTCCTTCTTTGCTTTCCTTCTTAGCCTCTCTCGCCTTCTTTGCTTTCCTTCTTTGCTTTCCTTCTCCCCCTCACTTCTTGTTGGCTCCTGTCGCATCAAATGCCTCCTTGGGCAGCAGCCTATCATACTCGTCATTGCGTACGTCCTTGGCGATGCTTTCGGCCGACCGCTCGGGCGTCGCCGTCTCTGCAATCTTGTCTGCCGCAGCGGCCACGGCCCCTTCCACAGCCTTCTCTGCCGTCGCGACCTTGTCCACAAGCGAGTGGGCGGCAGCCGCGACGCCGCCGGTCTTGGCCTCCTCGGCAGCCGGTGCTGCTGCTGGTGCTGCCGCTTCCGCTTCCGCTGCCGCGGCCGGGGAATCTGCCGGGGCGCTCGGGGCGCTCGGGACAATCGACTGGCTAACCGCCGCGTCTGTCTCCGTCGTCTCCGTCGCCGGTGTGCCCTCTTTTGTGGACACGGCCACGCCCTCAGCCTGTCCTTCTGGCTGCTCGTCGTCGCCCAGCTCGGCGCCGTAGATCTCGGGATATTGCCGGAAGCAATCCTGCATGTGTCTAATAAGAGTCAGAGAGGGGAAAGAGCAAGAGCAAAGCGAGCAAAGCGAGCAAAGCAAAAGCAGAGCAAAAGCAGAGCAAAAGCAGAGCAAAAGCAAAGAAAAAAAACTCACTGGAACTTGTCGATGCAGTCCATGCCCTTGGGCTCCTCCGTCGAGTACACAAAACAGCTGAAAGCCGACTTGAACTCCTCGCCACAAGGCCCATGCGCCATGCCGCCCAGACACGGGCAGTCCCAGTTGATCTCGCCCGTTTCCGGATTGAAAGCGCCCTGCTGGCCGGCTTCTTCCTCGAGCGCTGCGGCGTCGCTTGCTGTCTGTGCCGCTTCGGTCTCCTTGGTCTCTGACTTTTCTGTCTTTTCCGACTTTTCCGTCTTTTCTGGCGCTGCTTCTTCGTTGGAGGACACTCCCGCAGCCGCTGCCTTCTCAACAGCCGCGCCGTCGGCCGGGCCTTCCGCCTTTACAGGCGTTGCCGCCCTCGACTTTTCTCGTCGCTTCTCCTGGAGCACGGCATCGACCGTGGGAAAGTCGGGGTCCGCCTCGGTCGGCGCAGGGATGATTTTGGGTGCTGAGGTCGCTGCAGTCAGTAGGCAGTCCAGGCAAATGCCAGTAATCAACCAACAACAAAAGAGTAATTACCCTGTGCTTCGTCGGCAAAAATAGGACTCGTGTTGTACGCATACACGATGCCCGCAGCCAAACCCCACCGTGCCACCGTGCCGCGCCACGTGCCCTTCTTCTTGCCGGCCACGGCCGCGTCTGTCGAGGCCAGCCGTCGCGCACCGCCGCTGCCGCGGAAACTGGGCGGATGGGCCATGCGGACCGCCCGGCCGAGCCGGGCGGGCGAGGACCGGAGAGCGACGCGATGCATTGGAGGAGAAGAAGAAAGAATAAAGCAGACGAAGAAACAAAGAGAAGAAGAAATAGAAGAAAGAAAGAGACAAGAAAATGAAAAAAAAAACAAAACAAAGGAAAGATGATGCCGACGCTGAAATCGAAAGTACAAGGCGAAATGCGATGCGCGAAGCTATCCAGCTCGGAAAGGTAAAGAAAAAAGATTTCCCTATTAATAATCTCGAAAAAGCTCAGCCGAGATATCCATGAAATGCTGCGCTGTGATTGGTTTAGCCGGCACCTTCCACAAAGAGCTACGAAAGCTTTAGCATGCGTATTATTACTAACTCAATTCATACAGTAATAATACTGAGATAGATCGTTGATGGCCTTTCAATACGTCTATCTCAACACAGAGGAAGCTGCAGGAATCTTGTCCAATATCCCAACAGCCGGGAAATACGACAAGTCAGCCAAGGCCACGACCAGACTGACCGGCCGGCGTAGTTTTGTTTTTGTTTTTGTTTTTGTTTTAGTTTTTGTTCTTTTTTTTTGTATGATTTGGAGGGGGAGGGAATGAGAGCTGTTTCGTTGTTTGAATTCGCATGACAGGCAATGCCTCTGAGCAAAGCACCAGTCTATGACTGGCCCATTGCCAGTCTGTTGCAGGAGGGGCCGGCGGCCGAGCCGTATGGCCTTATTGTGCTGAACCAGCCGCTGACGAGGCTCGATGTCGTCTCGCGGCTCTGGACACACGGTGAGCTGTTGGGTGGCCTTCTCTTGTTGTTTGTTCTGCACGCTTGCAAGGCCTTTTTTTCTGACCGGACCAGCATCGTACCGCGTGGCAGCCGATGGCGGTGCCAACCGGCTGTATGACGCGCGCACGGCCAGCGAGTCATTTGTATGTTCCATTGGTGTGGAGGGAGGGAAGAGGGAGGAGATAAAGAAAGAAAAAGAGAAAGAGGGAGAGAAAGAGGGAGAGAAAGAGGGAGAGAAAGAGAGAAAGAGAGAAAGAGAGAAGAGATAAAGAAAGAGAGAGAGGGAAAGAGGAGAGGAAAAGAAAGAGAGAACAGAAAGGACGGCGGCCGGCTGCTTGCGCCGCCGCAGGTCGACAGAGGAGACGCTGACCGTTCCAGACCGCCTTGGACGCCATCATAGGCGACCTCGACTCGCTGCGGGCGACTACCAGGGCGTATTTTTGTGGGAGCAGCGACGGCAACGCCGACGGCAGCGCCGACGACAGCCCCGACGACAGCGTCGCGACGGCCTGCCAGCGCCCACGCACAGAACTCGTCTTTGATCCCGACCAGTACTCGACCGACTTTGGCAAGGCCGTGCGGCTGGTCCGGGCCCGCCACCCAGAGCTGCAGAGCATCGTCGCGCTGGGCGGGCTGGGCGGCCGCGTCGACCAGGGCGTCAGCCAGCTGCACCACCTGTATCTGTTTAGCGGGCCAGACGGCCAGAGCAGCCGGAGCAGCCGGAGCCAGAGCCAGAGTAGCCAGAGCCAGACCAGCCAGAGCCAGACCAGCCAGAATAGCCATAGCAGTCACAGCAGCCACATCAACCAAAACCGCCTCTATCTCGTTTCCAGCGAAAGCCTCACATTTGTGCTGCCGCCAGGGCGACACCGCCTCCACGTCCGGACACCAGCAGCAGAAGCAGCCCCGCCGTCTGCTACAGAAGCAGCATCAGAAGCAGCATTATCATTATCGGCAGCCCCGCAGCCGCCAGAGACACCACAGGCAACCCAGACAAAACAAACCCTCACAACCGACGTCTTTGCCAAGTACGTGGGCGTGCTGCCCATGCAGGGCCCCAGCGTCATCAGCATGCGCGGCTTTGAGTGGGACGTGGCCGAGTGGCCGACGCAGTTTGGCGGCCAGCTGTCGACGAGCAATCACGTGCTGCCAGACGTGGCGGCGGTGGAGGTGGACACGGACCGGGCCGTCGTGTTTACGATAGCCTTGGCCGAGCAGTCTGAAGAAGACAGGCGGTAACATAAAGAGCGTTCTATCGACCACTTATAGGAATACACGTACTTGCATGATTCGTCTGGGTTCAAATCGAAAAAAAGGTATGCAGAACGCAGAACAGCAGAGACTAAACAAAACGACACGCTGCCGTCCAAGGTCCAAGACAGGCAGACGTCCAATTCCCAAACGCCAGGCTGAATGCAACAGCGATAAGTGACCCCCAACATTATGCAGCAACACAATTCAAATGATTGCCCACGAGCACGATCTGCCTCCGAGACGATCTGCCTCCGAGCACGATCTGCCTCCTTGTACACAACACCCCCCCTACCGCAGATAATGCAGACACAGCCAGCAGAAGACGACAAAGACGGCCACGCAGGCCCAGAAAATCCACTTGTCCTCGCGGGCGCGCCGCTCAATCATGCGGATGGTGTCGCCGCTGATGCCCAGCGTGTTGGCCACCGTGTACATGCGGCGCTGCGTGTTCTTGAGCATGTCGCGCTGGTAGCTCAGGTCGCCCAGCACGGCCTGCCCGCGCGCAATGTACTCGTCCAGCGCCGTGTTGGTGCTGGCAAAAAAACTCTGCTCGCGGAACGCGTGGGCTTCGCGCGCCGCATCGCCGGCGCTGCTGCCCATGGCGGCGCCACGCTCCTGCATGCTCATCGTTCGGGCGTGTCCATGTCCAAACACGTTCCCGGCTGCCCCGGCGGATGCCCCCCCGGCTGATGCCCCGGCTGCTCCTGAATATGGGTTTTCGGGTGTCGATGCAAAAGGCCGGCGCCCCAGCAACTCGGCCCGGTTCTGTGCCTGCGCCGCATCTTCGCGCGCCGCCTTCAGCCGGCCCAGCTCGCCGCGGAACTCGCCCAGCTCCGTGCGGAAATTGCGGATGCGGTCCATGGCCTTTTCCTGCTTGGCCGCATTCAGCTCCTGGCGCGCCAGCGCCTGGTACTCGTCAATCGTGCGCGCAAACGCCGTCAGGCTGGCCGACAGCGCCCCAAACGCCGCCGCCCCCGCTGCTGCCGCATTCAACGGCCCATCGCCCGCTCCGGTTCCGGCTCCGGCTCCGGCGCCGTTGCCCGATGCCGCCAGCAACGACAGCTCTTTCCGGATCGCCGTGCTCTGCTTGAGAGCGCTGTTGAAGGCCGTGTTCTGCAAAAAAAGGCCAGTTAGAGCAGGCACGCAACCAGAAACAAAAACATTACGACAGAATACACACCATGGTCGATGGAGAACGGGTCGCAAACAAACCCAAAAGCCAGTTCGCAAAACGTGATGGATTAGCCCTTCTGGCGATGTCGTGTTTGTACTGCTCGCGCCCTAAGAATGCCACCGTTGCACAGAACTGGTTAGTCATCCGGCAGAATCTCACCGCCTTGATGACTAATGGCACACGCACCGACGGTCACCGCCTGGCTGACTAGTGGTACACGCACCTACGGTATGGGGCATTGGTTCTCTCTGCCGCTTTGCCGGCCTGGCTTCTCTTGCTACTGGCGCCGCTGTCTCTATTTACGCCGCTCTCTACTGGCGCCGCTCTCTCTACTTGCGCCGCTCTCTGCTGGCGCCGCTCTCTCGCTTTCCCACTGCCGTCTTCGCTTGACGCCGCTTCTTGCTTTTCGCCA
Organism: Raffaelea deltoideospora; assembly: GCA_019925385.1. Lineage (NCBI taxonomy): Eukaryota > Fungi > Ascomycota > Sordariomycetes > Ophiostomatales > Ophiostomataceae > Raffaelea > Raffaelea deltoideospora. The sequence goes on along the minus strand of JADHKP010000005.1, from coordinate 316,238 downwards.
CTTGGCCGCCCTGTCTGCCTCCCTTGCGTCCTCGTCTCCACTGTGGAGAAATGGTGTCTCCTCCGGACGTGTTCATTCATGTGTTCATTTGTATGTTCAGTAACTTCTGCTGCGTATGATACGTTTTGTCTGGTCTGGTCTTAGTTCTCCCTTGCTCTGCTGTCTGAATGGCACCTTCGATCTCCACTGAAGAAAGCGAAATCTCACTACTCGTAACGTATTACGCATTGCATGTGCTCGAAAAGAGTAATAAAATTCAATAGTCGACTCGTGCACTTGGTGTCCAAAGAATTCCAATTGTGGGCCGCGGCTTGGTAACATCAGGCCTGGACTGCAAGTCCGGTGGTGAGAAGAGGAGAGTTGACAAGTTTTTATGGGAAAAAAGGTAAGGAGCAAGGAGTACGAGTAAAGAGAATACGAGTAGGCTGTAAGGCTGCCTCATTAAGACGAACCCCCGCCCCCTGGACACTTTCAAAAGGTGCAAGTTGGTGGTTTTCAAAAGGAGGAAAAACACCCCTGCAAAAAGTGCAAGTTGGTGGTTTTCAAAAGGAGGAAACTATGGATACTCCCCTACAAAAAGTGCAAGTTAATGGTTTTCAAAAGGAGGAAAAACACCCCTGCAAAAAGTGCAAGTTGATGGTTTTCAAAAGGAGGAAAAACACCCCTGCAAAAAGTGCAAACTCGTGGTTTTCGAAAGGTGAAAACTACACCCCTGCAAAAGCGAGAAAAGCACCCTGGTCGTTTTCGGGCCACTCCAACGTCGTATTCTCTTTTACGACGTACTCGTAATATGGATATTATCCATACGTCGTACTCGCTCGTATGGATACTTTACGGCACGGCATGTAATACGTCGTACTCGCCCTCATTCGAGCAGAAACGAACCCCCACCCTTCTCTGGACAGTCCCGAAAACCACGAATCTGTACTCCGTACTTTAAAAAGGTGTCGTCGTACAAAAGTTTGTGGTTTTCGTAAAGGAGAACCATCCCCCTACCCTTCATGGCAAAACTTACATCTGTGCAAGTTTTGTGGTTTTCGAAAAGAGAAAACCCCCAATGGACACCTCAAGTTCTTATCTCTACATCTTTTAAAAGTCTGGTTTTTCGGACATATCCGACTTTATTTTACAGCTCTTTACGACGTATGGGATCTTACTCGCTCCCGTCTCCCGTATGGATACTATGTAATGCACGGTACAGCGTGAAACGCCTCTTTCTTGCTTTCATTCTTTTTCACAGAAAGCTTCACACATACACAGCTGTGAGTTGTCGAAAGGCGCTGAGTGAAGGTCATTTACCAATATATGGGATATAGCAGCCACAAGGCATTTTCAGCAAGACAATGCGGCAATTCATTTTGACAGAAAAAACCATGAATTGGCCGGGGGGTCACAGACATTGAGCTCCTACGAGTGCCTTCCTGGCCTCCCCACAGCCCAGATGTAAATGCGATTTAGAGTGTCTGGGCTGACATGAAACACATTTTCAAATGCAATCATCCTGGTAGGTGGACTTTGTCAACAAACGAGAAAGTCATTCGGGGTTGTTGATGGAAGGTGGACTAAGTGGAAATCGGTCACCTGTTGGATTGTCAAAAGGTTGGCACCTGTTGGATTGAGTCGGTTGGCACCTGTTGGATTGAGTCGGTTGGCACCTGTTGGATTCAGTCTTAGCTACCTCATGTCGGACGAATGGTTCGTATACAAAATATTAATATTTGATACTCATTCTCCATCTCCACGTTTTCTTTTTCATACAATTCATTAATAAATCTGGAATTCGCTGTTAAAAACCTTGTATCCCTTTGTATTTTTTTGAGGCTGGAGTGGGATGCCTTACGAGTATCCTTATTCCACTACGAGTATCCATACTCCGTAATTTTATCCCATAATACTCCACAGAGACGAGCCCCGCCCCCATTGACAGCTGGTGGTGTGCTCATTCCTCAGCTCTTCAGCGCACTATTCCCAAAGCTGCCACCTAGAAGCAATATCGTGGCCTGTCTCATTTCAGGCTCTCCCAACAAGGAAATGGACCCAGTGAGTCGGTCCAGCCATGCTGCGGCCGCGGCCGAGGTGCGTTGGACAAAAAATGAAAAGAAATTGGATGTCAAATGCGCAAAGTTCCAATCGTACCAATCGGACGATGTGCTTCGCATTCAAACCAATAGATCTGCGGAGAACCTTTTTTTTTTTTCGATTATCAGTCCGTGTACCAGAGGGCAGAAAGGAAGACTAAAAGGCACGAGGAGAAGCAGCCAAGCTGAAAACTGCCAGTTTTCGCGTTTAAACCTCAACTGACATCCAAGACCGGTCGAGGCCTGTTGCACGAGGTCCAGATCTCCCTTGAGAGACATCCCTGCGTAGATAGCATCGAACCACTCGAATCACTCCGACTGGCGTCCCACACAGTCGTGCTTTGTCTGGCCATCTGCCGACTTTGCCCAGGACGCCATCCAGAACGCACTAACTTGGCCGCGTGGGGCGTTCTAAATCCGTTTTTTTGGGGCACGCTTGCGCCATGTGTTGGCCTTTGTTCTAAGTCTTAGTGTCAGTGCCTATCAGCAGCCTTCCTCGCTGGCATGTTCGAGTATGCTGTGCGACGAGAAGCGCCACGACGTCTTACACGGCGCGGTATATAAGAGCCTTTGCTGTCGTTCCGTTTTCACGTTTCCTTCTGGTCTTGCTCCAGATCAAAGTCGAACAGGGTGTTTCCGCCAAGACAGCATTTTGCGCCGAAAATCAAAGTAATTCAAACGACCACCACGCCAGCCTGATTTCAAAGAAGCCGCCGCTACCAGTAAAAGCTAGCAAGCCACCATTGCCAGTAAAAACCAGCAAATCATCTGCAACCCTTCACAATGACGTCCATCGCTGTGGCTGAGCACGCCGAACCAAGTTCGTTCTTTGGCCGCCTCCGGTCCAGCAGATCACGGGCAGCACTCACCAGTACGAAGCAGAGCCGGCACCGGGAGCCCTCGCCCTCGGCCCGATCACAACCACCACAGCCTGCGGCTACCCGCAAAGCCGCGTATGTGCCGCAGCATGCCGCTGCCGACTTTAGTGCCATGTGCATGCCCACGCGCTACGGCGACAGCCGGTCGTTTGTTCTGAGCATGGCCGACACGCGGCGGAAGCAGCAGTTGTCGTCGACGACGACGGAAGTGGCCAGGTCGCGGACTGTTACGCCGCAGACATCGCGCGATTCCATGCGGACGGCACGGGGAGTGCAGACAGAGCCAGAGCCGGAGTCGGAACCGGAGCCGGAAGCGATGCAGCCAACTCCAGAGGCAGTTGCTCTTCCATCAGCACCCGTCTCAGCACCGCTCTTCACCACTTTTTCGTATCCCGCGTCCCATCGCTCGTCCTGCGACACCATCACCTCCTCGTCCGCCGACAATAGCAGCATCACCGCCGATGTGCATCACTCGTCCTCGTCCTCGTTCTCGTCGACGCTGTCATCAGCCACTTCGGTCTCGTCGGCCTCGTCCAGCTCAAAGCACCAGCACCAGCACCAGCAACAGAAACACAAACAGCAGCCGCAACAGCAACATCAGCAGCAAATACACGGACAGCCAGCGTCTCGCATCATCAGACCGAAACCCAGCTTCGGCCAGCGCCTGTCCGAGTACATCAGGCCGCATCGGCAACCCGGCGGCGCTGTGGGTGTGCAGTAGTTTGTAAAGCTGTGGCGGTTGCAGTCTGTCTCTGGGGTAGAGTGGTTCTCTGTGTTGTCCGGCATGGTATCTTGGGTCTGGCGTCTGATGTATCTAGTATTGTTTCCCTATGTCGTATGAGGGGCACCAATTGTAACTCGTATTCTGGTATTCCTTTAACATCAGCGATGTCACCCGTTGCGTTGTCAGTGAATTGTCTGGTTGGCAGTGTTGTCTGTCTTTTCTATTAAAGATGTCTCACCGCAGCCTTGTGTCTGTCTTTGCTATTAAAGATGTCTCACCGCAGCCTTGTGCCTGTCTTTTCTATTAAAGATGTCTGACAGAAGCCTTTTGTCTGTCTTTTCTGTTAAAGATGTCTGACTGCCGACTGTTGTCTGGCATTTTTGTTAAAGATGTTTGACGGAAGCCTTTTATCTGTCTTTTCTGTTAAAGATGTCTGACGGAAGCCTTTTGTCTGTCTTTTCTGTTAAAGATGTCTGACAGAAGCCCTTTGTCTGGCATTTTTGTTAAAGATGTCTGACGTTGGGACGTGGGCTATGCTGAGATGGGTCTGTTTCGGAGTAATCACACAAAGTGGAGGCTTTTGATAGAGGGTTTTTTTTCTTTTTCTTTTCTTAACTTTCACTGCACTTTATCGTAGAGCAACATAAAGACAATCCACAGGTTGGCTGGATCAGAGTGGCTGGGTCAGAGTGACTCTGAAAGCTACGGCGTCTGATGGCCTGTCCATGAAGGAAGTAGATCGAGAAGTGCGTTTGTGTCTCCAATGAAATTATGAAATTATGAAATTGTTCTTTGTTCTCTTGAGCTTGTTTGTCGCGTTTTTGCCTTTCTGAGCTAGATTTTTCATCATGGCCTTGGGGCGTGGAGGGAAGGAGCTAATTGGATCCCATTGCATCATGCCGCGAAACTTGTTCTCACAATTGCTCCTGCCGCAGCTTCAATGACTTCCATCTTCTGTGACTTCCATCTTCTGTGACTTCCATCTTCTGTGACTTCCATCTTCCGCGACTTCCCATGTCCGCTCCTTCCACAACAGTCGCCATCCATGATGTCTGTAGATACGTATACCTTCCTTCCCGCAATACACAGCCACACAGCCGCAGCTTGGTAATCCCGTCCATTCTCAAAAATGCAGCAGGAAATACGGAACGATGCACCTTTTTTGAGAGGCGGGAGGTTGTAATAAAGCAACTTGGGCAAAAACCTTACAGAAATGCCTGAGGCTGTTCGTTGCCAGCCAATGGTTTTGGTTGGCTTTGCCGGCTTCGTTGATTCGTCTAGAGAACAAAGCTAAACTCTATTGATCAAGGTGGCGAGGTTCGATGCCCATTGGGCTCAACCCCAAAGCTGACCTGGGGTCGGTAACGGAGGAAGGGGGAACAGTTTCGTCTTGGTCAATTGGCCTACCAGTCAATTGACCACTACGCTACGTTTATCCCACCTATAAGGTTAGAGTGAGCCAAAGCGACTTCAAAAAAAAAAAAAAAAAAGAAAAAAAAGAAAAAAAAAAAAAAAAAAAACTCAACGATGCAACGAAGACAGAACGCCCGGTTATAGAGAGCCAATAGGAGTGAAGGGCGCGCAGGGGTATAGATAGTTTTGTTGGACAGTGAAGTTGTTGAGGATGCTCAAGTGAAGGAAAATGCAAGACGCCCGCAACGGACCAACGTGTCTCGAATCAGAAGAAAGACGGAACTCAAAAGCAACAAGGTGGCGACGAATCAGATCCATGATGGATGTAGCCCCTCGCAGCAGCCACTCCTCTACGTGCACGACAGACACTCCTGCTATCCTACTACGCCGGCCATTACCACGCCGGCCATTACGACGCCGGCCATTACCACACCGGCCATTACCACACCTGCCATTACCACACCTGCCATTCCTACCATGCATGCCACAGTCCAGTTACGGCCTTCACTTGGCAATGGAAGAACACCTCGACAATGGCCACGACCACTCCACCGCACACTGAGTATTGCCGTGGCAACCACGGCGATATACACATCGAACAACTGAGCTACTTTTTTTTCTGCCATGCAGTGAAGATGGTGGACAGGCTGGGAGGTGATAATCACCTTTGCAGCTATTTTGGGGATACGAATGAAAAGAATCAACTCCATTTTCAAAAAAAAAAAATCAAAAAAATCAAAAAAAAAAAATTACAACGAATACAAAGAATCAACAACTCAAAGACAAGCACCCTCTGTTTGCAGACTCGGGAATATTTCAAATCTCAAGACCAAGACACGAATCACAATAAGAACTGAGTTTACTTTGATCCAGTTCGCCAGACCTGTTAACCCAGCCTTGTGTCCAAAATGGAACATGGGCTAAGGGCGCCCGACCCGGACATGTCAAATGGACGGTGACCGGCGGTTTGGGCTATGGTTCTTAGGTCTTATGTCTTCAATATTTCTTATTTTGTTTATCTTTTTTTATCCAATGTGTCTTTCGTTATTCTCTTGATTGTCTTACACCCCGTTCCCTACCTTTTCCAATCCCGCTCCCTACCTTTCCAATCTTCTTTTTTTCTCTGGCTCTCTGGCCAGCCCCCATCCTCTATATAAATTGTACCTTGCAGACTGCTGTGAATGTTTCTCTCTTTCCTTGGCTTTTTTTTTTGTTCATTCTCTATCACACCAACTCGAGACCGGCCATTCGTCTGATCCTCCAACAACCGCCGACAAAAGTTGCTATAAGCCAAAACAACCCTCTGGTTCTTGGGATCTCAGACGAGCTCACCCATCACCCAAAACAAGACTGGCGGCGTCACGGAACTGCCATGAACACAACTTCACTGGGCCCAGACATGCAACAGCTACGGCTGGAGCTTGCGTGCCAGCTCGTGCCCACGGAGGGTTTGCAGTCGCTGGACCCGGAAGGACGTCGCGTCTTCTTCTATGCAGTTGGTGAGTTGCAGGAGCAGAGATGCAAAGTGAAGCAGAAGAGGAGAATGAAGGCACAACACAGAAAAAAAAAAAAGACAAGCAACGCTTGACGTGATCTTCACGATAGAACGAAGGGAAAGAGAAAGAGGAAAAGAAAGAGAAGGAGGAAACGAAAGAGAAAGAGAAAAGAAAAAACAAAAACAAAAACAAAAACCAAAAACCAAAAACAAAACAAAAACATAAAAACAGAGTTGAAAACGAAAAATCAAATATCCAAACATCAAAACAAAAATATTCGAAACAAGCAAATCAGAAAAATATCAAAACATCAAAAGCATCAAAAGCATCAAAAAATCAAAGAAAAAGACATAAAAAAAATCAAAATCCAAAAGAAAACAAAAGACACTACCATCTCACACACACGATCCCGCCATCTTATACACACACTCCCCATCTCATACACACGCTTCCCATCTCATCCACATCCCGCAAGCAATACTAACTCTGAACTCAGACAAGCTGTATGACTACGCCATCGCCAACCAGGGCCTGCCACCGCAAGACGCCCTGGACAAGCTGACGCACCGCACCGACGTGACGCACTTTGCATATCAGTGCATGGCCAGACTGCCAAACATGAATGCCGTGCGAGCCTTTGTGGCATTTATGCAAGAGATCAAGATGCAGTTTCTCTTGACACGGCCCAGCATGGCTGCTCGTAAAAGCAGCAGCAGATGTCCAGATTTTACCAACGCCGTCGGCAGCGCCAGCACCACCAACAGCAGCATCGGCCACATCGGCCACATCGGTCACATCAGCAACATCAACAGCAACGACAGCATCGACAGCAAAGACAACGTCAACATCGACGACATCGACAGCACCATCCACATCAACACCAGCAACAGCAGCAGGACCGCCAACAACATCGGCGACACCAGCGGCGGCATCACCTTTAGCAGTGCCAACATCACCGAAGGTGATGCTCCGCTGTGCCGACTCCCTCTAGCCGACGGCCAGGCGCTCAGCTGGGCCGAGCGGCTGAAAGAGCCAAGCACTGCGTTTGTGCCACAGCTGGGGCCGGAAGCGCAGTTGCCGCATGTGCCGGTGCTCATCCGGAACTACGACGACGCCCGCCAGATCCGCGCCGAGTACGCCAGCCTTAACTTTAAGGAGGTGCCCGAGCGGGCTGCCGACGACTTCCCCACGGGCGAAGCCGCGCAGTGTCTTTTGGTGGCTCGGCTGTACGCCGCCATCATGAATATGGACAATATTTTGGAGCACCGGCGGCCCATTACAATCAAGAGCGGTGGTGGCGGTGGTGGTGGTGGTGGTGGTGGTGGTGGTGGAGCTGGAGCTGGAGCTGGGGCTGGGGCTGGAGCTGGGACTGGAGTTGGTGCTGGTGCTGGTTCTGGCAATTCTCGTACTCCTCCTGCCCCTGTTGGTGCTCTTCTTCCTGCTGCTGGCGCTGGTGCTGGTTCTGCTGCTGGAACCCCCAAGATGGAGAGTAAAAACAAACGGAAGTGGCAGGACACAACCGACGACAACGATGACGACGACGACGACGACGACAGAGCCATGGACAGCAACCCACTCGCCAGTCTTGTGCAGACGTCATTTGTGCCGGCCAAAGAGCCGATCAGCGTGACCAAAGTCAAGGGGCTGAGCCGCATTGAAGTGACGATGCTATGTTGGGAGATATTGGTAAGTGAGGGGAGAAGAAAAGAAGAAGAGAAGATTAGAAGAAGAGAAGAAGAAGAGAAGAAGAAGAAAAGAAGAAAAGAAGAAAAGGGTGTCACAGGGAAGAAAAAAGACAAAAGAGACGAGACGATAAAACTGACCGCTCAGTACAAAATCAAAGACGTGCACGAAGGCCGGCTCCCGTTTATGCGCTGGAGCGGGCGCGACTGGAGCTGGGACGGCAGCTTTGGCAGCTTCAGCGAGCGCTTCGAGGCCGTGGCCAAGACGCTGCGGCTGTCCAAGGCGGCGGTGTGCAGCCTGTTGGAGTCTGACTACATGGCGCGCCTGGCTGCGCATCCGCGCCGCGAGTACCGCCGCAAAGAGAACAACCGCTCGCAGAACGCCGAGCGCAATGCGCAGGTGCGCGTCGGCCGCCACGCCATCGGCTCGGGCCATGTCCGGATCGACAGCCGTTCGGGCGACCTGCGCGACCGCGACGGCAATCTGGTGGCTGCTGCGGCCAAGGATTATAACGGCATCATTGAGCAGACGCAGAAGCTTGGAGAGATGGCGCGTGCCGGAACTGGCGGCGGTGGTCGGTCTGCTGCAAAGAGCATTCAAGCCGGAACCGGAGCCGGAGCCGGAGCCGGAGCCGGGACCGGGACCGGGACCGGAGACGGCGAGAGCGGCCGAGAGTCCAAGCGGGTCCGGCATGCCCTGCGGCGGAGCCGGCAGCGGTCCAAGACGGAGAGGTCCAAAACCACAGAGAGTAACAGTAACGGCAACGACAACGGTGCCACCGTGGCCCATACCAACACCGACTGGACTGGCGATCATGACACCACGTCTCTGGCAGACCGCCTTGCTCTGTTTGAAGCCACCTATGGAAGCGGCGGGCAGCACGGACAGCAGACAGAGCAGCAGGACTTTCCAGCTGCTGCCAAGTTCCCGCTTGATCCAGTCCTGGCAGCCGAAAGCGAGAAAGAGAAGGCCGAGATGGGGAATGTTGAGCAGACCCGGCAGAGTCAGGGGAACCGACACAATCGACAGATCAAGCATGACCAAGCCGAACAGACCGGGAAATCTGAGCTAGCCGAGCAAGCCGGGCAAGCTGAGCAAGCTGAGCAAGCTGAGCAAACCAGTCAGACCGAACAAGCAGCCCTCACCGCATCAGCGAGTCTGGGCCTCGACCCGATCTCCGACACAGACCAGTGGAACGCCGCCTCGGCCGTCCAACTGGGCGAGCTCCTGCTCTACGGCAACCCGAATTCGGCTGGCTGGAACGACTCCCTCGACCGCGGCGCGTATGCGGGCTTCGATGGCCGTGTCGTGGACGAGTACGGCCCTGTGGACGAGTATGGCTCAGTCGATCACGTGACTCATACTTACCTGGCAGACGGCAACACGCTCAAGACGGAGCCAGACGACCAGGCAGACGACGAGACGGCAGCGCCAGCGCGGGGGCTGTTAGCCTATGCGGCCACGCCCGCAATCGAGAACGCCATCTACCTGTCGTGCACCAGCCGCTGGGACACCGACGATCTGGCCGCGGCGGCGACAACGCCGACGATGTGGGAGCAGCCGCAGCAGCAGTTTCTGGACAGAAACAACAGCCAGGCTTGCGATACACTGGACCAGACGCTGTTGGATGGCGAAATGTCGATGATATGGCACGGCTGGGGCAACGAGCAGGACGACGAGGCTGCAGTTCTAGGGGGAGCTGGGGGTGAGAGAGAGAGTGAGTGAGAGAGAGAGAGTGAGAGAGAGAGAGAGAGTGTGTGTGTGTGTGAGAAAGAGAGGGAGAGATGAACTGAACGAGCGAGGATTGACAGGCTGAAAGACTGGAAGCACCGGCAGGATGGGCGAATGAAAAGTTTTGTTTTTTGGTTCTTTGGATGGCCTGGGATGGTTGTTTTTGGAGTCAAAAAAATGAATGGCCTGGGATGGTTTTGGAAGTCATGGAGAATTGGAAGATTGGAAGACTTACGGTTGGAAGATTGGAGATTCATGGAAGATTGGAGACTGATGGCCTATTGTCGGAGCAAGATTGGACGGCTGGAAGGTTGGATGACTGGACGACTGGACGACTGAACCCTAATGGACGCTGTTGACTCTAGCTTGGGCGTTGACGGGTTGACGGGACATTGACGGGACATTGGCTTTACCATAAAGTCATACTAATGCTCGGGTAGCCTTTTAGCAATCGAATGCTCGTTTGGCCAAGAAGTATGAATCTTTGTCTAGAAGCATAACGTTCGTCTAGAAGTATAAGCTTTGCCTAGAAGCATAAGCTTGCCTAGACGCATAACGTTTGTCTAGAAGTATAAGCTTTGTCTAGAAGCATAAGCGTTGCCTAGAAGCATAACGTTTGCCTAGAAGTATAAGCTTTGTCTAGAAGCATAAGCATTGCCTAGAAGCATAAAGCTTCGCCTAGAATGAAGCCTCAAGCAGTACCGACAGACAAACCTCGCTTCTGTTCTCGTTAGCAAGTGCAAGCCCAGAACGCTGGAGCCTCACTGGGAATCAAAGCCTTTTTTATTACTATTCCGTCCTGGGCCGTCGATGAGGCGACAAAAAGCTACAAGAGACACACCATAGTGTCGAACGCCCTGTGATACAAAGGACAAAAAAAATGACAAGACCAAAGACCGAGACGACGGAAGACCAGAGATCTCTCACAGGATTGAAATGCCCATGGCAGCCCGTAAGCCCACAGAAAGCAAAGATGCAAGGACCGTAGCCACAGAAGGCCGTAGCCGTAGAACCCCGAAGATGCAAAGACCGTAGAAGTAAGCGATTGCATCGACGGAGTCGGCCTGGTCCGCGAAAGACATCCGAGTGGAGCGCTCTTATCTAGAGCCAGTGACTCAGTCTCCGGTCCGTCCCATTCTCCAAGACATTCGTCGCTCGAATCCTCTTGCAAAATTCGAAAAGGTCTCCATATATAGGAGTGTTGTCGAATTGTCCTCCTCAACTTGTCGTTTCTTCCTCCATCCACCAGTTCCACGTCTCGTTTTCCCCTACCAGTTTCTCCTCCCCCCCCGTCCCCGTCCAAAACCGCCACGGACACTGCCGCCTGCCATGCCCTGGTCGTAGCCATAGCCGCCGCCGCCGCCGCCGGCCTGGCCGTTGCCGCCGAAGCCGCCGGGTTGTCCGCCGTAACCGCCGGGCCCGCCGCCGCCGCCGCCCATGCCCGGTCCACCCGTGCCGCCACTGCCGGCACCTCCGCCGCCGCCGCCGCCACCACCACCGCCGCCAGCGCCGGCTTGGGCCATCATGCTCGCCATCGTGGCCGGGTCGATCTGGCTGGGGTCGATGCCGTTGGCCATCAGCTGCTGCATAAACTGCTGCATTTCCGGCGGAATGCCGTCCAGTCCGGGCATGCCGACATTGCCACTGCCGGCAGCAGCGCCGCCACCGCCGGATGCGCCCGGGCCGCCTGGGCCGCCGGAAGCGCCGCCGGTGCCCGCCGACGACGCAACGCCACCGCCGGCTGCCAAGGCTGCCGGTCCGCCGGCGGCGGCCGCGGCTCCTCCGGCACCGCCGGCGGCATTGGCGCCGCCGGGCTCTGGCATTCCCGACATTCCTGACATGCCCGGCATGCCCGGCATGCCTGCCATCCCCGGAAGGCCCGGCAGACCCGGCATGCCCGGCAAGCCCGGCAGACCGCCACCCATGACCATCATGGCGGCCAGGTCGTCCATCATCTTCTTCTGGTTCTTGGCCACGGCGTCCTGGTCGTACTCGGCACGCAGGCTCTCCTGCTTCTGGGCATAGAGGGCCCAGGTGAACTCGTCAAAGCCGTAGTTGAAGTAGTCGGTCAGGTCGGCCCCGGGCTTGCGCCACGGCTTGTCGTTGTCGGGGAGGTCTGGCAGGGTGAGTGAGCGGAGGGAAAAAGCGAGAGGACAAAAGCGAGCGGAGTGAGGAGGCAAGCGAGAAGCGAAAAGACAACAAAGCGAGCGGAGCGAGAAGGCAAGCGAGGAAGTGAGAGAACAAAAAGCGAGCGAAGCGAGGAAACAAAAACAAAGCGAGCGAAGCGAGGAGACAAAAAAAAACAAACCTTGGTCAATGTTGACTTGTGTGATGGGCTTGCCCGTGCCTGGGTGGACGGGCACGGCATTGACGTCAATGGTCGAACGGGCGGCCATCGCCGTCGCCGCCGCGTCGCCGCCGCTGCTGCCGGTCCGCGTTGCTGCGCCGGCCCGGCCGTCGGCCTTCTTTGCTGCAGCCGCTGCCGCAGCGCTGCCGCCGCCTTCGGCCGTCGACCGCTGGGGAATGTTGCGGATGTCGTTGTAGCGAGATTGTCTTGAGAGGTTAGCAGATGGAAGATGGTAGATGGCCAAAAAAGAGCACCAAGGATCAGAGCATCGAAGATAGAGCGTAAAAGACAAAAACTCACAATGGTGGAGCGGCTTTTGCGCCATCTTTCCTTTCTGTGATAATATCAATGTCCTTGGAAAGAAATGTTAGTACTGTCATTTGTTTTGCTCTTTTCTGCTCGCTCTCTCCTGTTCTCTCCTCCTGTTCTCTCCTCATGCTCTCTCTCATTTTCTCTCTCTTTCCTTTTCTCTCTCTCCCATCTCTCCTCCCCCCCCTCTCTCCCATCTCCACTTACCGAGTCCTCCTCGTCCTCGTCCATACCGCCCGCCTCGTCCTCCTCCTCGCCCTCCTCGAGCTCGCCACCTCCGGGCCCAGCAGTTGCTGCCGTGGCCGGCTGTGCATCTGCATGTGCATCTGCACCTGCGTTTGCGTCGGCATCTGCGTCGGCGGCTTGCGAGGCTGAAGCTGAAGCAGCACCTGCTGGAGCTGCCGCCGCGGCGCCAGCCGTGCCGACCTCCGGCTCCTCGGGCGCGTAAAAGTCGTCGTCTTCGTCAATGTCCATTGCGCTGTTGGTCTGTTGGTCTGGTGTGCTGTGAGAGAACTGCGGCGAAGCCTGTAATTTGGTGTTGCTTGAGAGCTCTGGCAGAATACTTGTATGCCTCTTTCAATTTGTCGTCGCGCTGTTCACGTGACGTATACCGGAAACAGAAGGCGGTCAAAGAGCTAACGCGCTGGGGTTTTTGTTCAGCGTGGGCAGGCGCGACCTTGCAAGAGCCTTCAGTGGCAGAATCAGAGGAAAGTATCTTTACTCGAAGTTCGAGTACGGAGCGAAAAAAACAAACAAGCAAAAAAAAAAGAACGTCCAAGACAACACGCCAACTCCAAGCAATCTTGGGGGGCCATCCCTTGCGTCGGCCATTGTTTTTTCCTTTTTCCTTTTCCTCATTCTCTCTCGTGCAATGGCCCTGGCGCGGTCAGCCAGTGTCCCAGGCGGTTTGAGCATCAACACAGGCGCAGCCAATCTTTTGTGAGTTTTTGTCGCTTTTTGGGATTCTTTCTTTGCATTTCCGTTTCGTTATCTGTCTTTCTCAGTTCTATTCTCTGTTTCTATTCTCTTTTCTCTCCCTCTATTCTCTTTTCTCTCCCTCTATTCCCTCTATTCCCTCTATTTTCTCTATTCCCTTATTCCCTTCCTCTCTTCCTTTTTTCTCTCCTTCCTGCCCTCTCTCCCCCATCTCTCCTCTCTCCCTCCTCTCTCCCATTCCCTCCCCCCTCCCACACCCAAGCTTACTCCTCACGCAGCTCCGGCGCCAGCTCATCGTCCCAGCCACCAGCAGCTGGCGGACTTTTCGGCACGGCTTCGGCTTCGACAGCAGCAGCACAGCCGGCCAAGCCAGCAACGCCATCGCTCTTTGGCTCTTCGTCGCTGCAGCCACAGACAACCCAACCGGCCGCCACGCAGTCTCTCTTTGGCGGCGGCGGCGGCGGAACGAGCATGGCGACCGCATCCAGTCTGTTTGGCGGCGCCGCAGCAACAGCAACAACATCGGCCAGCACAGCGCCCAGCCTGTTTGGGGCTGCTGCTGCAACACCAGCAGCGACGTCGTCGGCACCGGGCATGGCAGCAACACAAGCACCAGCAACGACGGCGTCGGCACCGAGCCTGTTTGGGGCAGCCCCAGCAGCCCCAGCAGCGACGTCGTCAGCATCGAGCATCTTTGGAGCTCCTCCGGCAGGAGGTGTGAGCGGGCTGTCCAATCCGACGGCGACGCTGGTGCAGGGATTTGGCAGCACTTCTGGCCAGGCGGTGCCGCCGCAGGTGATTCCGGGGGTGCGGATCGACCTGTCGAATCTCCGGGGCACGACGCGCTTCAACGACCTGGACGGCAGTCTGCAGCGCGACCTGATGGCGTTTGACAGCCTCGTGCAGTCGTACATTGAGCAGAAGAACCAGGTGGAGGCGTTTTTGCCGGCGCACGGCGACGCGCTGGACGCCATTCCGGGCGACGTCAGCTTTGTGGCGCGCAAGTACGACGGCGTGGCGGCGGCGCTGGCGGCCGATCTGCAGGCCGTGCAGCAGCTGCGCGAGACGGTCAAGCGCGATGCCGCCCATGCCCAGCTGAGCTTCCAGGTGCTCGACAACCAGAAGCTGCCGGCGCAGTTCCACACTGTGGGCCTGTGGTCGGGCAGCGGCGTCGGCGGCAGCGGCAGCGGCGGCGGCGGTAGCGGCGGCGGTAGTGGCAGCCGCAGCGGCAGTGGAGGAGGAAGCGGTGGAGGAAGCGGGCGAGGCCGAGCGACGGCCGGCGGCGTCGGCAGCCGCGGCAAGTCGCCGACGCGGCCGTCGTCGGCGTCGGGACAGTCTGGCTCTGACGAGTCGCCCGATCTGATCAGCTACTTTTGGCGCACGGGCGACGAGATCGGCGACCAGCTGCGGCGGCTCGAGCGCAGCCTCGGCGAAATCGAAGTGCACATGCACGGCGTGCAGTCGGGCCTGCTGGAGCAGCTGCAGCGGGTGGCGGCGGCGTCGGGCTCGGGCGGCAGCGGCAGCGGCAGCGGCAGCGGCTCGGGCGGCGGCAGTGGCGGCAGTGGCGGCGCCGGCGATGCTACGGTGCCGTCGGCCGACCGCGTGGCCGAGCTGGCGGCGGTGCTGCGGGATTTTGAAGAGAGCATCCTCAAGGTGGCGGCCGTGGTGGGCAGTGCGCGGGAGAAGATGACGGCACTGCAGCTGGGAGCTTTTTTGGGGCGTTAGGGAGGTTGGCGGAGGTTGAGCAGCAGAAGCTGTGAAGCAGCAGCTGTGCAGCGGAAGCTGTGAATCAGCGGAAGCTGTAAAGCAGCGGAATAGTAGCTGAACAGAGGCTGGCTGAACAGCAGCTGGCCGCAGCGGGTGGACTGCCATGAAATGTACGAGAGACAATGGAATTTGGCACTGCGTATCAGGGCTTTTGTTTGCATATCGAGGTAATAGTGGACGATGCAGTTAGCAGGGAGGCGTATCTACTGCGTGGTTGTATTGTGTTCTTTGTTTCCGCATAATACACAAGCTTGTCAACAAGTCAGTCTTTTGCTTATGCCAAACTGCCTGCTTTTGAGCTTTAAAATCCCCAGCAAGTTCTCCATACTCCAAAACGCCGAAAGAGAGCCAAGCCCCCCAGAGGCAGACCCAAGCAACCCATCCTGACCCGAAGAATATGCCTCCCGCTTCGTTGCAGCCCAGCAATGCACTCCACGGCCTCAACAACCGAGCATTGCACTCCGGTCTCGACCACCACGCCTCGACCACCACTCCACTAGTACATTCCCTCGTCGCCTCCGCCGTCTTCGCCCATGTCGTCGTCGCCGTACTCGTCATTGTCGCCGTTGTCAAAGGCGGCCTCGGCGTTGTAGTCGCCCTCCTCGTCGTCGTCGTACTCCTCGTCCTCGACGCCGTCGTAGTCGGCCTCGTCCTCGACCAGGTCAAACTCCACATTGTCTTCGTTGTCCAGGCCCACGTTTTTGAACTTTTCCAGCTGCTCCAGCGCCTTGTGCGTGGCCGACTCGCCGTTAGGCGGCTGCTGGGCTGCGGCGGCGGCAGCCGCACCGGCAGCGGGGCTGCGCTGGAAGATGTCGTCGGCCGTGCGCAGTGCCGTCACGCTGGACAGGGCCAGCACGCGGCGCGACGGCGGGCCCGCGCGGCCGGGGCGGCCGCCGTCGTTGCCGTCGAGCGTGGGCCACAGTTCTGGGGGGACGAGTTCCCTGGCTGTGGAGGTCAGAAAGAGGCAGAAGAGGCAGAAGAGGCAGAAGAGGCAGAAGAGGCAGAAGAGGCAGAAGAGGCAGAAGAGGCAGAAGAGGCAGAAGAGGCAGAAGAGGCAGAAGAGGCAGAAGAAGAGGCAGAAGAGGCAGGAAGCAAGAAGACAGGCAGGAAAGCAAACGAAAGCAAAGCACTCAGGCAAGCAATAAAACCCACCAAACGGCTGTCCCGACAAGTCAGGCAGCGCTCGCTGGGGCCGCTGAAAGCGATGCGAGTACATGGGAACTGCTGTGAAGGGATCGGTGGTGGCCCTGTTGCGCACGCCGTACTGCTGGTTGATCTGGTCCTGGCCATAGGCCTTTCCGGCCACGCCGCCGCCCAAGCGGCCGGCTGCGCCGGTCATGCCGCTGCCACTGCCGCTGCCGCCGCTGCTGCCGGCCTGCCACGGAATCTGTGTTTGCGTGTACAGCGGGCTCGCATGGCACTGCTCGCGCACGAGCAGGAAATAGTCGACGGCCTGGCGCTCGGCCGCCGTCAGCGGTGCTGCTTTGGGAACATTGCAAGGCTGAGAGGTTAGTGGGTAGAAGGTGAATGAGGAGCAACCAGCCTAGAAGACGAGCAAGACAAGAAGA
Organism: Raffaelea deltoideospora; assembly: GCA_019925385.1. Taxonomy (NCBI): domain Eukaryota; kingdom Fungi; phylum Ascomycota; class Sordariomycetes; order Ophiostomatales; family Ophiostomataceae; genus Raffaelea; species Raffaelea deltoideospora. Next base: position 299,308 of record JADHKP010000005.1, on the reverse strand, counting down.
CGAGCAAGAAAGAAGACGAGCAAGACAAGAGACGAGCAAGACAAGAGACGAGCAAGACAAGAGACGAGCAAGACAAGAAGACGAGCAAGACAAGAAGACGAGCAAGCAAGAAGACGAGCAAGAACGCCAAAGGACGAACGACATAAACCAGAAAGAAGACAAGCAAGAGCAGTTAAACGAGGAGAAAAAGGCAGGCAAATGACGAGCAAGACAAGAAGACGAGCAACACCAGCCAAACGAACAACACCAACCAAACAAGCAACAACAGCCAAGCAGCACCAGACAAATGACAACAACAGTCAAGCAACCATAGCCAAGCAACACCAGTCAAGCAACAGCCAACATAAACCATCCCAAATACGCACCGGAAACAGCTCTATTGGCCGACTGTCGGCCTTCATGGACGGGTCGTCTGGCCACGGCATACCGCCGCGCCGGCCACCGCGGCCGCCTCGTCCTCCTCCTCTCGACATGGCGCGCAGGCACAGCGGAGGAGTGCGGCGATGGCGTGGGCGTGAGTGAGCGTGTGGCTGTGTGGTGTGTGCTTGTGAATGAGAATGTTGAGAGTGAATGTTTTTTTAGTCTCAAATTTAGAGGCAAATTTAGAGGCTCAAATTTCGTTGTCGTAAGTCGTACTCCATATTACTCCGTACAGAGTATTACGAGTACATAGCTTGGGTGGGTCTTCGCAGGCAGCGTGCCCCGCAGGAAAGAGCGACAGCTTTACGGCAGGAACACGTGCAATGCACCTACCTCAAGGCTTGCCGTTTCTCTTTCCGTTTCTTTATACTTCTTTTGCTCTGCTCTTTCCGTTTCGTTATACTTCTCTTTCCGAGCTCTGCTCTTTCCGTTTCTTTATACTTCTTTTGCCCTGCTCTTTCCTTTTCTTTATACTTCTTTTGCTCTGCTCTTCTCTACTCGTACTCGTACTTGAATCTTTCTCATCTCAGCTTCATTTCTTCACCATCTTCCATCTGACACACAAGCACAAACACCATCTGGCACACACCCATGGACACTCTCGTGCCTGTCGCCGGGCTCGACGAGCTTGACCGGCACCTCGATGCGCTGCTGGCGGCAGATCCGGCCGACGACGCTGGTGCGCCGGCGCTGGACGCCGCGCTCTTCGACTCGGTCGAGCTGCAGCTGAGCGACGCCAACATTCCCCTGCTGGCGCCGCATCTGCTGCCCAAGATTGTGCAGCTGCTGCAGCGGCCTCCACAGGCGGTGACGGCGGTGGGCGGCACGGCGGTGGGCACGGCCGGCACGGCAGCAGCGGCGGCAGCCGACCCGTCGACCGTTCTCGCCTCCATGGCCACCAAGCTGCTGGGTCCGGTGTCGTTTGACCAGGCGCTGCAGCTCGCAGACGCAGACGTGCTGGCGGCGGCGCTGGGCGTGGACGCTGCACCGGCGACCAACGTTCTGGCGATGGCGGTGGTGCACAAGGCGGTGGGGGGGAGAGGTGGCGGCAGCGGCAGCAGAGCCGACGACAGGACCGACAGCAGCAGCAGCAGCAGCAGCAGCAGCGTAGCCCGCGTGGCTTCGATGCGGCCGCTGCTCAAGGCGTTTGTGACGTGCTGGCTGGCATCGCCGGCCGTCGAGGTGGGCGAGCGTGGCAGCCGCGTGCTGGGTGACCTGCTGGATGTGGACGTACCGCTGGGCGTCGGGCGAGGGAGCAGCAGCAACGAGGGTGGGCTGGCAAACGGCACGCTTGGACGAACGATGAATGGCTTCAGAGATCAGGCCACGACGACGACGACGACCACCACAACCACACCCCCCCTTTTGCGGAGGCGTCCTGGCAGCGGCCGGCTGTGGCAGACGCTGTTCCAGGACGCCGAGATGCAGGTCCTGCTGCGGTCACTGCTGGACACGCGGACGGCCCGGGCGGGATCGCCGGCGCGCCGTCAGGCCACGCTGGCCCAGGGCCGCCTGCTGCGTCTGCTACCGCGCCTGGCGGCGCTGTACCTGCCCGGGCTTGTCGGTGGCGACGGCGGCGGCCTGCTGCGCTTTGCCGCCTTGCACATGGTCGACACTGCCGACGAGCTGATGCAGCTGACGCTGGTCGACTTTTTCGAGGCGCTGGTCACCACCATGCGCGTGGCGGTGGAGGTCCAGGCCGAGCAGGCCGAGCAGGCCGAGGGTGCCGAGCAGGCCGAGCGTGCCGAGCAGGCCGTCCAGCTGCTGCGCAGTCTGCTGCGGGAAGCCACCAGCGACAGCACACACGGCGGCTTGCTGGCGCGCGAGCTGCAGAGCCTGCCCAGCCGCATGGTGCCAGAAGAGGCGGAGCCGGTGCGTGAGTGGCTGAACCGGCTGATGCCGCCGGCGGGCGTGAGAGTAGCAGGTTGGAGTAGGTGAGCTGGTGGGAGGCGGAGCTGGAAGCTGGAAGCTGGAGGCTGGAGGCTGGAGAGCTGGAAGCTGGAAGTTGGAGAGCTGGAGAGCTGGAGAGCTGGAAGCTGGAGAGTTAGAGAGCCAGAGAGCTGGAGGCTGGAGAGCATGCCGTGCGTGCAAGAGGCAGATTCTCTCAGCAAGCGCAGTCAGCGCTGCAGGTCCAGAAACAGAGCGGATCAGAAACAGAGCGGATCAGAAACAGAGCGGATCAGAAACAGAGCGGATCAGAAACAGGAATCAGATACAGTTCTTGCAAAACGAGATGCGAGATGGCGAGCAGAAGAGCATTTTGAGAGCACATAAAAAGCATTATAACACAGGCATTACAAGCACATTACTCTGTATCCACACAAGGAAGCACATTACTCCCCCACTCAAGCAATCACTCTATAACACACAAGAAAGCACATTTCTATCACAAGCAAGACATATAACACACCTACACCAAACTACATTATGCATTCTAAACACTAAATACACGGCTGTCAAAACAAAAACAGCCAGTCCCAACAAAATAAAACTACACCGCGACCGTACGTCTGTGGTCTGTCGAGTGTCTCTTCCAGTCTGTCGTCAGTCGAGTCTTGTCTGTCCATTGCCTTCTAAAAGACTGCTGAGCCTTGTCACATGATCGTTGACGTTCATCTTTGAGATGTCAACGAATCATCCCTGAGCCTTGTCACATGATCATGACTTCCACGATCATCTCTGACCTGTTGTCATGATAGACGCCTCCCTCTCGCTTTTGCTTCTCGTTTTCTGCTTCACTCGTTTTCTGCTTCACTCCGCTTTTCACCCTGCATCCATATCCTCCCTACCCCTCCCCTCCCCTCCACCTCGCCTGCTTCTCAACCACGTGCCGCTCCTCACCTCTTCCCCAACCACGTGACCCCTAATGCATCCGCCGCCCCATAAACTTGGTGCTCGCATCGCCGCCCTCGTAGTCGACCGTGGGCTCGTGGCTGGCGCTGCCGTCGGCCGTCGACGCCGTGCTCAGGATGCTGGCGCTGCGGTTGCGGGCGTCGGCGGTGCTGTCGCCGGGCAGGCTGGCGGTGTCGGCGCCGAGATCGGGAGCTTCAGCGGCGGCCGGAGCGCCTCCCCCCGATGCACCACCCAGCCCGAGAGCAACGTCGCCGGCGCGGCGCAGGACCTGGACCATGGCGGCGCGCAGCTCGGGGCTGAGGTCCTTTTTGCGGGCGAGCAGGTCGACGACGGGCGGATAGAAGGAGGGCAGGTGGGCCACAAAGGCGGGGGCCGGGAAGAGGGCGGCATAGCCGTCGAGGACGTCGACGACGACGGGCCGCCAGGCGAGGATGTTGCGGTGCTGGGCGTCGTCTTCGAGGGCGAGGTAGCCGAGCAGGATGTCGCGGCACAGGGGCACGAGGGCGAGCTCGACGTCGGCGCGGCGGGCGCGGCGGTCGGGGGCGGCGTCGCTGTACATTTTGAAGAGGATGGCGACGTAGGTGGCGGCGGCGCCGCTCTCCTGCTTGAGCAGGTTGGGCGGCTGCTTCATGAAGCCCTCGCGCCACAGCCGCATGCGCAGCTCCTTGTCGGCGTTGAAGCGGCGCGCAAACAGATAGCTCTTCTTGAGCAGCGCCATCAGGCGCAGCAGCTCCGTCGACGGGATCTGCGCATACACGGCCTCGTTGCCAAACAGCTCGTTGACCGTCTCGATCATCAGCAGCTGCAGCACGCAGCGCGAGATGATGCGGTTGAAGAAGCGCCGCCGCGCCGCCGTCACCACGACCGGCGGCTGCTGAAGGCTGCTGGGGGGGCGATAGTCCTCGAGGGAGGAGGAGGCTGCAGTTGGTGTTGCTGTTGGTGACGGGTTGCCTGCTGTCGGTGTCGGCGACGGGTTGCTCTGGGCTGGCGTCTGCGTCGGCGTCCGTAGATCGTCGTCTTCTGTCACTGTTGTGGGTGGCACTGACAGGGTGGAGGCCGACGCCGAGTGCTCTGAAATGCTGGCATCGTCCCGGGCATCGCTCTCAATCTTGAGTCCCGTCAGCTCGTCGGCCAGCTCTGTGTTTGTGGAGCCGGCGGCGCCGGTAGTGCCAACGGTGCCGGTGGTCCCGGTGCCCGCCGCCGAAAAGAGCTGATAGGCCGTCGTGCGCTCAAACAGCTCGCAAAAGGCGCCGACGATCTTGGCCCAGTGCTCGGGCGAGAACTTGGCGACGTTTTGCAGGATGAGCTGCTGCAGGCAGTTGCTGCCGATGCGGGCAATCGTGTCGTTCTCCTGCAGGATGCAGAGGGCCAGCAGCTCGAGAAAGCGGTCGAGCATGCAGGAGAGGGCGTCAAAGTAGTGGGTGAAGAGGGTGATCATGTTGCGCAGGGCCTGGATCATGGTGGTCGACAGCCACACCGACAGCTCCTCGTGGCTCAGCACGTTGCTCATCTCGGGGCGCGACCGCAGCACGAGGAAGATGGGGTACAGCTGCTGGCGCCACAGAATGTCCCAGAAGTCGGCCGAGAAGGCGCCGCCGTACCGCAGCAGCGTCTCGAAAAAATAGTTGAGCGCGTTCGACCGCACCTCGAGGTCTTCGCCCGTCATCAGCACGTCGTGGAAGGCAAAGAGGACGGGGAACCAGAAGCCCTCTTCGACGGAGGGGGAGGTGAGGTCGGTGCCAGACGGGGCTGTCTGTCCGGCCTGTCCAGACGGGGCTGTCTCTGTCTGCCCCGTCTGGGTCTGTCCAGCCTGTCCAGTCTGCCGACACTCTGGCGTCCGCAGCATCGTCGGCACCACCGACTTGAGCGTCTCCATCGCCTGCAGGCTCTTCTTCTGGAAGCGCATGTTCTTGGAAAACTCGGTCAGGCAGACGATCAGATCGGTAAAGGCGCCCTGGGCGACCACGACGCCAAAATGGCTGCGGTACACCTGGCTGACGCTGTCGAGCGCCATGGCGACGATGCTCTCGGCCGGGTCGCGCGCCGCCACCGTGAAGGCGCCAAACATGGTGCGCCAGCCCGACCGGATGTTGGCGCCCTTGGCCTGGATCATCTGCACGAGGCAGCGCAGCGCCATGTCCTTGACGCGCACGTTGCTGCTGTTGCTCATCACGTGCTCAAACGGCCGCAGGAAATCCTTCTGGAACTTGAAGCCCGGCAGCTCCTCGAGCTCGAGAAAGCGGATCGACAGCTGCCGCAGCGAGTCGAGCGCAAAAAAGACGACGGCGTCGTTGCCGTGGCAGCCCACCCGGTTGAAGTGCTCGCCCAGCACCGCCCAGATGCTCGTCCACTCAAACCGCACCCGCGTCATGTTGTAGTAGCTGATCTCCACAATCTTCTGCAGGCTGTACATGCGCGGCTGCTCCTTGTGCCCGGCCACCGTGATCTCGTCCCAGCTGACCTCGGTGAGGGCCCGCGCAAAGTGCACAATCGCCTCGCCGTCCAGCCGCGCCGTGTTGGTGAAGATCTTGTCCATGCTCTTGACCGTCTCGTCCGACGTCAGCTCGAGCGCGATCTCCGCCGAGGCAAACCCGCTGCTCGTCGTCGTCGCCCGTCGCCGCGACCGCTGCGTCCGTCGGTAGGTGTCTGAGGCGGCGGCCGAGGCGGCGGCGGCTGCCACCGTCCCGGTCCCGGCTGTCCCGGCTGTCCCGGAAAATGTCCCGGACAATGTCCCCGGTCCGGTCTCCCCCCGAATCCTTGCCTTGCTCACATCCGGCACCGCACTCGCGTCCACGCCGCTGGCCATCAGCTGCAGCCGCTCCAGCTGGCTGACCACCAGCAGCACGTCCTTCCACGACTGCCGCAGATAGTTGCCCTCGCTCTGGCCCAGCTCCAGCAGCACCCGCAGCGCCGCCACGTTCTTGGCCTGCACCTCCGCCGCGTTGTTCAGGCTGGCCGCGTTCTTCAGCGCCGACACAAACGCCTCGCGCGCCGTCGCCAGCTCAAACAGACACGCAATCCGCGTCGCCAGCTGCATCCCCTCCAGGCACAGCCGGTAGATGGCCAGGTTGTGCGTCTGCGCGTCCTGCATCTGGCTGCTAAAGGCCGAAAAATACGACATCCACGTCACGTCCAGCATCGGCCCAATGTGCCGGACCGACGTCGCCGGTACGAAGCCGCCAAAGGATGCAGATGTCGCTGATCCCCCCCCCGACCCCACCCCCCCGTGCCGCCCTCCGGCCCCGCCCCGCCGCTGGCTCCGGAACAAGCTCTTGAACAGCTGCTCCGACCGCAGCGCAATCTCCTCCGACTGCTGCACGTACGCCTCGCGCTGCAGATCGCGCCCCACGCTCGACAGCGCGTGTCCGATGCCGGCCGCCACGCCGCCGCCGCCGCTGCCGCCGTCGCCGCCGCTGCCCGGCAGCGTGCCGTTCGCCGCGGCGGCCGCGCGCTCGCTGTCCAGCACAATCTCGTGCTGGGCAATCTCGTCGTAGATGCCCAGCAGGTACTCGTCCGGCAGGTCGGCGTTGTCGTTGATGCCGCGGTTGTTGCGGATAAAGTCGGCCTTGGTCATCCGCTTCGTCACGCTGCTGCTGTGCAGGTCCGTGTTGAGCATGATGACCGAGTACGCCAGCACGTACGCCGTGTCGGCGTTGGCAAACGCCTGCGGATTGCCGTCGTTGTAGCGCTCCGCAAACTTGAGCATGAACCGGTCGATCTTCTGCGCCTCGCCCGGCAGCCGGAACGCCTGCAGAAACTGCCGCAGCGCATCGACAAAGCGCTTGCGCCCAAAGTCCATCGCGTCCACAAAGGCATGCATGATCTCAATGTTCTTCGCCTCGCCCTCCCCCAGATACTCGCCAATCTGCGCCTTGTCCAGCCGCTCCTCCCGCAGCAGAAACGCCGCAATGTCCGCCGCGCTGTCGCTCGGAATGAACCCCTGCTCCACCAGCATCTTGATGCCCCGCTTCGGCTTGAAGTTGAACATCTGGATCGCCGTCGACAGCGCCGTCTTCTGCGCCTTTTCCTTCTCCAGCTGCTCCGGGTCGTCCGCCACCGCCGCAACGCTGCCCCCCGTCGGCGTCCCCGGCCCCGTCACCGTCGTCGGCGTCGCCGTCCGCGACGGCGTGCTTTCGCTCGGCTCAATCGACTCGCGACCGTCGCCGCCGCCCGAGGTCGAAGCCCCTGTCACTGTCCCGGCTGCTGCTGCCTCCGCCGCCCGCTGTCCCCCGCCGCCGCCGCCGCCACCGCCGCCCTGCGCCCACTGCACCATCGACCGCAGCGACTCCACCAGCGCATCCAGCGCCTCGCGCTTCAGCACGTAGTCCTTGGGGAACTCCGACTCCGCCTCGTGGTGCTGCGGCACAATCTGCGTCACCGTCAGCGGCGGCGGCAGCGTCGGCTTGAGCTGCCACTCGCCGTTGCTGGAGGGGGTGTGGGAGGGGGTGGGGCTGTGGCTGCCGTTCTCGCTCACACCGTTGGTGCCGTTGGTGGTGCCGTTGGTGATGCTGCTGCTGGTGCTGTTTCGGGGACCGTTGCTGGTGCCATTGCTGCCGCTGCCGGTGCCGTTGCTGCCAATGCTGCTGCCGCCATGGCTGCCGTGCTTCTCTTCATAACTGCGCTCCAGCTCCGGCGTCACCGGCACCGGCGCCATGGCAAACTTGGCCAGCTGCTCGACAATGGTCTGGAAAATGTTGTCGACGACGGTGCGGTCGCAGTCGTAGTTGAGATAGACCTCGACGAGGCCGCGCGGGTCGGCGCACAGGCGGTGCAGAATGCCGACAAAGCACAGCTTCTGCGACAGCGGCGCCGTCTTGCGCGCCAGCAGCGCCAGGTAGATCTCGTTGAAGAACACCTCGAGCTCCTTCTTGAAGCCGGCCCGCATGTAGCGCAGCATCAGCCAGAAAATCTCGCAGCACACGCCAAAGACCCGGTCCACCGAGCTGGCCCCGTTGCGCGTGATGCTGAGGCACAGGTAGAACTTGACCGCCTGCATGAAGCTCGTCGCCTCGCCGCTCTTGGTGTTGGTGATCGTGCACAGCGGCGACGTGAAGACGGCCATGTTGTTGTTCAGCAGCGTCTGGATCAGGTGCAGCGACACCAGCTTCGACCGCATCGGCTGGCCCCGCAGGTCGTACAGCTGCTCCGGCGGCAGCACCTTGGTCGACAGGTTGCAAAACGACCGGAACACCAGGTACGCGTCCCGGATGTACACCTCGTCCTCCGCATCCAGCGCCTCCGCTGCCGATGTGGTTGTGCCCGCGGCGCCGACGCCATCCACTGCACCCACGCCATCCACTGCGCCCACGCCATCCCCCGCGCTCTTTGCGCCATCAGCCGCGTCGGTCGCGTCTGTCGTGTCCGCTGCATCGCCGCTGCCCGCCGCCGGCTCGCTGCGCCCTCCCTCGTCGCCCGCTGCGGCCGGCTTCGCCGGCTTCGCCGGCTTCGTCGTTGCCGGCCTCGTCAGATGCGTCACCATCGTGGGCCCGTCGCCCAAACTCGAGTCGTCAAAGCTCTTGCGGTGCTCGAGGTCTTTGAGCGTCAGCTTGGCGTCGCTGGCCGCCGCCGGCGTGCCTGGCGTGCTCGGCGTGTCAAGGCCGTTGTCCGGCGGCACCAAGCCACCCCCGCCTCCACCATTTGCAGCCTTGTTCGGCTCCGGCTGCTGCTGTCCCTGCTTCCCCAAAGACATGGCGCCCAGCCGCGCCTCTTTCATCTGCAGCCGCACGGCCACGCGCTCAAACACCGTGCCCACCATCTGCGTCAGCGTGCCCTGCGCCACCTGCTGGTTGGCCGTGTTGCGCGACAGCAGAAACACATTGTACACCTGCCGGATCGCCTTGAGCAGCCCGGCCCCGTGCACGACAATCTTGTCGTTCAGCACCGCCGCCAGCAGCGACTTGACAATCTGCAGCTGCACCTCCACCGGCGTCGTCTCGCCCTGGAAGCAGTCACAGATCGTGTCGATGGCCCGCTCGATCAGCGGCGCCGGCTCGTCTGCTGCTGCTGCTGCTGCCGGTCCATCCTCTGATTTTTCCGCCTTTTCCGCTTTTTCCGCTTCCGCCGCCGATGCCGCCGGCAGCGAAAAGTACGAATACGAAATCAGCTTGCCAATGCAGTCCAGCGCCGTCGTCGTCAGCGGAATGCTGCCCGACCGCGTCGCCAGCAGCAGCGGCGCAAACAACACCTCCGGGTCCGGATACTGCGCCGCCGGCCCATCCTCCTCCTTGACCTCCTTGATCGCCGCCACCGCCCTCTTCACGGCGTCGCCCAGCGCCGCATTGTGGTGCGCCTCCTTGGACGCCGCAATCACGCCCAGCGACGCCGCCACAAATTTCAGCGAGCTCATGGTGGCCGGACGGGGCACAGGCAAAAGGCCATGCAGGGGGGGGAGGGAGAGGGAGAGAGAGAAAAGAGAGAGAAGAGAGAAGAGTGTGTGACGAGAGAAGAGAGAAGAGAGAGAAGAAAGAAGAGTGTGCAACGAGATAAGAGAGAAGAAAGGAGAGTTATGACGAGAGAAAGTGTGTGACAAGAAATCGTCGTGTGCGGCTAGCTTGTCGATAATATTCTTCTGTCCGAAATCGATGGCCGAAATCGACGTGGATGATCGTCGAGCTTCGACAAAATGGAGTGAAAAATACCACTCGATCCCTCCAATAAACCGCCCCTGTCAAAACTATACAAAAGTCATCATGATGAGACGCTTGGCCGATGTGTGCAGAATTGGGACAAGTCTGGCGTCGTCCAGATGGCGATGGCTGCGGATTCGCGTGCGTTTAAGGGGAAAAAACAACAAAAAAACACCTTTCCGGCCAGTTTGGTCGTTTCTTACGAGTACAGCTGGCTGTAACTTTTTGCGTCTCTCCCTGTGGCAGCCTATGCTCGATTCGTCCTAAAACCCCGTCTGTGTATTTGTGCCTCAGGCTGTAAGATTAATCAGGCTTGTCACGTGGAACCGTTGGTTTAGCCTGCGGCCTTTTTGACTGGCACAGCAAAGCTCTCGAGCAATGCACTCTCTGCGACCTGGCAATGCACAGCAAAGCTCTCTGCGACTGGCAATGCACAGTAAAGCTCTCTGCGACTGGCAATGCACAGAAAAGCTCTCTGCGACCTGAAAATGCACAGAAAAGCTCTAACAGCTAAGGTCGTCTTGTATCGTGTCATGCCTGCTCAGTCTGCCAATTCGCTCTCTCGCTGTCTCCCGGTGTCAATCGCCCCGAGCACTCTAAAGGAGAAATAGAACCCAGCCAATCAGAGTTTCGTACTGGTGCGAACACAGCATTCGTATCCATATACGGATACAGCACAGTGCATTCCGACAACGGGCCTGGCCTCTGCGCTTTAGTGGGTCTCCAGGAGCACTAGGTTCCGATTTGGAGCTATGCAGGGGCAGCAGAACTCGAGGTAAAAAACAGCTCAGCAGCAGTAATTGATATTGCCTTAGCAGGTCTTTTCAGGGAATAAGACAGCTGTTGGAAAAAAAGGCTGGGACAAGCAGAAAAAAAAAATTGAGCAACTGGCCCGATTTCAATTCCCTCGTTTTGGGGGGAACCAATTTTGCTTATTTCCCATTTTCTAATTCCTCCTTTTTTTTTTCTTCATTTCTTTTTTGATCCAGCCACCCCAATCGATTGTCCGGTCGTGCAAAACATCCTTTCTGTTGATTGTTTTCATTTTTCGGGGGTTTCTTTCATTCAAAAAAAAGGTGATTCTAGTCTGCAAATGCGTTGAAGTGCTTTTTACTGAGCTGGTCCTTCTGTTATTTTTTTCCTTTTTTAGGGGCCTGCTTTTTGTACCCCAACAAAATCCGGAGCTCGTCGGAAGCTTGCATCTGTACAGATATCGCTCCGTCTCGCGTGAACGTGTGCCGATTCGAGAACGTTGCTGACTCGAAAACGTTGCTGACTCTTTTCATTAGATTGTCGATTCGCATTTCCCTTCTTTTTCTTTCTATCGATTCTCCCGATTCCGATTCCCAGCGGCATCGAAAAGGCAAGCCCAACCAAACCACACAGCAACCATGCTTGCTCCCGTTCTTCGGAGGCGCGTGTTGCAGCAGCCGCGCACGGCGCTGCGGTACGCGGCGGCGGCGGCGGCGACGAGCAGCTTGCCGTCGCTGTCGATGGCGGCGCGGTTCTACGCCTCGTTTCCGCCGCACACGGTGGTCAAGATGCCGGCGCTGTCGCCGACGATGACGGCGGGCAACATTGGCGCGTGGCAGAAGAAGCCGGGCGACTCGGTGTCGCCGGGCGACGTGCTGGTGGAAATCGAGACGGACAAGGCGCAGATGGACTTTGAGTATCAGGAAGAGGGCGTGCTGGCCAAGGTGTTGCGGCAGACGGGCGACAAAGACGTGCCTGTTGGCGATGTGAGTGTTTTTTTACGTCTAGAGGATTTCATCCTCACATTGCCATCGTCATTTTGCTTTTGCGTCTGGATTTCATCGTCGTGCATTTTTGTCTTGACGATCATCTAACTCTTTAGCCCATTGCCGTTTTGGTCGAAGACAGTGGCGACGTGGGCGCCTTTGAAGGCTTCACGCTGGCGGATGCCGGTGGCGACAGCGCGCCGGCGGCGGCGGCAGCGCCGACGCCAGCGCCCGCTGCGGCCGAGCCGGCAGCGCCTGCGCCGAGTGCACCGACGGCGGCGCCGCCGGCGCCCGAGCCCGAGGAGACGTCGACGGGCCGGCTGCAGACGGCGCTGGACCGCGAGCCCAACATCGAGCCGGCGGCCAAGCGGCTGGCACGGGAGAAGGGCGTGGCCGTGGCTTCGCTCAAGGGCACGGGCCCCGGCGGCAAGATCACGGTGGCGGACGTGACCAAGGCGGCGAGCAGCAGCGGCAGCGGAGCGGCAGCGGGGACGGCATCGACGACGACGGGGGCGGCAGCGGCCGCGGGCGGGGCGGCGTACGAGGACATTCCGCTGACGGGCATGCGCAAGACGATTGCCAGCCGGCTAAAGCAGTCGATGGCGGAGAACCCGCACTACTTTGTGTCGGCGACGCTGTCGGTGGGCAAGCTGCAGGCGCTGCGGACGGCGCTGAACGCGGCGGCGGACGGGCGCTACAAGCTGAGCATCAACGACTTTCTGATCAAGGCCATGGCGGTGGCGTCGCGGCGGGTGCCGGCGGCCAACGCGTCGTGGCGCGAGGCCGAGGGCGTGATCCGCCAGTTCAGCAGCGTCGACGTGTCCGTGGCCGTGGCCACGCCCACCGGCCTCATCACGCCGATTGTGCGCGGCGTCGAGGCCCGCGGGCTCGAGAGCATCTCGGCCGCCGTCAAGGAGCTGGCCAAGCGCGCCCGCGACGGCAAGCTCAAGCCCGAGGAGTACCAGGGCGGCACCATCTCCATCTCCAACATGGGCATGAACCCGGCCGTCGAGCGCTTCACCGCCGTCATCAACCCGCCCCAGGCCGCCATCCTGGCCGTCGGCTCCGTGCAAAAGGTCGCCGTGCCCGTCGACAACGACGACGGCTCGGTCGGCGTCGCCTGGGACGACCAGATCGCCGTCACCGCCAGCTTCGACCACAAGGTCGTCGACGGCGCCGTCGGCGCCGAGTGGATCCGCGCGCTCAAGCAGGTGGTCGAGAACCCGCTGGAGCTGCTGCTGTAGGGGGTGGCCCACGACGTGGCGTGGCTAATGGAAGACGGCGGACGAGAAGCAAAGACGAACGGGGCAGTTGGCCAGGAGAGGAAGGGGAGAGAATGAGTTGGCAACGAGAGAGCCGGACCGGCGGCCATTGTGCTGCTGCTGGTTGGGGTTTCTGTGTACAATGATATATTTGCGTGTTTACATAATCTGCATTTCAATACGCTAATAGATTGTGTTGAGCTGAGGGGACTGTGCTGTGAGGACTGGGGTTGTAAGCTACAGGAGAGTCTGTTTACGAGTTTACGAGTAGATAACACCACGTGTTCTAGAGCTCTGAGCAGACCTGTACGAGTAAGATTACTCGTACGCCGTATTATTAATACCTCTGACCAAACTGCCGAGCCACTCCCGCGTCGTCAGCTTCTTTGCCGGGGTCTTACAGGTGAGATGAGCTGTGTAGGTCTTACGGTGTGAGATGACTGGTCTCACTCCGTAAGCAGAAGCTACGAGTATGGATACTCAGAATTACGAGTACTCGATCAGCCCAACCTCGACTCGGACGACTGCTGCGGATTTAAGGTTAGCGCCTAGTGTGGTTTGACAGCTATTATTTTCTTCACAGAAACGAATGTCGTGTTCTTTCCCTCCCCCTCCGGTGCTCTGTCGCTCCTGCGACTTTCTTCTTTTTCGGCATTTGTTCCTGCCTCTCTTTGGCCTTGTCCACAGGCCCTTCTTGCTCTCTTTGGTCTTGTCTACAGTCGTTCTTGCTCTCTTTGGCCTTGTCTTGCCTTGTGCAGATCTGGTTCTGGTTCCTCGACGAGCACCTGCCAATCCCGCTGCAGGGTCCGTGCGCATTATTATAAGCGGAACGACAAAACCCGAAGATCCGACAAGCAGTGGTGCCTAAAGTCCGGGATTGTGGGCAGATTTCACCAGTAACTCGTACGCCCATCGCGCTTGCCGTTTGCGCTGCTGCATCTCGTGCATTTCTTCGCTTGATTTTTTGAAAGTAAATTTCGTTTTCGTTTTTGTCTTGTCTTGTTTCGTCTGATTTATCGTCCCTTTTTTTGTCTCGTTTCCTCCTCTCATCCACACTCTTGTCCAGCAACGGCTCGGCCGCCATGGAGCAGTCGGTTGTACCAGTGAAGCGCAAGCGGAGACGGCGCACGCTCGCATGTGAGGAGGTATGTTTTGTAGGATATGACGAGGCGGAAAATAACGGAAGAAGAAAGAGGGAAAAGGCCAAAAATGGCCACAAAAAAAAAAAAAAAAAAGAAGCTTGATGACGGCAATCAAGCAAAGGATGTGGGCGTGGACAGCCATCAACTTACACTCTCAGTGCCGCCGGCGCAAGGTTCGCTGTGACCGCGAGCTGCCGTGCAACAACTGCCTCCAGGCCTTCAAGCCGGAGATGTGCTTCTACCAGCCAGATCCCATGGCTCAGCGGCGGCCGTCGCCGTCGCTGCGGGACGGCGTGGGTGGCGGCCACGTGATGGCCATGGCCACGGCTCCGTCGATGTCTGCGGGAGCTGCCACTGCATCCAGCGGCGGCGGTGGCGGCGGCGGTGGTGTGGCCGATGGGCCGTCCGAGCGGGCCGCCAGCAGCAGCGATGCCAAGAGCGGGAGCGCCACGGTGGCCGGCTCGGGTCCAGGCCCCGGCCCCGGCGGTGGTGGCGGCGTCATGGAGCCAGACTGGCCGGGCTCGTTCCCGTTTGGCGGCCCTGGCGGCCCTGGCGGACCCTTTGTCAGTCCTTTCGGTCCTTTTGGCCCTGGCGGCCGTGACTGGTCGCAATGGGGCGGCTCCGGAGGTGCCAGGGATGGCCGGCATATGATGCTTCCGGCGCTGGGTCTCGGCGGAGGGCCGCCGAGAGGGCCGCCCATGATGCCCGGCCGCGGCCACTTCTATCCCGGCCACCCCCTCCATGGCCACCACCACCGGGGCTTCCACGGCTTCGGATTCCGTGGCTTTGGCTTTCCCGGCTTTCCCGGCGGCTTCCCCGGCCGACACGACCGCGACGAGCGCGACGACCACGGCGACCACGGCGACCGCGGCGACCGCGGCGACCGAAGTGACCGCAATGACCGTGATGACCGCCACGATCACCATGATCGCCATGACCGCCACGACCGCCACGGCCGCCACCACCACCACCATCACCACCGCCACCACCACCACGACGGCGGCGGCGGCAGCAGTCGCGGCGGCTGTGCGCTGCCTGGATTCTCGGCCCTCTCGTCGGCCGAGGACGACGAGGTGGCGTCGCTGAAAGAACAGGTGCAGCGTCTCGAGAGCCGGCTGGCCGGCGTGCTGGACAGCCGCGACCGCCAGACGCCGCCCACGCTGCCGGCGCCGTCCTGGGGACATACGCCAACGCCACCGCCACTTTCACGACCACGACCACCACCTCCACCACCTCCTCCCCCTCCACCTCCACCACCGCCACACCCCTCACACTCCTCACATCCGCCAGCGGCCCCGGCGCCGCCTGTCCCTCCTCCAGCAGCAGCTCTGCCACCCCCGCCGCCTTATCCGCCTCCGTATCTGTCTGCCCACCCCCCCTCTTCGCTGCCGTCACTTCCACTGCTGCTGCAACAACATGGACGCGCCTCGGGCGACGGCCGTCGGACGCTCGAGAGCAGCGGGCCTGCCGAGGCAACCGAAGCCAAAGTGCCCACGAGAGCACATTTTGGCGAGCAGTGGATGAACGGGACAGCAACGGTGAGATTCTGTGTTTTTTGTTATGCCTGTGTCGTTTTATTGTTGTCTTTGCTGTCTGGCCTGTTTTCATTTTCTTGCCTTGTATTTACTCGTGTTCTGACTATTGACAGCCACAGACGCCTCTGTGGGAAATGCTCAATGCCAAGCCCGGCGAAATCTCCGAGGCCATGAAGCAGTGCCGAGCGCTGGGCCGCTCGATCGATGCTGGCCGCCGAGCGCTGGCGTCGGCGTCGACATCGACGGCGCTGGGACAGCAGCTGGCGGGCGTGGTGCCGCGCAGAGTGGCCGACGCGCTGCTCGACGGCTACCTGCGGACATTTGAGACGGTGTACCGCGTGCTCCACGTGCCGACATTTCTGCGGGACTACCGCCGCTACTGGGCACATCCAGCAACGGCGAGTCTGGTCTTTGTGGTGCAGCTGCAGCTGTGTCTGGCGATTGGCAGCTGTTTTTGGGAGGGGAGCGGCGAGGCCAGGGACCTGGCCAGGGACCTCACCAGGGAGGAAGGCAGGGACCTGGACAGGGACCTCACGAGGGACAAAGGCAGGGACGAAGACAGAAGCGACTTCAGAAGCGAGAGGAACGAGGAAGAGGACGGGGACGGCATCGAAGGCGCTGCTCAGGAAGCAAAACAGACAGAGCGCCGCGGCCGCGACGTCGTCTCGGCGTGGGCCGCCCGCTGGATCCATGAAGCGCAGCTGTGGCTGCAGGGCGGCGGGGCGACGGCTGGCGCGTCGTCCGTGGCGGCGCGCGTGAATGTGCCGGGCCTGCAGACGATGGTGCTGCTGCACTTGGCACGTGACGTCACCGGCATGGGCGCCGAGCTGGCGTGGATCTCGGCCGGCGGGCTCGTGCGGACAGCCATGTTTCTGGGGCTGCACCGCGATCCGCTCGAGGAGAGCAGAGGTGCAGCTGGCACGGCGAACACTGCAAACACTACAAACACTGCAAACGCTGCAAACACTGCAAAACCGCCGCTCCCTCGCATCGCCATCGAGCTGCGCCGCCGGCTGTGGGCCACGGTTCTCGAGCTGGCGCTGCAGGCGAGCCTGGACTCGGGCGGGCCGCCTCTGATCGGCGTTTCCGACTACAACACGCGGGCGCCCGGCAACTATTCAGACGAGCAGCTGGAGGTGGAAGTGGTGCCAGGCCGGGCGGCTGCCAAGACGGCAGGGACTTTGTCAGAGCCACCGCCTGAGCGCATCTCGGTCTTCACGTCGACATCCGTCCAGATCGCCCTTCTCAAGTCACTGCCGACGCGTTTGGCCATTGCCCACTTTGTCAACGACCTTCGCACAGCCGGCCCGTCCGGCTCCGGCGCCGGTGCGTCCTACGACGAGACGCTGCGGCTCAACTCGGAGCTGCGGGTCGCTTGCCAGACGCTGTCGGCGACGATGCAGGCGTTTGGGCGGCAGCAACACGCCAGGGCGGAGCGACGGGGCCGCGACAGCCGCGACAGCAGCAGTGCCAGCAGCACGGCCAGCGGCAGCAGTAGGAGCCACAGTGGAAGCAGAGCCAAGGACGAAAACAAGATGAAAAATGGAAGCAAAGACAGAAGCGGCGACAATAGCAGCAGCACGAGCACCACCAGCAGCCGAAGCGGCAGCAGAAGCAGGAGCAGGATCAGGAGCAGGAGCAGAAGCAGAAGCAGAAGCAGAAGCAGAAGCAGGAGCAGGAGCAGGAGCATAGGCAGAGCCAGAAGCAGAGGCAGAGGCAGAGGCAGCGGCCGGCGTAAAATGCGGAAAAGCCGCAGCGGAAGCAGAGGCAACAGCCAGAACAGCCAGAACAGCCAGAACGGCTCTGGCATGGACAACCACAGCGATACCGACATGGAAGCGGTGACGACGACGATGCCAGCAG
This sequence comes from Raffaelea deltoideospora, assembly GCA_019925385.1. Classification (NCBI taxonomy): domain Eukaryota; kingdom Fungi; phylum Ascomycota; class Sordariomycetes; order Ophiostomatales; family Ophiostomataceae; genus Raffaelea; species Raffaelea deltoideospora. The sequence goes on along the minus strand of JADHKP010000005.1, from coordinate 281,868 downwards.
CAGCAGCAGAGCCGTCGGTGTTCCAGATCCGGTTTGCCGAGCAGCTGACGCGGCGCTTCTTCCTGGCGCTCAACCAGGCCGTTCTGCCGGCGTCGCAGCACGACCCACGCTACTATTTCTCGCGCAAGATCAGCGTCGACACGTCGCTGCAGCTGTGTCATGGGTGGATGGAGGGGTGGATGGAAGGGGGGGGAGGAGGGGGAGGAGGAGCAGACACCTCCGACTTCTCCCGATTAATGGTGCGTGGTGGCGGCGGCGGCTTCCGCCAGCTCTTTCTTCAGTGCACGGCCACTCTCAGTATGGAACTGCTCTGGCAGCTGCAAGACGAGGAAGAACCGTCGGCAGCCTCCAGCAGCAGACTCGGCCGCATGCCTAGCATGCCCAGCATGCCCGGCGTGGTGACCCCGGCTGTCCTGCTGGCGGCCCTGGACAACGCCGTTTGCCTGGCCGAGCAGCGGCTGCAGGCCGGCGATGCCCACGTCGTTGCCGGCTACCTCTTTGCCTGTGCCGTGGCCGCCCAGGCGCGATCACGTGACAGCGGCGGCGGCGAGCGGCAGCGCGCAGTGGCTGCCGAGTGCAGCGAGCGTCTGCAGCGCTGCGTAGCCGTGCTGCAGGGCGTGGCCGACGACGAGGGGTCTGGGACGGCGGTGAGCAGCGGCGGTGGCGACGACGGTGGCGACGACGAACTGGATGACACTCTGGGCGAAGCCTTTATGGCCAATTTTGTGAGTTTTGGGGGGAAAGGAAGAGAAAGACGTCATTGAGAGGGCTGCAACAAACAACCCGATGCTAACCTTTTTTCTTTCCAAAGGGCTTTCAATCTGCCATGGATCGTCTCTTCCAGATGGGCCAAGTGGGTTGACAAAGGAATGTCTGCAGTTCTGTTGTCAGACATTGTGTCATTATTCTGTTGCAGTGTATACACAAGCAGACCAAAGAGGCCATCATTTGTCTTGCTGTCATTTGCCGCCACCCAACAACCACGTCCAACTGGGCGCTTCCAACACGCTGATGTCATGACTGACGACGATATTGTTTTCACAAATCTCGAGAGAGTTACGATAAAAATGATTGCATTGAAATAACGAAATTTGTCGCAAAAAGCAAACACCACACCTACGAATGCCACTGAAACGCAAATCACAACACCCCATTCAACGCACCACCATGACTCGCTCTGCTTATCCTGCGGCTGCCCTGGTTGCGCTGGCGGTCATCTTGGCCAGCCACCCGGCCGGCCGGCTCACCGGAGTGACGGCACTGCCGATCGACACTCACCACGAGGTGTGGCTTCCGATTCCCGAATTCAGCCTGAAGCGGTTCAAGCTGCCGAGGCCGACGACCAAGGTCAGCGACACGGACACGGACACCAAAAAGGACGGGACGGTGACGCACAAGAGCTCGTCGCTGACGCTGTACGGCGGCGAGGATTCGCCCATCAACCCGCACAGCCACGCCGAGCACGAGCGCAAGCTGGCCGCCGTGCACGCCGTCGGCCCCGGCGCCAACACCGACAACATGATCCGGCCGCCGCTGCCGTCGATCGACGAGGTGGAGACGGCCATCCGCGCCGGCGGCGATCGCATGGGCGGCGTGGCGGGCCTGATGCAGCACTCGGACCACCCCAGCACGTATCCGCCGTCGGCCGGGGGCGCCGGCAAGGCTTCCGGCAAGGCTTCCGGCGACACCTCGGGCGCCACAGGCACGGCTGGCGCCCCCGTGATGGGGCACCTTGAGCCTCCGCTCGAGTTCGACAGCGGCAAGCAGTTCCACGAGTTTAGCGACACGTCGGCCACCAAGACCACGTCGTCCGGCCGCTACTCGCACACGCACTCGGCGCCCACGCTCAAGGTCACGGCCTCGGGCCTGACGGGAAAGGCCATCGACGCCATCAAGCGGCTCTGGGGCAAGCTGACGGGCGGCCGCGTGGCGCTGCTGGACGCCGACCTCGTCGAGCAGCTGCGTCACATGGACGCTCGGGTGGTCGAGCAGGCCATCCAGCGCGACACCAGCGGCCAGCTGGCTGCGTTGGCCCAGGAGGCACAGCTGGTCCGCCGCAGCGACAGCCACGGCCACGATGCTCGCCCGCCCCAGCCGTCGTACTCGATCGCCGGGCAGGGGACGCCGCTGCTGCCAGCTTCGGCCATCCACAACGGCATTGCCGACATGGACGACGCGGCCTTTTACCGCATGCTGCTGGAGCAGGCGCCTGTCTTTTAGTGGCGAGGACGGCTGACGGGGCCGATAGAGATCGGACGAGAGAGTCGGGCCAAGGGGGCAGCAGAGTACACTGTCAGCCTGACAGACGCCAACAGACCGCAGTCTTGGAGGATCTGCTTAGAGTCTGGAGAGTCCGGGAAGGATAAAAAGCGCTTTCTGGAGTGCTTTTTGAGTGCTGAGTGTGAGCGCTGAATGACTGAATGTTCCAGCCACTGCTCACTGCTGAGTGCTGATCTCTGTCACTGCCAAGTGCGTCAGGGCTTCAGGGCTTCGATGCTTTATTGCTACAGTGCCAAATGTCCAATGCTTAGTTCTTTTAGAGTCTGAATTACATAGATCAGATAAGCGACCAACCATAGACCATGCTGCCAATGATATAATCTGTTATCTGTGTCCAACCTTTCAGTCTTTCCTGTCCCTCTCTCCATCTCTAGTTCTTCCCCTCTCCTTGATGTTACGACTCCATTTCCCAAGGCTAGGAAATCAACCAAAAATTAAACACAAAGAGAATCAGACAACGTTCCCAGCGTTTTACTTCCTGTCAAACCATGGCAAGAATGGCTCGAGAAGAACTCGCACATCAGTAGTCACTCCCAAGGGCAGCTCCCTTTTTTCAATAGTCCTCCCCCTCTGAATCATCGATCAACCACACCGGTTCTCCGCGCTCTCCTGCACTCGCTTGCGCTGCAGCGTCTCAAAGGTCGTGGGCACGGGGGCTGGGTAGGTCTTGGACACCACGCGCCTGTCAAAAATAGTCATGCTGCCGTCGGGGATGGGCGGTGCCGGCAGGATTGGCCCGCCGGGCTGGCTGGCCAGAGGCGTTACCGTCGTTGTCGGCGCTGCCACCGGGCCGACGGGCTGAATGGTCACGATGCCGGTGGGCGGGACAGGGCTCCCGGGCAAAATGGTCTTGCTGTCGGTCGGCTGGATAAGACCCATGGGCAGGGTAGCCATAATGGCCATAACATCGGTCGGCTGGATGGTGCTGATGGGTGGAATGGCCGTAAAGTCGGTTGGCTCCGGATCGGCCGGGATCACGGGGTCGCCCGGGCTCTGGGACACCACTGGCACAGGCGTCGGCGTGCCGTGGCCAGCATCCTGGCCACCAAACAGGATGCTGGAGATGTCGCTGGGCAGGGGCCCCCCATAGACCGGTTTGCCCGTGTGACCGCGGCGCTCCACCGGCGGGTTGCCCGGCGGGTTGCCCGGCGGGTTGCCCGGCACAGCCGCAGCCATGCGGGCCAGCAGCAGCAGAGCCGCCAGCAAGACGGACTTGGAGAGCGACATTGTGGAGAGGAGGCGAAGAAGGGAAGAACAAGAATCAAGAGAGCTCAGACCCACTCAGACCAACTCAGAAAAATGTCAAAAGACAGACAAGGGGAACGGCAAGAAAGCCGAAACAACAAATGTACCCAGACGAAGGGGCGAAGGCTGGAAAAGGACAAACGAAGGTGGCAGACATTGTTTATGTATCTTTTGCTGCCGAGGTGCTGCAGATTTACAGCGGCAAAGACTGCAAGACTGTCTGACGGCCAAAGGATCGGGGAACAATGCATCCGCAAAGAATCCTGATTCGATCATTCTGCGCAGACAGCGTTCCTGCTGTGTGTTTCGACATTCCCACCACTGTGTATTTTCCATGCTGGCAGCTCGTATGGGTCCCATGGCGCAGCCGACGCCAAGCTGTGGCGCAAATAGGAACTTGTGTCGTGGGATTTGAAGGATTCCAGCGTCTTCCGTACAAGGGAGCGGATAATACAGTATGTAATATATTATATGGATAAACATTCTGCAAACAAGCCACAAAGACCTGCAAACATGCAACATGGATAAACAGGAATACTATAAATTCGAACAAGAGATGAGCTTTGCAAGGCAACACCCATCGGAACAAGGCAGACTGGAAGATGAAGAAGACAGCCCACCGCCCTGTCTCAAAGAACTGCGGAACCCAGCAGGCGTTTTCGGTATAGAGAGGCAAAGGCGATTGATCGTATCCCAAACGCTGTCCTCACGAGACTCCAGGGCAAGATGCAAGAATGCCCAAACATGGATCAGAGATCCTTTCTGGCGTCCGCGTCCAAAGTCAGATCCAATGTCCCAACATGTAGAGTATACATACTGTTAAGCTGTATACAAGCTCAGGCTGTACTCCAAGCACTCTGCTGTGCCTTGGACATGCAGTCGTCTGACGCATCCGCCGTCGTCGTCATCGTCGTCGTCGCCGTCGTCTCGTCGCCATCGTCTCGTCCAAACTGCCTTCGTATCCCGCCTTTGAATCCCACTTGCATCTCATCTCACCCGCATCGACTCGCCCCAAAGTCGCCCCAAATCACAGCTTCGCCCGCACAGCCTCGCCGGCTCCGCCGGCTCCGACTTCGGCTCCGACTTCGGCTCCGGCCGCCACGCCAAAGTTGGCGCCTCCCAGCGCTGCCACAATGCAGTCGATGCTCTCGAGCAGCCAGGTGCTGCCGTCGTCCGTGGCCAGCCACTCGATGCCGCGCAGGTCTTGAGCATCCCCTGCACTGCCCGACTCTCTGCACCCCCCCTCCCGCCACGTCCCGTCGGCGACGGCCTTGCGCAGCCCCAGCACGTGCGACACCACCTGCGGCCCCACGCCCGTCTGCGCCCGCAGACAGGCAATGGCCACGAGGCTGGTGAGGGCGCGGCCCACCGAGGCCAGGCCGGCGGCCGCGTGGCCCGGCGGATCGGTAAACAGCGGGCCGTAGTGCGAGCCCAGAATGTGCACCGGCAGGTCCGGGTGCGAGTCGGCCAGCCGGGCCAGCAGCTTCGTGTCGACGCCCGCATACACCGACTGCCACAGCCGCAGTCCGCGGGCCCGTGCCGCCGCCAGCTCCGCCGCCGTCGAGATCTCCCGCGTCGCCTGCCGCGACAGCTGCGCCACCACCGCCGGCGCCAGCGCGCTCCGAAACCCGCCCAGCACGTTGATCGTGCGCGGAATCCCGTTGAAGCCAATGCACTTGAGCCCGACTTCGCGCACCAGCTCCGCCGTCGCCACCGCCGGCTCCGGCTCCGGCTCCGGCCCTAGCCCGGCTCGGTCGCCGCCTTCTGACCGGCCAGGCCGCTCCGGCCGCTCCGGCCGCTCCGGCGTCGTCGCCACGCGGTGTAGCACAGCCAGCGCATCCGGAGAGTTGAGCGTAATGGTGGCAGCAGCCTGAACAGTCAGCATCGTGCCCAGTCTAGAGCATGGCAGCGGCGTACCAGCAACCCACCGAAAAAGCAATCCACGGCCGATTGCCCACGTTATGGCGGGCGGCGTCGCGCGCTATGGCGCGGTACACTTCGGCTATGTGTGCTGGAGCAGGCGTCGGGCCGGGACGCGCAGACGGCGCGTTGATGAGCGCCTTGAGAGCCGGCGACAACTTCATCGTGGACGTTGAGGTGTAATGTTGGGTGGTTACTATTTTGCCGAGGTCCAGTAGCGATGACGGGGCAAGTGCTATAGGGATATGTTTAGTCATTCAGCGCTAAAATGTTCTGGATAGTGCTACTTACTGTAATGCTACAGGTAGTGGTATAGCACATGACCTTCTATGGTTCACTGACCACTTCTGAGCCTCCTTCTTTGGCACGAACCTCCTTCGGCACGAGCCTCCTTCTTCACGAACCTCCTTCTCCATTACCTTTCCCCCCGCACCCGCTTCTTCAGCTCCGCCGTCACTCCGTCCAGCCACTTCACCTCGGCTGCCGTGGGCGGCACCACGCGATGCTGGCGATGCTGGCGGTCGTACTTCTCCTGGTCCATGTTTTTGCTTCGCTGCTCGTCTTTGCCTGCCACGCCCAGCCACTCCACCAGCGCATCTTCTGCCTTGTGCACCGCTTCGCCAAACTCGGCTGTTCCCGGCGTCAGTGCCCGGCCCGGCCGGCTTTGGCCCGGCTTCTCCGCAGTTCGTGGAGTTGTTTGTGCGTTGGTCTGCCCGGTTGTCTGCCCGGTCGTCTGCCCTGTCGTCTGCCCTGTCTTCTGTCCACCGGCCTGTCCAACCGTCTGTCCACTGGCCTGCCCCACCGTCTGTCCAGTCTTCTGTCCATTGGCCTCCCCCACCTGCTTGCTCAGCTCGGCTCGCATGTCGTCCACCCACAGCACCACGGCCCGCGCAAACCGCAGCCGATGGCCGTACAGCGCCACCACGTCGCGGCCGTAGTTGATCAGACAACACTCGGTAAACACCTGCAGGCTCTCCCGGCTGGGAAATCTCGGGCCCACCAGCCGGGCCCTTTTGGCTGCCCCGCCAAACAGCCGCTCGTACTGCCGCGTGCCCTTTTCCAGCTTGCACATGCCCACCAGAATGTTGGCCACCACTCGGCTGTCCGCGATCCATTGCGGATCCACCAGCCGCCGCCGCTGATGCGCCTGCTCTCGCCCGAGAAACGACAGCAGTCCAAAATACGCCGCCCGCTCCATGTCGTCCTCGCCCAGAAACATTGACGCCGCCGCCATGCGCAGCCATGGCCACGGCTTCATGTGGTAGGTGTGGGTGTGGGTGGACTTGTGACCAGTCGTGGCAGTCGTGGCAGTCGTGGCAGTCGTCGTAGTTGTGGCAATCCGCTTTCCCTCAACCAACCGCTCAAACTCCTCCATCGCCGCCCACCGGTCGTCGTCCCAGGTCTCGTGCCGCACCGCGTGCATCAGCTGCCGCGCCGCCGGCATCAGCTGGCTGTGGCACGCCTCCAGCTGCTGGAACCGCTCCACGCTGTTGCCGGCTGCCCGGTACATGGCCTGCAGCTCGCTCCGGCACAGCCCGCACTCGCACTTGACCTTGCGGTACCGTGCCAGCGCCGTCCGCCGCGCCAGCACGTTCATGTGCGCGTCCACATACGAAATCGTAATCTCCTCGCCCGGCCGGATCGCCCGCAGCGTCCGCACCCGCGCCTGCCGGCCCTCAATGTACACAAACGCATTGGCGTTGCACGAGTGGTTGAGAATCGCCAGCGAGGCATCCACGCAGTGCACCCGCACGCTGCCGTCCGCCTTGCTCACCACCACCTGGTTCGCCAGCACCGTCTCCGTCAGATTGATCACGTCGCACACGTGCAGCTGCAGCTTCGGAAAGAGCTCCGCCAGCTGCACCGCCATCGTCTTGATGCCTTCGTGCAACGCCACGTCCGTGCTGATGTAGCTCGGGCTGCGCAGGATTCGTGTCAGCACCGTCCACACGCTGCTGGGCACCAGTCCGCGCTGCCGCATCGCCAGCAGCCGCAGCACCATCAGGTACACCGGGTCGTTGATCCGCGTCCGCGCCAGCAGCCCGCACTCCAGCTTGTGGAACTCATGCCATGCTTTTTTATGGCACGTCTGTTTGTCAGCTAAGCATGAAAGACAAAAAAACAACATTTGTCTGACGAGGTTTGACACTTGACACTTTGACTTTAACACCACTCACCTCCGAACAAAACGCCAACACTCCGCAGCCCGTGCACAGCTTTCCCATAAATGCCTGCGGCGGCGGCGCCCCTTGTCCGAGAAAGGCCCGTGGCGACATGAAGCAGTAGTCGCAGCCACCGCTGCCGCTGCCGCTGCCGCCAATGCTGCTGTTGCCGGCACTGCCGCCGTGCCGCCGCCGCCCGCGGGCTTCTGCCCGGGCATCCTGATTCGGCAAGTCTTCGCTGGTGCTGCGGGCCATCACCAGCGGGTACGTCACAAAGAGAAGGCTGCTGCGGTTGCTGCTGCCTTCGGCCAGCACCGTCTTTTGGCCCACATAAAAGAGCCCGCCCTGGCCGCCGGCCCCGCTGACGACGAGCTTGCTCGCATCCGTGCACAGCTCGTTGGTCGTGTAGCCGCCGCAGCTGCTGTGGTCCTTGGCGCTGTCGCTGCCGTCGCCAACAGCACCGGCCACCTCAGCGTCCTTGTCGTCCAGGCCGTCGCCAAGCACAAAGCCCCGGTCGTCGCCATCGTCGGCCACCGGAACCGGCCGAACGTCCAACGGCACGGCCGCGTCCATGGACCGCAAAACCGCCGCCACGTTGGCCGCATTCTGCCAGTTGTCCGGCACGCTTCCCAGACTGGGCATCGCCAGCGAACAGCTGCTGCTGTCCTCTTCTTCGTACGAGGGCAACTCCGTCGCCCACGTGTTGTCGGTGTAGTCGTCCTCCATGTTTTCTGTGATCAGACCAAGGAGAGGGAAAACCCATAAAAACACTTGCAGGGAAAATAACAAGATCAAACGAAATAAAAAAAAGGAGTGTGAGGCCTGTGCGGAAGCTGCAAAAGCCAAACTTGAACAAAAAAAAAAAAACCAAAGCCAAAGCTAAAGTTGGGGATGCGACAAAAAAACAAAAACAAAGCCAAAGTTTGGGGATGCAAGACGGGAAAAATTAAAGGGGAGATCTGGTCTTTGCAACTCTGAGGCGGAAAAGGTATGTCTCTTCGAACGAGAGTAAACAGGAGAAAGCGAATAAATGAGAACGAAGAGAAGTAAACAAAAGGAAGCAAATAAACAGAAGTAACAGAAGTAACAGAAGTAACAAAAGAGACAAATAACAGAGAGACAAATAAACAGAAAGAGACAAATAACAGAGAGACAAATAAACAGAAAGAAGTAATAAACAAAAAGAAGAAATAAACAGAAAGACACAAAAACAGGCACTGTCGACAATATGAAACGGAAGCTATGTCTGGCCAACACGAGTCTGTACTCAAACAGGAAGGGGCCAGTGTTGACAAAAAAACACACTTCGCCAGGAAAGCACGTCCCACAACGCTTTACTTCGAGGTACGTTCGACATTCGACTAGGGAAGGAGAAACACGACGTAGATATTCATTAAGCTATCATAATCATATTATACTCGTACGTGTGAAACCAATAAGAAGCCGAACTGGTTAAAGAGGACATACAAAAAGGGGAGATTGAAAAAAGAAACATACGACAACATAGGAAATATACGAAAGAGAGAAAAGCGGAAATGGACCAGAAACTACGAAAACACTATAGAAAATCGTAAGACGAGGCTATACGTGTCCTCCGCGCAAAAAAGAAAGACGAAAAAAAAGGCTGACCCAACAGCCTAGTTCGACTTAGAAGTAGCTGCACACGGCGTCTTGGAAGCCTGGCCCCCTTAGAAGTAGTTGCACATGGCGTCTTGGAAGCCTGGCCCCCTTAGAAGTAGCTGCGCATGGCGTCCTGGAAGCCTGGACCGCCCTTGAGATCACGGTCAAACGACATTTGTACATCCAGCACCTGCCGGATGTGGCTCATCGACAAGGGCTCGTGCTTATTGACAGCCAGAGCCTGTGCAGTGCGGACTGTGTTCTTGATCTGGCGGCCGTTGAGGTCGTGCCGCGCAAGTGCGTTGAAATCCTCCTCCGTAAACGGCATCAGATCGATATTCTCCAGAACGCGCACCCGCTCAATAAAGATCTTGAAGATCGTCTTCTTGGCCCGGTGGTCGAGGCTGTCATAGCGCAGCGCAATGTGGATGCGCGACTGAAAAGCATCATCAAACGTCTGACCAGTTAGCTGTGAAGCGAGATAAAAAGGTTGAAACGAGACAAGAAAAAAAAAAAAAAAAAAGTGGGAAAGCCAAATACCTCAACCCGGTTCGTTGTCAGGAACAAAATCCCCTGAAAGTACTCCAGCTGGCGAAGGAAAATGCTGACAAGCGCATTGCGGTGGATGTCGTGCATGTTGCGCTTCTCCAAGAACACATCGGCCTCGTCCAGCAACAATATCGCGCCCCATGCGTGGCAGATATCCAGGATCTTCTGCAGCTCCGATTCCAGGTACCGCGAGTCTGTTCCCAGCTCGCCCGCAGACACCATGTACAACGGACATTTCAGCAGTTCGGAAATGCCCTCGGCCGTGAGAGTCTTGCCCGTTCCGGGAGGACCGTGAAGGACAGCTAGACATGTCAGCAAAAAGAAAAAGAAAAAGAAAAAAAAAAAAAAAAAAAAAAAAAAAAAACTGCAACAACAGCAACAGCAACACTTACCAACTAGTCCCTTTCCTTTGCCCTGAATCACGTCGTCAATGCTCTCGGCCGCATGGTACTTGTGCGACTCCACCAGTGCCTTGACAATGTCCTTGGTCTTGGGCTCCAGCACAAGCGACTGGTAGGCGTTCTCGTTCCACTGGATCTCCTTGACGTTCGAGACGGAAAATTCAAGCCACAGCTTTTCCGCAAACGCAAAGCCAAGCACCACCGGCGACGCAATCAGATACTCCTCGTCGCTGAATTCAGGCACCTTCTTGTCCGCCTCCTTGTCGTCCGTGGCGGCCGGCTTACCACTGGCGTTATCGGCTTTGGCCGCGCTCGTGTCCGTGGATGAGCTGGTGTTGTTGCTGTTGTTGCTGTTGTTGCTGCTGTCCTTGTTCTTGTCTGGCGCCGCCGCGGCCTCGACCGCCGCCTCATTCGCCTCCACCTCATCCTTGCTGGCCACCGTTTCCAGCCCCTCCTGAGGCCCCTCCTCCCCCTTGGGCACGCGCACATAGTGCACGTTGCCCTTGTCGTCTTTGATGACTTTGGTCACATACTTGACCTTTTCTTCTTCGAGCGATCGGCCGCCGTTGCCGTAGTCGCTTTCCGAGTCGGAGCAGCCGCAGCCGCCCCCGCCGCCCCATTCGCTGTCGGAGCCGTCGTCGCCATATTCTCCATCGTGGTCCTTGGGACGCACATTGGAGATGGGGTAGTTGGGATTGATGCGGCGGTGGATGCTGGAGTCAATCATGATACGGCCAGTGATGTTGACCCGAACGGCCGCCTTCTTCTTTTTGAAGTAAGCCATGCCCTCGTAGCTCTTGTACTGCACGCCGCTCAAAGCCACAAATTTCTTTCCACGCTCAACCAGCTCTTTGCGCAGTTGTGCCTCGTTCTTGTGGTACTTTAGAGGGTAGACGGGCAGGCTCGTGATCTTGCGAGCCCCGCGGAACTCGCTGATCTCGTCGGCGACGCTGCCAAACCCAAAGCGTTTCCCGTCATATTCAAAGTACTGCCATTGTTGCATTAGCAGAGGGAGGAAATGGGGCTGAAGAAAGAGGTCGAGCAAAGAAAGCTGAGGAAGGAAAACTAAAAAAAAAAAAAAAGGCCGAGGAAAGGGGTCAAGCAAAAAAAAATCTCAGGAGACAAAATGTTCACACACCTTTCCTTCGATAAAGTAAAAATCGCCTTTCAAAAGGGCGCTGTGCTTTTCGGCCGATTCGGCCTTGAAGACGCGAGGCTGGTCGGACGAGCCGTACGTGGTGGTGAATGCCAGCGTGTTGGGCTTCCAAAGGGCCCAGAGCAGGTCAAACGTGATCAGGCCGTTGTCCAGCATCGGATTGAGGCTGTTTTTCACGGCTTCGTAGTCCTTGTCGAGGTACTTGAGCAGAACCTGCAGCTGCTCGGTTTTCTTGCGGATCCGCTTCTGTTCCTTCTTGCGCGCCGTCTTCTTCTCGGCGGTGGACTTTGTCTTTTTCAGGACTTTGGCATACGCGCGCAGGTCTTCGGAGTAGAGGAAGAGCAGGTTGGGGTCCAGCTTGGGCGTGTCCTCGACCAGGCTGACGCCTTTGATGTCGCCCATGACCTCCTGCAGCACTTCGCGCAGCAGCTTGCTCTTGATGTCGACCACCGTCTGCTTGTATTTGCCCTCCCAGTCAAAGGTGCGGCGCACGTGGAAGACGTAGCCCTTGTACTCGGCATCGGTCGGGCCCTCGGTGGTGTCCTGCAGCTTGTAGTTGTGGATGGTGCTGTCCCAAACCTGGTCCACGCGCTTGAAGTCTATGCGCGACTTCTTGCCCGACCGCCGACGATGCCGGCGGCTCAGCGACCGATGATGCCTTCTGTCCGAGGGGTCGCCGCCATTGAGATGGCCGGACAGGTCATGCCGCGGCATCCCGGGGCGCCGCCCAGACGGAGGCGGCGGCGGCGGGTGGTGCCGCGGCACCATGCGGTCCAAACCAGTGTGCGCCAAGTTTGTGAACCTGGCGGGCAGGCTGCTGTTGGGCACGAGCTGATCCAAATTCATAAAAGACGGCGGGACGTACGACAGGTCTCGCAGGGGGACGTGACCGACAGGCTGCAGGGACTGCTGCTGCAGCAGCTGCAGCTGTTGCTGCTGCTGCTGCTGCTGAAGAAGCAGCCGGTTGATTTCTTGCTGCTGAAGCTGCAGTTGCTGCTGGTTCGGAAGATTCCGCAGGCCCTGCGAATTCTGCAGATTCTGCAGGTTCTGCAGGTTCTGCAGGCTCTGCAGGTTGTTCAGGTTGTTCAGGTTGTTCAAGTGCTGCTGGTGCTGCTGGTTGTGGCGATAGCGGCCGCGGCGCGAGCTCTTTTTGCGGCCCGTCACGGAGCGGCTGGAGAGGCTGGAGCCGGAGCTAATATAAGAGCGCGAAGAGGAGGAGGACTGGTAGGAGGTGTCCGAATCATCAGAAGACTCCGAGTCCGAATCAGAGCCAGAGCTGGACAGATCGTGCTCGTGCACCTTGACAGGCCGCTTGGACCTCTTGAGCTTGACTGCCCGCTTGCCTGGCTTGTCCGTGTCGCGGCGCTTTCTCGACGAGCGGCGCTTCCGTCTGGGTTCTGACTCCGAGTCGGAGCTGGTCGAGTCATCGCCGGACAAGTCATGGTCTGACGTATCGGATGACGAGGAGGAGCTAGATTCGGAGCTGCTGCCAGACGACGTGTCCGAGCTGTAGTCCACCACTGGTTTCTTTGCCTTTTTTGCCTTGGACGTCTTGGGCAGCTTCTTGGCGCTCTTGTCTCGGGACAGCTTCTTTGCCGTATTGCTTTCTGCAGCATCGGTCTTTTTCTTCTTTTCGCCCTCGGGCACGACCTTTGACGCAGCTGGTTCAATAACGATTTTTGCGCTATCTTGAGCTGTTTTTTTGTCTGCCCCGCGGACTGCGACAGTTTGCGAATCCATTTTGGGGGAAACGAAAAGGGACAGGAGTGTATGTGCGTGTGTTCAGTGTGGTCTGTGGTCGTGAGGGTACGAGAAAGTGGAGATGTTGAAAAAGGACGAGGTTTAGACCCTGGCGCCTTCTGTGCTCTCGCAAAATAGCAGGCCAAGCAGAAAGGACTAGGCAACGAAACCAGAGAAGCAAGACAAAGAGAAGCGGGAATGAAATAAAGAAAATAAAAAGAGAATAAAAAGCACTTCAAGCTGGCGGTAGAAGACGGGACTATCAAAACGGCGAAAATCGCATAAATGTCAAGTCAAAAGAGGCAGCAAAAAGGAAAGAAAGCTAAGCGAAAATAAACGGAGGCGGGCTGACGAGAGGGAGAGAAAGAGAGAGAGAGAGGACAAAAAGACAAGCAAAAGACAAAAGACCCAGGAAAGAGGGAAAGCAGAGAGGGTGTTGGCAAAAAAGGGCCGTTGACTAAAATATAACGTTGGGAACGAAGTGATTCGTCAGGATCCGTCCGGAGACGGGAGACACAGATAGGTCCAGGTTGTCGCAGCCAAAACGAGGCGGTCTGACGATTCGTGTGGCGCTGTACGCTGTGTGTGGATTTCGGCGATTGTCTCGAGCGGTCTTGCGTTTTTTTGTTGGCGAATGCTACGGAAACGATGCAAGGTCAGCAAAATGTGGCTCACGCGCACCCAAACACCCAAACAATGCACTCCCCCCCCCGTAATAATGCTCTCTAACTCTCCAGCGCTTGTGGCGATTTGAATGGACGAATGCTTTCGGACTGAGCCTCCTTCTTCTTGCTTCTCTCCGGCTCTGTTCCTCGGCGTTTCATTGTGCACTCCCTTTTTCTCTTCTTCTGCCCTTGACCGCCTGGCCTCTTTTCCAGGGCAAAAGTGCAGATCGTGGACAAATACAAACGAAGCACGCCCCACGGAGCTCGTCTGCAGAAGCTCAACGCTCAACAAGTCAGGTTCGGGACTAGCCAGCTGTACAAGCGCGGCCACGCAACCAAAAGGGACAACAGCTTGGCACAGGCAAGAAGAATGCCTCCTCCCCCAGCTTTTTTGCTCTCCCTAATTTCTGTTTTTTTCCCCTCTCGCTTTTGTGCCTGATTCGCCTCATCTCGCTATTTCTTCAAGACATCTCCCGTCTCTGTCACTCACTGCCCTTTGGGGGGTTTTTTTTTGTTTTGTTTTGTTTTTTTGTCTTTTGCTTTCTGATTGCTTTCTGTGCCAAGAGGGGAAGCAAAACTAGAACGGCAGTACTTTTCCCTGCAGCGTAGGATCAAGCTTTCTTGTAGTTACCTTTTAGAGCGCTAACTTCAAAAGGCCAAGGCCGCAAAGGGCGCCTCGAAAGTGGCCTGCTGGGTGGTATGGTCACGTTGAGAGGCTGAAAGACGCGGGGAGGACGGAGGGACAATAGTGCTGAAAAGAGCCTGAGAAGTCGGTGAGCATTTCAAAGAGTATGGATATAATAGACCGAAAACGGACTGGTATGAATCCTGCGCCGCAATACGAGTGGTTGCAGTAGCACAGCAGAGGTCCACAGGCAGCCAACGAGACCCAAGGCAAAACGGAAGGGGAAAAGACGACGGCAAGACGCCGAAAACACAACAGGACTCGCACACGTACTTTTTTGAAGACCTGTGAGAGGAGCGATCGAAGCTCCAAACACGGAGAAAAAGTAGAAACGGCGAAGAGCGCAGGAAACAAAAAAAAAACACAGAGAGGAAGAGCGCAAGAGGCGAGGGAAAGAGGAGAGGAGAGGGAGAAAAAAGAAAACGAAAAGAGAAGAAAGAGAGGAGGGGAAAGGGGAAGAGCAAAGAGGAAAGAGGAAAGCAAAGACGGGTTCAGAAAGTTGGGAGACGTCAAGATCTTTATATACGCGGCCGCATCAAATATGGATACAAAAATGCTTTGACAATTGGAAGGACTCATATCGGGCAGCGGCGAACGACAAAATAATGGGCGTGCAGGGGTCGTTGCTGCCTAGAATGCCGCTGAGCTGCCTGCCTGCCTTATTGTGGAGAAGCACCCAAAAGCTCCCAAAAGCAAAAAGCTCCTCAAATCGAAAAGAGCCGCCAGCCACAGCCACAAGGCAAGCAGGCCAGCCAGTCAAAGTGAGTGCCCCGAGTCAAAATCACGCAGGAGCAGGTGTGATGGGGGCTTTGCCACGATAATGGGCCAACCCACGGCGCATGACTTCCATTGGTCCAACGGTATGTCGGGGTTACAGCTTTTCAAGAGCCAGGCAGGACTGATGTAATACTATGAACGAATCCTCCCAGTCTCGCACCCAATACAAAGCAAGTATTATTACAGAGTGCCAACCATGCTTTGCGGGGCCAAGGCGCTGGGTTCGAGAGGAAGGCACTCGGGTGTCAGGCAGCCAGCGCGACTTCCTTTTGCGAACACCCACCCAGCCGCAGACCACTCTCGCTGCCTTTCCTGGGATCTCTCAGCAAAAAGAGGAAGGGGGAGGAAATGAGGAAAGAAAAGAAAGGCAAGGAAAGAGCAAAAAAATCATCAAAATTTTGAAGATGAAAAAAAAATCTTCTTTTTGTCAAGTCAAACTTCACTTCAGAGTAATAATACGAGTACTACGACAACTCTGCGGAGCAAACCCTGTCCTGTCTCACTCAGCCTCGCCAAACGCCCTCCCCACTAGGTTCGGGTTATGCAGCAAAACAAGACAGCGCTAAGCGGGGCAGAGCAGGCAGAAGCCCAGCTAAGCCCGCACGACTTTTGAGTGCACGGCAGCAGAGCAGGGGACGGAGCCACGAAAGTAAGCAAACGGAGTATTGCTACGGTGGTGCAACAGGATTGGAGGAGGGGGTATCGTTAAAAAAGAAAGAAAGGAAAGGAAAGGAAAGGAAAAACTGACCAGACAAATCATAGTGGTCGAAAGAGAAGAGCGGCGAAAAATCCAGCCAGGCAACCATCGGAGGCCAAGTCTTTTCAGAAAGTCCAGGACAATTTGCCAGAAAAGAAAGAAGTCGAGCGTGGTCGGCCCGGGAAGGACGGCCTCAAAAAGCAAATTGCAGACGACCTCAGACGGCCTCAAAACCCGCAGACGACCTCAAACAAAAAAAAAACCCCCAAAACCCAAAACCTCCAGACGGGCCTCAAAGAGCCTGATGATGTCACCCCGACAAGGCTACGATGACATTGTTAGTCCTCGCCGTGGACGGGTCTGACTCAAACGGCGCGGGAGGGCCAGTCTGGACGGCTGTCGCTTTTGTCATGGTGGCTTGGCGAGGTGGGCAAAAAAGACTGAACGACAGCGAAACAAACAACTCACTGCATTGACGCCTGCAGCCTCTGCCAAGTCTGCGCTTCTCGATCTCGTCTTTGGGCCCAGCCATCATACCCGACGTTCTCTCGCATATTTGGCACACAAAAGCATCGCTTGTTCCACAAAACTGGCGGCAATTTTGCTGTTACAGATGACGAGTACGACGTAATATGTATTATTATTACTCCATACTATGGGTGGGCTCTATGTGTTTGGTGTGCCATAGCCAGCTGATATGGGTCCCTGGAAGCTTGCTAGCCATTGGCGCTAGACTGGCCCAGCATTAGCGCATCGCAGCTGTGTCCTGCTTGGTTTTTTCCGTTGCGTTTAACGCATTGCGGCACGTCGTACGTCGTACTCGAAATTTGGTACATCGTACTTTGTTCAGCTCTGGATCGGCGACGTCATCCGAACCCGACAAGCCAACGCACCAACGAGCCAATTGAGCTATTGAGGGAGCCCTTGAGCCATCAAGAGGGAGATCGGCCTAGATAGCTAAAGCACCGCAAACGCGCCAAAACAACAACCCCCCCAAAAAAGCTCCGACGACAGTCTCGCTCTGCTTCTTTTTCGCCAATCTCTCTCGGCTCCCCTTTTGGCACCTGGCGTTTGCTGTGCTTTGCCATGCTGGTTATCTGACCCCCCCTTCTGTTCCCTCTATCTCTCTCCGGCCCCCTGCGTGGCCATCACACTAAGAGGGCCGGTTTGTCATAAAAAAGTGCGACATCCGTTCTTGACAATTGCGTTTTTTTTTTTTTTTGTCCTCTCTCTCTCTGAACCTTCTCTCCTCTCGTTTACCTCGTTTCTCTTTTTCGCCATTTGGCATTTTCTTCGCCAAGACGGCCAAAACTTTTGCCTCGCTCAGTTGAGCAGTCGCCCTTTCTAGTTGTCGACAATGAGCCGCCGTAGCGCTGGATGGCGCCGCTTGCTGGGCTGGGACAAGCATCATGGCGGTTACGATGAGATGCGACACCGATGTAAGTCGCTTGCAACCGCTCTCTCTCTCTCTCTCTCTCTCTCTTTCTGTGTGTGTCTGTCTCTCCCTCTCTCCAACGCCTTCTGACAACAACAGTTCTTCCCAGATACGCCGAGGATGCAATCCACTCAGCCATTCCAGCACCTGAGGTCACCAAGGTGGCCACGCGCCTGCACAACCTGGTGGAGGAGTGCATTCCCTGCGAAATGGAGGAGGTCGCCGTGACGCGGTCTCACAGCAAAGTCATTACCAGCGCTGTGGTCAAGGCGGCCAAGGAGGCGGGCGGCGAAGAGAACCGAGCCTGCGTTGTGAGTTTTTAGCCCCATTGCCCCATTGTCGTGTCACCCTCGTCTCCTGCTCTTTGCATCCGCGCGCAAAGCCAAACACTCCTGTCACACTACCACCACTGCTTCTGACACGCCGCCCACAGGTCTACTGTCTCCTCGTCTGCAAGAGCTGGTTCCGGCACCAAGCCCTCACCGAGCTATGGGATGCCACCATGCACAACGTGCGCGCCACCGCCTGTGAGGTTCTGGCCAAGCTGATGTATGTCATTTCCTCTGTTGGTCTTTGTCTCCTTTTCGTCTTGCCCTGCTTTGGTCCGCCCGGGCTGACTGACTTCTGCCGCCCAGCATCGAGAACGAGGACGACATGGACTACCTGCTCCATTCGGTGCTGCTCAAGCGCTATGCCATCATGAGCAACGGCGAGCCCACACAGCCGTGCAACGTGATCGAAAAGGCCGTCGACCTGCACGCGCTGCGCGTCATCGGCTCGTCGGGCTACCAGAAATGCATCACCTATCTGTGGCGGGGCTGGCTGGTGCAGGACGAGAACGACCCGGCCAACTTTGTCGACTACACCGGCCGCGACAACCCGTCGTTCATCGCCCACCTCGACCCGGACCGCATGCGCGCCCCCATGTATCAGAACGCCGCCCAGATGCTGTTTTCCATCATCTACCTCGGCCTCTTCACCATTGCCATCAACACCATCAACCGCAGCGGCGACCTGGACGTGGTCGAGGTCGTGCTCTATCTCTTCACCATGGGCTTTCTCTTCGACGAGATCGCCAAGATCTACAAGGCCGGCTACCACATCCTCGGCTTCTGGAACGCCTTCAACGGCGTGCTCTACTCGCTGCTGATCACGAGCCTGGTGCTGCGCTTTGTCGCCTTTAGCAAGCCGGCGGCCGGCGGCGGCGGCGCAGACGTGCATCTGGGCTCCGGCGAGCAGTGGCTGTTCGCGGGCGCCGGCAGCGCCGCGTTGGCGACCAAGAGCCCGCGCGAAAAGTACAACGAGCTGAGCTACAACTTCTTGGCCTTTAGCGCCCCCATGTTCTGGATCCGCCTGCTGCTGTACCTGGACAGCTTCCGCTTTTTCGGCGCCATGCTGGTCGTGCTCAAGGTCATGATGAAGGAGTCGGTCATCTTTTTCGCGCTGCTGGTCGTCATCCTCGTCGGCTTCCTGCAGTCGTTTATCGGCCTGGACATTGCCGAGGACCACGTGCTGACGGACATTGGCTTTATTGTGCAGGCCATGGCCAACGCCGTCATGCAGAGCCCCGACTTTGAGGGCTTTGAGCAGTTTGGCCACCCCTTTGGCATCATCCTGTACTACTGCTTTACCTTTATTGTCATGGTGGTGCTGCTCAACATTCTGATTGCGCTGTACAACTCGGCCTACGAGGACATTTACGACAACGCCGACGACGAGTTCCTCGCGCTCTTTGCCCAGAAGACGATGCAGTTTGTGCGCGCCCCCGACGAGAACGTCTTTATCCCGCCCCTCAACCTGGTCGAGGTCTTTGTGCTGGCCCTGCCGCTCGAGTGGTGGATGAGCAAGCGCGCCTACAAGCGCGTCAACGACGTCGTCATGGCCGTCCTCTACTCGCCCCTGCTCGTGCCCGCCGCGTTTTTCGAGACCCGCATCGCCCGCGAGATCCGCACGAACCGCCGCCGCGGCGACGCCGACGACGACATCGTCGAGGAGTGGGAGCAGCTCGCCGTCAACGCCGGCACCTCGCTGGCCGACCTCTTTGCCGCCGACGGCTGGGCCAAGACCGTCGACGCCGTCAAGCCAAACGTCGAGGACGACCCGGCCGTCATCGAGGTGCGCCAGCTGCGCGCAGAGGTCGCCGAGCTCAAACAAATGCTGGCCGCCGTCCTGGCCGCCAAGACGACAGGGGAGGGTGCCGGTGCCGGTGCGAGTGCCAGCAGCAGCAGCAGCAACAGGCCACCACTACCGGCGCTCGAAAATCAGCAGACACTGGTAGGCTTGGAGGTCGGGGAAAGCTCCAAGGCGGCCGAGGAGCCGGCGGACAGCTGAGCGAGAGCGAAAGACAGTGTTGGGGGCGCCAGAGGGTAAAAGAAGGTGGAGGCTGAAGCTGGAGAAGGCAGAATACGGTATACGGTTCAGGGAAATAGATTTCTCGGGGGGGGGGAGGAGAGGGCGAAACATTGGCATCTTCTGTGGATTGTGTTGGTCATGGTTTTTTGGCATTTTCTCGTCGTTATGCCGGTACAGCTTTTGATGGCGTTTTTGTTTGTTTGTTTTTATCTTTCCTTGTCCTTTGTCTTTCTTATCATTCGGCAAAACCTGGACGAGTACCTTTTGGAAATACCAAGCCTTTAAAAACAGCAAGTGCCTACTAGACAGGAAAGCCACATGTGCATATGAGTTTCGACAACCGCTGAGCAACATCTCATAATTGTATTGATACATTTGCCAGCCTTTAAAGAAGCCGAAAAAAAGGTCGAACCCATCGCTATGTTTGCTGCCAGACATTCTATATGTAAATGCTAATACAACGCAACAACTTTGAGACAAACGCGTACTGGCTTCGATTTTGAGCAGCCTGCAACAGACAAAAGAAAAAACCACCGAAGATTGAGCAGCCTACAACAAAAGAAAAAAACCACTGAAAATACACCTTAGCTTCATAAAAACAGCACAGCTTGTTTTTTGTTTTTTTAAAAAGAAGGGTTCTTCATAACCATATCGTATAAGGATGGCAGTAGCAGACGCCGCGGAACCCACGAAACTCCTAAAACCAAAAAAAAAGGAAACTCCCACAAAAGGTCAAGTAGTGACACACAAAAGACAAAAAATAGTCCCAACGCCGATGTTGTTCCCTTCCCCTGAACCACCATTTTTCTCTCTCTTGGCTAGAACAAGTTTCTCTCTTCGGCGCGAATCATAGAACAAACAACAACATGATCCCATATCCCGGCCAGCTTCACTCCAGCCTCGCAATGAAAACAAAGAAAATGACGAAAAATCACAACAGACAAATAAAAACATAAAATGAGCAACTCCACACAGCAAACGAAGCCCCGTCGCAGCAATAATGGGCAATACCAGCAACCAGCCAACAAAACAGAGAGGAGCAAATGTCGCCTTTTCGCCTGCGGACGAACATAAAAGAAAACAATACCTGCAGGAAACTGCATGGAAATCGATCACCCAGACACATAAAAAGCACACAAAAACGCTTGGCCGGAGTCAAACATAAAGAGTGACTGGGCGGCAAAGAATCGAAAGAGCAAAAACGGCTTGCACATGGGCTCGCTATACACCACCACCCATAAATGCAGCCAGGTCATCCAGCTCCAACAGCTGCCGCTCAAACGCGTGACACAGCTCCTTAGCTGTGATGTCTACGCTCGGACCGGGCGGGTCGGAAGCTGTCGACCGCGGCTCCGGCGACTCGGCTTTGGCCACGGGATGCGCCGGCGGGCTTGCAGTCGCCGGGGTAGTAGCGCCAGCAGATCCTCCATTGATTGTGGTGATGCCTGGGCGGCGTACCGGCGGCGGCTCGCTGCTGCGATCGCCAGGCACTGACGCTGGCGGCGCGTCCTGCTCGGCTGCGCTGCCATTGCCACCCATTGGTGCGTCGTAGTCCATGGCGTCTTGAACGGTGTCGGGCTGGGACGAGACGTCGTCCTTGACGTTGTAGAGCGAGCCGTTGTTCAGGTTGGAGTTGTCCAGGTGGCTGCTGTCGCCGTTGCCGTTGTCCGACCGCGGCGAGCTGTGGCGGTCCTCGCGGGCGTTGACGTCGTGCAGCACCTTGGCCATGACGGTCAAATGCCGCTTCCAGGGGATCACCAGGGGCCACGACTCAGCACCGTCGTTCATCAAGCGCAGGCTGTCCCGCACGATGTGCGATGCAGACTCCATCACGCTGGGCGGTGAGAGACCCTTGAGATACAGGTATGCCACAGTGGAGCCGGCCGTGAAGGCGGAGAACAACATGGCGATGGGGAAGCACAGGATGGTGTCCTTGTCGGCGCCCGTCTCGAGCGACACCAGCATGGAGATGATGCTGTGCGAGGCCGCAAAGACGGTGTCGACGATCCGGGCGTTTTCATTGTTGGCACGCCACTCGTCCGCATCGAAGTTGTCGGCCGTGACATACTGCAGAATCTGGCGGCGGTTGACAAAGACTGTGGCGCATTGCAGCAGGCAGTGGATCATGGCGTAGGTCAAGCCGCTGCCCATGGTGACGTGGAGGTTGATCTGGCCCGGCTTGTCGGCAAAGTGCACGGGCAGGGACTGGCGGATAGTGTCGATCTCGGCCTCGAGATCGCGGCAGCGAGCTTCGGAGAAGTTGTCGATCGTGGTGGTGGTCATCATCTCGACGACGCTGCGCCAGGCCTTGGTGGCTAGGACAATGTAGGCGAACTCGCCCAGGTCGGCCAGAGGAGCATCTGGGTCCGGGGCCACCGCCGGGGCGATGCCGCTGAGGGTGCGGACATAGACAGGGCTGCCAAAATTGAAGTTCATGTCTTGGCAAGGCAAAGCCACGTCGACAACGTCGAGCGACGACAGAGCGGGGTGCCGGCCCGGGCTGCTGGTGAGGAAGCAGTCGAGAATGTAGATGAGCCACAGCGTGCGTCGAAATGCTTCTTCCTTTAAGAAGTTGTCGGGATCCGACGGCTGGTGGGTCTGCACAATGCGGTACATTTGAGCCATGCGAGCAGCCTGGCCCAGGTAGATGTAGGCACGCACGGCGTTGCGGCAGCCCCATTCGTGAATGACCAATAGGCAAAGAGCTTGGATATCGCCCAGACTCGGGTGGTCTAGAGACTGCGTGATGAAATTAATTGTCTTGAGAGCAAAATGCTCAGCAGCGGCGGTGCCGCCGCCATGGCCACCATAACGGCGAATGAGGTTGGGCGAGTGGCTGGTTGTGTTAGATGTGCACGTGCGAAAAGAAGAGAACAAAAGAAGAGAACAAAAGAAAAGAGCAAAAGAAAAGGGCAAAAGAAAAGAGCAAAAGAAAAGAGCAAAAGACAAAGGCAAAACATACCGAGCAGCCGTGGTCAGCAGAGCATGGACCATGGACGGATCCAGGGCCGCGTTCTTGAGCTGCTGGATAAAGGAAGGCTTGTGGAAAGCAACGCATGCCGGCAAGGTTTTGTTAATGACCCGCTCGCATTCGGTCATCAATTCCGGAGTGATTCTTAGGCTAGGTGTCAGCAAGCAGTCGCAACGTTTCTCGACGGACGAACAAAAAGGTAGATGATGCATCTGTTTGGCGAACAAGCTACTAATACACCGCACGTGGGTTGTTGTGGTGCTGGTGGTCACGTGACTATAGGGAGAAAGAGGCTGAACCAACAAAACAGATATATAATACGTACTTTTCAGCAGGATGGCGGCTGGCAGCAGCGGCACCCTGAGCGACGCGCTCGGCGTTCATGACAGCACGGCTGTCGTTGGGGAGCGACTCGCGGCTGCGCTGGGGAATGCGGGCCGGCGACATGCCGTGGCCGCCGTGGCTCATAGATTCGGAAGGCAGATAGCATTCGTGCATGCCTTTAGCGCAGTTTTTGCAAGGAGCCCGGCCGTTCTCATAGACGCACTTGGTTTTGCCCTTGCGACAACGCACACAGGCGCCGCCGGCGCGGAGAGCTGTGGCGCGGACGACGGCAGCCATGGCGGGCTGTCGGTCTGAAGAATGAAGAAGAAAAAACCGGCGTGATGTTGGGACAGAGTCCGAAAAGACAGAGATGATGGCGAGCAAAAAAAAACACGAAAAACACGGAGAACGCTCAAGAAGCTTTGTCCGGCATAGACTTTAGACACAGAGTCCAAGGTCGATTAAAATAATAATATGAAGATATAAAAGGAGTCGAAAGGAAGCTAAAAAAGGAGTAGAAAGATGGAATAGTTGAGATGAGAAGAAAAAAAAGAGTACAGCAGAAAAAAAAATGAAGAGAAGAGAAAAAAAAAGAGAAGGGAGGGCTGGAGAGCTAGGGCAGGAGAAATCCGGAGAAAGCAAAAAGGCAGGAGCGACGAGGCGGGGGCTCAAAAAAGAATCGGAAGGAAAGGAAGAGAGGAGAAGGGGGAAAGGGCCGGAGGGGGGATTTATAAAACAATAGGATAAAATGGGTTGGGCGGACGAGACGGGCAAAAAAAGTCGAGAGTGGTGGCAAAGGAAGCAAAGAAAGGGCCGGAGGTGGAAAGGCCACGGAGCTGTGCGGCCGCTCAGGCGCAAGGCGCAAGGCGCGGGACAGGCTGCTGTCACAGTTGGCCCTTTTTTTGCTGTCTGGAGAGGGGGGCAGAGCTTTTCGTGTCAGAGTCAGACGGAGGAGGGCCCCCCCAGTTGGTGGGCAAACGGGCGGCGCTGTGCGAGGGCTGAGCTAGCTTAGTGGCTTTTAGGTAAGCTCTGGCTCACGACACGGACACCGCACTCCGTATGTGTTTGCTCGCGAGAACAAGAAGCAGGGAAGGAAAGCGATAGAAAATCGAGGTGAAGAGAGAGAAAAAGAGAAAAAGAGAAAAAGAGAGAGAGAGAGAGAGACCGATGAAAAACTGAACGGGTTAAAAGCGAAGGGGGCGGAAAGCAAGAGAAAGAAAAAATTGAGAATCAGGGAAAGAGCGAGTGCCGCGGGCACAGAAGGCCTGAAAACGAGGAAAGAACAGAGGACATCGGGCGGTGGGCGGTGGGCGGTGGGCGGTAGGCGGGCGGTGGTGCGTGGTGCGTGGTGCGCGGACGACGGGATTACGAGTAGGGAGTGCAAAGAAAAAATTATGGGGGTAACGAGAAGGGAAGGGACGGACGGGGCGGCGGCTGCTTGGGGAGAAGGGGGGAGGGGGGAGGGGTGTGGCGTGAGGCCTACTCGTACTCGTACACGGAGGAGAAAACAGCGAGGGAAGGAAGGGGGGGGTGTGTGCGACGCATGTTGGTCTCTTGTCTTGGTCCCGTATTATCATCTTACGAGCCGACGAAACCGTCGCTCGCTCACAGTCTCTTTCTGCTGAAGTCTCTACGCGGAGCCCTCGTGCTCCGTGCTCGTACGTTGTATATAATTTAAATTTCTCAGAAGCTCTTTATTAATTTTGTTTTTGTCGCGTCTCCCCTTGGCAAAACAGGCATTAAAGACAGGCAGAGAGCAAAGAGGAAGACGGAACGACAGGCAAGTACGGAGTACTCGTAATAATAATACGAGTGCGATGCAAAATGGCAAGAGCGGTGCGGATCGGGTGAAGGTGCCGGGGGTAGTGCTCGCCTCAGCGAAAGACGAAAGACGACGAGACTTTGGCAGCATCGACGGACGGGCGAGAACGCGCTAAAGAGTAAGGCAAGGCAGGCGAGACGAAAAGTGGGCCAGGCCAGGCCAGGGCCATCCAGCAGCAATTTCTTCTGGTGCTGTTCTCAGAGCAAAGCACAGTGAGAGTTGCAGGTCGTACAGCACTTTGTATTCTGTCGCAGTTTCGTACATCGCCCAACAAGTACTCCGTGCGGAATGCCCGAGTCGGCCTGGATGTCTTTATTTGTTTCTTCAGCGCATAAGGGGCGAAGACGCTCATTTTGTTTTGGCATTTTACGAGTACAACATCTTGGGGGCAAAGCAGCGCTGCATTTGAGGGCGCGGCGGGTGAAGTACATTGGACGGAAGAACAGAGTACGAATACGGAGTAGGTAAGAGTACCTGTTCAACCCGTAATACGGCCTGCAGTCTACGGCGCAGTGGCTTGGCCAGCAGCCGCAGATCAACAGCGTCTTTCAGACGGTTTGAGAATGCAGGGTCTTGGCTTTCGGGATCAGAGTTTTTTTTTGTGCTTCTTTTCCGAATGTCCTCGATTTCATTCGTCTAGTGTTCTTACTGCCTCTTCTTTCGTACCGTGTTGTAATCTCGTCTTCTCTTCTTTCTTTGCTCATTTCTCGTCTTCTTTCCATCAGCTTCCCATCTTGCCTGTCTCTTTTTCCCCGTCTTCATCTTTTGTCTCTTCTCTTGCCCTCCCTTCCTGCTCCTTCCTTTGTTCTTCCGGTCTTCTCCCGTCGCCCAACCTCTCTGCTTCCGTGGCGCATTTCTGCCGCCGAGAGCGCATACGCCCACCCCGGCAACCCCCTAACCCAACGTTCCCATCGTCCAACCAACCAATTCAGCCCCCTCCAAGAAGCAGAGAATAAAAAAAAAAGACACAGAGCAGCGCCGCCGCCGCTTGACTGGGGTCTTCCCAGTCCTGGACGGCGCATGCATGGGTACGGATTCATACATTGTGCAACATTCTCCGTTTTGCAGGCCGTAAACCCAGCTCCTCTTTTCTTCGAATTATTGCTCGTGTAGTGGTGGCGCCCCGACCGTGGCTCTTGGCTATATTGCAATTTCGCCGGCATTTTGCTTTTCGGGATCATGGGCTGCATTCACGGGAACATTGCAGTCGCCTACTCCGTAAGAGAAAAAACAATGAAAACGAGCGGGAAATATAAGAGAGTGAGACGAAGAGCGAGAGGGAGAACACACACAGAAAAATAAAAAAACATAGCAGCGCGCGATCCGGCGCGCTCATGTAAAAGTGCCTGGCGGCGCCGTAGACTCAACTAGACGTAGTGATGGCATCGACATGAAGACCTGTTTCGGCATACTTTGCTGTCGACGTTGGAAGTGCTCGTTTGTGACAACCTCGTGTGGAAAGAAGCCCAGGCGTGGATCCTAGGGACCTCTCGTGACTTCATCAAGCCAGTGCGTTGCAGTCAGCCTGCGAGTAGTGGGCGATCGGCTTGGAGATGGTTCTGTCACAGCCGGCAGACATGTGCGCATATGAGTGTGCCATCCCACTTTGTCAGTCGCATAACTGATCCTCCCATGCTCGGTAACGTCGTATATGAGCCTAAGATGCAGTCTCAAAGCATTGGCTCTGGAGACGCGTGGGCGAGTTTGGCTGCCAAGCCAGCCTCTTGTCTCGGACCTCACGGTTGTCGAATGGCGTACTCGTAGGTGCGTAATGGAATATTGAAATTAGAACCTTTTGCCGCAAGCAACATTCAGCTTTCATGCATGTCTAGGTGAGAGTGGGAGAGATGCTGTTATGTGAGGACGAAAGCGAAGACTACGGGAAATGAGATAAAGAGCATTGGCTCTTTCTTCGACAGTTTTCTGCTCTCCAGATCTAGAGGGCACGATCGAGTGTCATTGAGACAAGTTTTTCCTAAATTTTGTAGTCTTTTATTTTGCTAAGACATAAAATATCACAAAAACGACGTGCTATCAGAGTACGAGTACGAGTACTATCCGACAAGGCTGACTTGTTCTGGGGACGCGCCACGAGTATGGTCGCTCTCAGCCAGGCGGCTAGTACTCGAACATTTTTACGGCGATACTAGTGAATCCTGGCCCAACAGCCATTGTGGCTTTCCTCGGCGCTGCAGCAGCGTTTCCCAGTCCATGGCCGACAGAGCCTGAAGCCGGAACGGGGGCTTTTATTGCCAGCGAGAAAAGGCCAAGGCCGTCCAGGAGACAAAAAGAACACAAGTCCGGGTGTGCGCTGTGCTACCGTTGCAGAGGTTTCATTTTATTTCTGTTGGCGCATAGCCGACCGCAGTTCGGAGCGCCACTTGGGGCAGTCGCAGCCCAATCAGAGGCAGAGCATGGCAAAAAGCAGGCGAACATTGCTACGTGGTTGAGCACATCCACTCCGTACGTCGTCGTACTCCTACGGGTACTCCGGACGGAGTGGGCGAAGGAGATACATTTGATCGGCGGAGCATGGAACACCTCTGCTGTTCTCATACGCTATGCGACGATTCCATCCGTGCCGCGACGGAGGCGTCGGGGATCTGCGGAGTAGAGTACGTACGAGTACGAGTACGGAGTACGAATGCGTTGTGCATCTGGTATTAACCTCAGAAATTTCTTGCAGCTGAACAGACGCAGACAAAATCTCAAGTCAGCCCATTCCGGAGGAAGGCAAACCACCAAACGGACAAACGACGTGTGGTGCAGAGAAGTATCGTACAAGCAGGACATGTTACTTTTCTTACAATCAGGACATGTTACTTTTCTTACACGTTACTTTTCTCACGATCAGGACTTGTACTTTTCTCACAATCAGAACATGTTACTTTTCGCACAAGAAGGACGTCTTACTTTTCGCACAAACAGGAACAAGTTACTTTTCTGTACTCCGGCTATCGACACTCGACATCGGAAACACCCCTCCCCTATTCGTGCATTCCTCTTCTGGCTCTGTGTCGCCCTGGTACTCGTACTCCGTAAGGGTACTCCGTAAGGGCTCTTTGTCCTTGTTCTCTCTCCCGCCCCCCCCCCCCCCAAAATTCTTTCCTGTGGCGCCCCCTTCGTTCCGCCCGGACCAGCCAACCAGGCCAACCAGCCAAAACGTACGAGTAGCCCAGAAGCCCCAGCCCTGAACCTAGCCCGACCGCCTCGCCCACCGCTCCTTCCTCGCAGCGAAATGAGGCCCCGCTTTTTAGCTCCGTAGCCCAGGCCTCGTTTTGGGCCAAAGGCCGTCCGCGCCAAGACTTTGCGGTAGACGCGGAGCCTGCAAGCAGGTCGTAGAAAGAGAATACGGAGGTAACTATAACGGAGTACGAGTGTACAAAGAAAGGGCCTTTTTGGTACTCGTACGTCTGCAACGCGGCATTACGGAGTATTTTTGCTTTGCACAAGACGGAGTACGACGTTCGGACTATGTGCAGAGTATGATTACCCCGTAATTATACCGCATTGCGCATTTTCGTACGCGACATACAGAGCAGCATTTGGAGCTGAACCCCTTCACATTGCTTGCACTTGTGATTTACCACAAGGTTAGAGGACACTCTTCAGCTGCATTCGCGCGGTATTACGGAGTCATACTTTGTTCCTGCATCGCGCCTCTAAACCGTTGGTCCGGGTCAACCGGCCCAGGCATCAAACCGGAAGCGGAACGAGCGCCAAAATGAGAGTAATACGACGCGCAGGTTTGGGGGAGGATGACAGTATTACGCCGTGATTGTTTGTAGCACGCCGTAATGATGACGAACAGAACAAACGGACAGAAGAAAGGCGGCCTGCCTGCCTCTTTGCCCGCTTCACCGCACCCCCCCTTGCCCTGTTGTTCCTTCCGTTTGCGCCTCGTTTCAGGTCTCAGAGCTTTGTTCTTGCACGGCGAATGGCGCGCCCGGCCTTTTGGCCTTTTGTGTGCCGGGCGCTCTTTCTCGTGCTGGAAAAAGCCTGCCTTCAGTGCTGAGCATTGGCGACTCGCAAACGGAATACAGAGTATTACAGAGTATTACAGAGTAATATTACAGAGCAAAGTGCGTCCAAAAGGTTGGGCCACTGTCGGGGCAGTCGCTAGGCCGCCCGGACCTCGTCGCTTCCTTTTCATTCTCTGTCTCTCACCACCACCCCCCTTTTTTCTTCCGGTTAAATCACGACCACGGTCGGCAAGTGTCGCCGGCGGCCAAAGAGATCGACACACAGAGAGAGAGAGAGAGAGGCCCCTTTCCTCCGAGGGTGCAAACTACTACAAGACCTGCAGGTCGCCTGGGTAGGTGCGAGTAGATTATCGATTTTATTTTAATACACCGTGTGCTTTGGTCCGTCTTTCTTTTTTTAGTCCTGTTGGGGGGAGGGGAAAGGGGCATTCTCGGCAATGCCAGCTAGGCCAAAACCTGCACCAAGCAAGACGAAGAAAAGCAAGACAAAAACCTCTGGACGTAAAAAAAAAAAACACGATTTTCCCCCTCTCCGCTTTATCCCAAGGAGCAGTCAGTGGTGACGCAACAGCCGGCGTTCCGAGACGCCTGCCAGACCAAGAGAGGAGGAAGGGGTGGGAAAAAAAAAGGTTAAACGAAGGAGCCGGAAAAAGCAGCGGGAGGAGGAAAAAAAGGCAACCGGAGAAAGCGGAAAATAGGCCGCACCATTAAAAAAAAGACAAGAGAGGGAAGAGTCCAGTTGGCGCCAGGGCATAGATTCGACTTACCGAGTCGGCCTCGGAGAAGACAAAATAAAACGGGTAAAGAAGAGACAAGAGACCAAGAGACGCAATGAGACAAAGAGGCCAGTTAGATGAGAAACAGAACAAGAAACGAATGTGACGAAAACAGAAGAGGGAACAACGGAGCACCGAGAAGGACAAAACCAACGAAGAACGAGACCAACAAGAACGAGACCAACGGCGAAACGAGACAACACAAAGAGAAAGACACGCAGGATCGGGCAACGAGCACGGGAGGCGGCGACCTTTTTTTTTTTTTTGCATTACCTCGGCCGGGCTTTTGCGTTTGCTCTTTGCAAGTGCCGGGTTGGCAGTCTGGTCCCAGAATTGAAAGTGGCATCTCCTTACAAACGCCGGGGAGTAACCCCTCTTGTCATGGTTGGTGTTTCGTTTTGAGTTCGCTTGTTAAGCTAGCTCTTCACCGGCCGTCTACGTGGCCTCCTCGCTCGAGGCAAACACGCCGTTTTGGTCTCGTATGGCTCAGACTCGTCTGTCGAGCACGATCACGATCGGCTATCATCCCCCGTCGCTGGGCTGCAACTCCGAAAAAACATAAAAAGGATTGTGCTGTGCACGACCTGTGCTTTCTGTGTAGCAGCACTTTGTGCAAACCCCCCCCCCTTTGTGACATGCAAGATCCAGGCCTTGTCGCAGCTCGTTTTCGTCAGATGAACTTGGACAAAGAGAATGGTCTCGGAGTACGGCATGCGGGACAGAAGAGTCCGTAGAGGGCAAACCTGCATGCAAAGGTGCTATAATTACGCTACACCTGCGATACACCATGGAATACAGCCCGTAATACGCAGTAATACGGAAAGGGGGGAAATGCAAAGGCATCCCAATGCAAAAGACTGCAACTGCGAATCTAGCCCGCAGCAATACTAAAAATAAAAAGGAAAAGGGGGATTCTTTGAGGCCGTACGGCATATTAAGCCAAGGCTTCAACCAACAGCCCCAGCCCCACCATCATCTCCGACAGTGCCGCACGGCCGTACGAGGAGTATTAGGGGCTGAGGGCCGCTGGTCTTCCGGGCGGCGGAGACTGGCGTTCAGTTAGAAAGCGTCTTGGAGCTGACATCTTTCGGCGCTGGAGCGCTCTGAATCGCCCTGGAACGCCCTGCCCAGTGCCTGCATGGAATCCCACTAAACCGCCCATAGGAGCAAAACGTGCCTCAAAGCCCCCCAGGTGCCCCGAAACACTCGAAAGCGAGTGCCCTAAAGTGTGCTGGAAGCCCCGGCCTCCCGAAAGCAAGTGCCCTAAAGTGTGCTGGAAGCCCCGGGCGCCCGAAATCAAATGCCCTACGGAGTAAAGTGTGCTAGAAGCCCCCGCGCTGCAGCGACACATTTACAGTTGTCTAGCGCTAGCGGACGGGTTTTTCTCGCTTTCTCGCTCTCGCTCTCTCGCTTTCTTGTCCCGTCTTCCTCTTCTCTTCCGCTTTGCGAGTCGACGACGTACGTCTGTATTTCTGCCTCGGCTCTCTCGGCCGGGGCTCCGCTTCCATTGCCCGATCTGCCCTTTGGCCCAAGAGAGATGGGATGGACTCCAAGCTATGTCAAGTGCCGCGCGAAACAACCCCGCCGCCCACTTTTCCAAAAGCTCCGGTGTCTCCCGAGCATCCCGGAGGAGGGCGTCGTCCTCTTTGGCATTTTACGACGTATTAATACCGTGTTTGGGACGGTGTTGGGACATTGCCGGCCTTTGTAAAAGGCGAACGGTTTCGTCAGGCATTGCCGGTCTTGTCGTAGTTCTTTTCTCTGATCCTCCTCTTTTTTTTTTTTGCCCCTTTTTGTCTTCTTAGTTTCTCTCGGCATTTCCGGCCTTCTCGGCCTTTTCACAGGACCGTATTTCCGTATTTCCCGTCCGTCTCCAGTCCGTCTCCAGTCCGTTCCCAGTCCGTCTCCCAAGTCTGCTTTCCGAAAGCCCTGTCCGCCTAGTCCGCAGTCGATAATGCTGGACAGCGAACAGCGTGCCGGTTGGGAGAACTCGTCGCAAACGCGCACGATAAAACAGGACGCGCGCTTCGGGGTCCGATCATACAAGTAGACTCTGAGCGACGGTGGAGGCCCTCGTCTGTTTGCCCTTGCTGTGACATCTCTCTCTCTCTCTCTCTCTCTCTTCTATGCTTCTCTCGCCTCTGGTGCCAAGTGGAAGGTGAGAGGCGGCTTTCCAAGGCCGACCAGCGAAAACTGTTGGCCAGTCTCTCTGACAGTCGGAATGTCCTGCTATCCACTGCCATCGAGAGGACACTGCCAAGAGAAAAAACGCAAAACCGCAAAAGGCCGCGTCCGTGTGCTGTCGTCTTCAGCCACACGTCTGTCGCCTTACGTCTGGCCTGCACCACTGTCTGCTGACGAAAGCTGCCATCGGATAATGATGACAGCTGCTGCCAGACGAGACGACAGCTGCTGCTAGACGACCTGACGGCATGATTGCATGCTCGTGGGCTTGGCAGACGGTAGTCTGCTGGGGAGTCCCAATGCTGGCCCGGGTGTTTGGGATGCCAGACATGGCCTGCAGAGTCCCGGCAGTCTAGACCGTTGTTTGGTCTGCGAGACGGCTGCGATTCTCTTCTGCTCCTTATCTTCTGACCGCTGGGCAGACGGCGTGGTCCCATCCCATTCACTGGGTGCAGAGAAGAGGGTGCGACGATAAGGGGCAAAAGGCCAAAGTCTCACCCCGTGCATGTTCGCCAGTGGCAAACCAGGGTCAAATGAGATGATGAGATGAACAGAGGCAGGGCCCGAGGGGCCACGGCCTCGGCCACCGCACAAAGCACGCCAGAGAACATCACATGTCAGACAAAGGTCGGGCAAGGCATTAGGGGTCAGTGGCAGGTCAGAGGCAGCGACGGCGGTTGCTTTTTTTTGCCTTTTTTTTTACCCTTTTGAGAGCTTTTATTGTGTTTTCTGCACTACGGCTTGGCTCCTGGCAATCGTGACATTCGTCGTAATTGCGGCTGAAAAGGCTGGGCCGGGGAGAAGGGGACAATTGGCGAGAGAATGGCCAGACCACTGGCGAGAGAGTGGCTAGATCACTGGCGAGAGAATGGCCAGACCATTATGGCGAGAGGGAACCAATATGGCGAGAGGGAACCACTATGGCGAGAGGGAAGCCACATATGAGCTCAGAAGAAGTGCTGGGAGGCAGGAAGAGAGAAGGGACAGTGTAAGTTGAGGAAGAGAGCCAAGAGCCAAGAGCAGAGAGCTAAGAGACAAGAGCCAAGAGCCAAGAGACAAGAGACAAGAGCTAAGAGTCAAGACATGATGAGATCAAGAAAAAGGCAAAGATTCTATGGGAGGGAGAGAGTATGCAAAGAGTCAATGAATGAGATAGACTGAAAAAGAAGGGGAGAACGGGACAAGAGAGAGAGAGAGAGGCAGTAGACAGATTTGGAAACGAAAGACAGACTTGGAACGAAAGATTTGAACGAAAGATAAACAGGCCTTTTTCTTGCCAAATCCTCTTGGCATCCTTTATCGCCATCCAATCGATGGCCAATCAGTCAAAAGAAGTTTGTATGAGCTGGTCCGAAGATCTGCAGATAAAAAAAAAAAAAACTTTTTTTTTCTTCTCCTTTCTTTTTCTCGCCTTCATTCTCGAGGGAGGGGAGGATTTGCTTGTGACAACATATCAGACGGGGTCGCGTCAGCAGTGTGTGCGATCACGACAAGGCTGTCACGCAATATCCGCTAAGAACGACTCGACCTCAGCAGAGGCGAGAGCAGCAGCAAAAGTGGATATGCACAAAAGCGTACGCGAGGCCGAATGAGACGGAAAGCAATCACATAAACCAATTGATAAGGCGGGGGCGAAGAAAAGGAAGAAGAAAGGAAAGAGGAATAATAAGGAAAGAAGAGAAAGAAGAGAAAGAAAAGAAAAGAAAAAAAGAAAAAAAAAAAAAAAAAACGTAGAAATTGGTAGAGAGCTTATTTCAGGGAGTACGTCGTAAAAGCAGAAAAATTGTCAACAACCAGAAGCCACAAGTTTTGAATGTACTTACACTCGTAAACTCTAGCTGCCCTGGACAAGATCCAATCCCACTTTACGAGCCCCCATATTCATGCAATATCAAAACAACAAGGGGCAACACACCGTCTAAAAGGATTTTTGCCTTCGTCTACGGCGGCAGTTGGTCTTGGTGCATCGGCAGGCGGAGAGACGTTGGCACCGTTGCTCTTTCGAGCGTTGCGGGAGCTTTACGACCTGGGCTTTTGTTGCCACATCGGCCTTTTTCTCTCCAGTCCTGTCCTCCCGTCCTCACGCCGTCCCCGTCTCGGCTGGAACGCTAAACCACCGCGACATCCAGCTTGGCTATGGCGCAACCCCAGAAAGTGGCCCAAGCTGGCCGACACGGCAGCGATGGTGCCCGTCTGGCGGTCTTTGGGTCTGTCTCTCTGGCACTGCAGAGCTGTCAATCTTTACGAAAAAGAGAGATTCAAAGCCAGAAGCGAGCTTCTGCCGAGCCCCAGGCGTCCCAAAGCAGTAAACCAGGGATGACGACAAGTACAAGACCCAATAAAGCAAGCGGTGCAAAGACGTGACGAAATACAAAGGCAAATGATAGCGAAGCAAGATGACGACAGAGAGAGAGACATCTGCAGACAGAAAAAAAAAAAGGAAAAAAAAAAAGTCCCAAACCAGCTTGGCAGTTCGTAAAAGACGAAGAGACATGGTCCGAGGCTTGGATTCGGCCCATCTAGACTGGCCGAAAGGTGAAGCTGAAGTGGTCTTCCCAAATCCATGGCAACATGATGGTTGTGCATGTCAATCTCTTCAGCTCGGCGTCCTGCGTGCGGTATGGACGAGCACTCCTGTTGATTGGATATTGGCGGCTTGTGTGATGGATGGGGAAGCAAGAGAACAATAAAACAAAACACATGGGAACTGACAGTCAGACAGTAGAAAGGACAGAGTGGCAACCGAATCCCTGCCACCCATTCCGTTGTCCCAATGCCTCATTGCCTCATCCATTGCTTCATTGCCTGCCCGAATCCGGCTTTCTCCCCCCCACGCTTTTCAACCCCCCTCCCTTTTCGGTTTTCTGGAGCACTGAGTAGGAGATTGTGCCATTCCTTAGAGTACAACGCAACCCCGTCCTTTCCCAATGCTGGTAGACGCCAAGACGTGGTTGCAGAAAAGCATTATACCATAAAAAAATCAGACCAGAGGACGGCGCACTCCCAACGAAGGGTGAGCTGACGGTCGGGAGACGGCCAATCCAGATAAAAGGACGGGCTTCGTCCCAGAGACCAGACGAGTTGATGTTATCCTGGTTGTCGGTTTTCTTTCTGCAACACCCGATTCACAATACCCTGGCGTGTCGTTTTGTCGCTTCGGTTGTTCGTGCAATCCCCTGTAGACTTGTCTTCTTGACTCCAAAGACTCGTACCCACGTTTCTACAGACTGCCCTCTTTACATTTTTCTTTCATAATACAAACCCTTCTCCCTACACCTCATGGCTACCGTGCTTGCTATCACGGAGAAGCGGCCGGCGCGGACGGCGGACGAGCCGGCGTCCGACTCGGAGCAGTCCGGCTCGGGCCGCAACAGCGGCGTTCTGGGCGACGGACGCGGCGGCGTGCTGGAGGACAAGACGGCGGCCACGGCGCAGGCCCGCGCGCTGGCCTCGGGGCTGCCGTCGGACCTGGGCGTGCCTGTGCAGGCGAAGCAGTTCTGGTTCCAGCGGCTGGGGCGGCGGTGGCGGCGGCGGCTGACGGGCCGGCGGAAGGGAGGGGCGGCGGCAGACGGCAACGACTCCAACGACGACGTCGACCAGGTCGACCTCGACGCCATTGCCACGCAGCCCAGCGTGTTCGACCACCCGGACACGGCCAAGTCGTACCAGCCGCCGGCCAACTGGGAGAACGTGCACCGGTTCGATCCGAGTTTTCGCTGGACGTGGCGCGAGGAGAATCGGCTGGTGCGCAAGATCGACCTTCGCATCATGGTGTGGGCCTGCATCATGTTCATGGCGCTGGAGCTGGACCGGTCGAACCTGGCGCAGGCGCTGACGGACAACTTTTTGACGGATCTGAAGATGACGACGAATGGTGGGTTTTTTTTTTTGGTCTTTTGTCTTTTTTGATTTTTTCTTTTTTTTTTCTTTTTTCTATTTCGTTTCCACTCTTCATCTCTTCTCTCGCTCACCTCCATACCAGACTACAACCTCGGCAACAGCGTCTTCAAGCTGTCCTTCCTCTGCGCCGAGCTGCCGTCGCAGCTGATCTCCAAGTGGATGGGCCCCGACCGCTGGATCCCGCTGCAGCTGATCCTGTGGAGCGGCGTGGCGATGGCGCAGTTCGGCCTCAACAGCCGGGCCTCCTTCCTGGCCACCCGCTCGCTGCTCGGCATTCTGCAGGGCGGCTTCATCCCGGACATCATCCTCTATCTGTCGTACTTTTACAAGCACCACGAGCTCTCCATCCGGCTCGGCTTCTTCTGGACGGCCATGAGCCTGGCCGACATCGCCTCCGCCCTGCTGGCCTACGGCCTGCTGCACATGCGAGGCGTCCAGGGCCGCGCCGGCTGGCGCTGGCTCTTCCTCCTCGACGGCGCCCTAACCCTCGTCGTCGGCATCCTGTCCTCCGTGCTGATGCCGGCCGGGCCCTGCCAGACCGCCAGCTGGTTCCGCGGCCGAAAGGGCTGGTTTAATGAAAGGTGGGTGGTGTGGTGGTGTGGTGGTGTGGTGGCTTTTTCATTTTCCTTTTCCTTCTTGCCAGTGGCGGTGTGGTGGCCTATCATTTTCCTTTTCCTTCTTGCCAGCCTCTCTTCTTGCCATCCTCTCTTCTTGCCCCTCTCTTCCTTTCTAACTCCCGCTAACCTCAACAGAGAAGAAAAAATCATTGTCAACCGCGTGCTGCGCGAAGACCCGACAAAGAGCTCGATGCACAACCGTCAGCCCATCACGCCCAAGACGTTGTGGACCAGTCTCAAGGACTATGATCTCTGGTGAGCCATCTCTTCTCTCTCTCTACTCTCTCTCTCTCTCTCTTTCTCTCTCTCTTCTCTCTCTTCTCTCTCTTCTCTCCCTCTCTATCTCTCTCTCTTCTCTCCCCCTCTCTCTCCCTCCTCTCTCTCTAACATCTTAGGCCTCTGTACATCCTCGGCCTCACTTTCCAGACGCCCATGACGCCGCCGACGCAGTACATCACGCTCTCGCTCAAGGGCCTCGGCTTCAACACCTTCCAGACAAACCTGCTGACCATTCCCTATACCGTCGCCCACATCATCCTCATGCTGGCACTGACCTACATTGCCGAGGTGTGGAACGAGCTGACGCTGACGGCCATGATCGGCCAGATCTGGGCCCTGCCTTTCCTCATCTACCTCTATGTCACCAACACCACCCACACCGACAAGTGGATTGTCTTTGCCGTCACCACGCTGCTGCTGTCGTATCCAAATGGTGAGTCGTGCTTAGTGATCCTTTTTTTTTTTTTTTTTTGCCTTTCTTTTGCCTTTTTCCCCACCGATTTTTTTTTCTTCTTTTCTCTCTTCCCCCCCAGCTAACCCCCCAAGCCCACCCGATCCAGGTCGGCTGGAACTCGCGCAACGCCAATGCCGTCCGCCTGCGCACCGTCTCGGCCGCCTGCTACAACATGTTTGTCCAGGCCGGCGGCATCATTGCCTCCAACATCTACCGAGCCGACGACAAGCCGCGCTACCGCCGCGGCAACCGGGTGCTCATTGGCATCAACGTCATGAACATCTTTTTGTATCTCTTCACAAAGGCCTACT
This sequence comes from Raffaelea deltoideospora, assembly GCA_019925385.1. NCBI lineage: Eukaryota > Fungi > Ascomycota > Sordariomycetes > Ophiostomatales > Ophiostomataceae > Raffaelea > Raffaelea deltoideospora. The sequence continues at coordinate 244,563 of JADHKP010000005.1, read as the reverse complement.
ACGTCTGGCGCAACCGCTCGCGCGACCGCCGCTGGAACGCGATGACGGAGGAAGAACGCATCCACTACCTGGCCACCACCAAGGACGAGGGCAACAAGCGGCTGGACTTTCGCTTCCAGCACTAGGCCGAGCCGGGCGGTTAGGCGAGGCTGCTTTCTTTTTCACGACGCGTGTTTGGTTTTGTAGGAGCTGTCGAGCTGTTCCGGAGGTTTTTGTGCGAGTGCTTTGTTTTTCCTCTCTGCGAAAGAGCAGAGAACTTCTGTCGTACTGGATGTTGAGCTGGATTAGTCTAGATGTTCATAGCGGTATGAAGAAGGTAGATTCCCAGAAGACTGCGAGCAGAACCTGGTAGAAAGCTGTGGACATATGGAAACACGTGACTGTCTCGAGTGACTGCCTTCAGTACGAGTACTCCGCTGTGTGCTAATATGGATATGCGGTGTGATGCTCTCACAGCATCGTGATGGCTTTTTGTCTCGAGTTGTTGCAGCAAAAGACGGCTGACAGGATCTCTGCCGCAAAATAGAGGCACGTTGTAGTGGTGCATGTATTTTGAATTCAATCGAGAAAGCAGACAAACAGGGCAGAAGATGCACATGCAAAGAGAAAGAAAAACAAAATGCGAGTCAAACAAAACAAAAACAAAATGCAGTCAAACAAAAACAAAAACAAAATGCAAGTCAGACCAATGCAAAAATATCACGCCACTGATCCACCCCTGCTCGTCACTGTTGCTGTCTGATCCTATCTTTAAGAGTTCCTTCTCAGTGATCAGTCTTTCGTTGGCTGTTGGCCGTTGCCCAATTTTCTCCCTTCTCTTCCTCCCACTCCCCCCCCGCCTTCTCACTTCTGCACCTTCGTCTTAAGTGCCTTTGCCTTCTGTTCCTTCGCCTTCTGCGCCTTCTGCACCTGTCGCTCCATCATCTGCGACGCCTGCACCACCCGTGGCTGCACGTGCGGCTGCGTCCAGACCGTGTCCATCCGCTGCATGGCCCGCTCCACCGGCGGCGCCACGTGGTGCTGGACGGCGCGCTGCAGCCCCGGCGAGGAGAGATAGCGCGCCGTGACGTTCTCCCAGCGCGGAGCCCAGCGCGCGGTCTGGCGGGCCAGCACCTCCTCGGTGCCCGGCGCCAGCATCATGTAGATGGGCGCGAGGCCGGCAACGCCGGCGACGCCGTACGAAAGCACTTCGGCAGGGCGAGCGGCAGGCATGGTGGAGGAAGAAGTCGAGAAAAAATGGTCAGGAGGTGAAGCGTGAGCTGAAGAATTGATGGCTGAAAAATATTAGACGATGCGAAGGAAAGACGGAAGAAAAGACTTGGGACACAGAGCCGAATAGCAACAGCAGAACAACAGCAGCAGAACAATAGCGAAAGAATAACAGCAACAGAACAACACAAAGAGCAACGACAAAAAGCAGAAGATGTAAAACAAAACGTCCCAGTTGCAACCTGCAACTTACCTGTGATGGAAGAGTGCTTTTTCCTCGTGCTTTCCTCGAATCCGCAAGACAAAGATTGTCAAATCCGCAAGAATGCAATAACGGTGTGGATGGAAAGAAGGGAAAGACGGAAACGACACAAAGGAGGGAAAATACGAGCAAAGACAGTGTGCTGACCCCCCTCAACAACACCGGATTTGTGTGGGAGGCCGGCCTATGCGGCAACCCCTTCTGACGGAAATGGCCAGCCAATCGCCCACCAGTCAGCCCGTCAGCAACCACCTTTCAGACTCCCTTCTCCTCCTTCGGGGGCAGATCACCCCTCCTTTTCCTCCCAACCCTTCCAAGGGGCTGCCCATGCTTGTCCTTGTTTTGAAGGGCTAGCAAAACAAAGATGGTCAGATGACAAGACCTGTCTATAAAATCCTACAGAATAAAACGATTACTGCTGTGACGATTATGTTGTTATCATGTCAATTACGGTATGTCCTCCTAATTCTACAAACTGCACACATGCCCGCCAGGTCTACGAGTAGGCGCGTGATCCGCTGGCTGCCCTCACTCACTCTACACACTCTCTCTCTCTCGTTTTCACTCACCGCCTCTCTGATATCTCTAACCTGCCACCCTGCTCGCACACTACCTTGACTTCTTCTTGTTACAATCTTGGCCTGCCTGCACAGCGCTACTGTGAACGCGTACAATAGTCGCCTTTGATAGAAATACTCGTATGATGTATTATTACCCCCGTACTCGTACTCGTTTTTACTCTCACATCGTAGCGCTCTGAACGCCTTGAGAAATAATGGGTCGCCCCCGGAATCCGCTAACTCCTCACACTAATGGCACGGATGCGGGGTAACCGGGGGTGCTGGTTGGCTAGGCCAGTGCTTAGTGGGCAGGCGCCCCACTGGAGACTGAGAGGGAGCATCACCCAAAGTACGGAGTACATTAATAATGTACGACGTGGAGACAGTGACGACAAGACAGTGTACGAGACAATGTGCGACGAGACATGTACGACGAGACAATGTACGACGAGACATGTACGGCGCATGAGATGATGTAATACGACGTACGCCATCTCGTATTACGTCGAACAGCATTCTTGGTTGTTTTGCTGTACAGATTTGCGTTCACAGTGCCAATTGCTAGCTACTGTCCAAAGGGTATTATTCCATCAATTCGAATCTTCTTGGTCGTTCAACTCGCCCAGACGCTCATCAAATGGGTATTTTGATGCTTGATTCTTGACATCATCTTGACATCGTCTCGACTGTCCGTCTCAACCCATCCCTCCCCCCCTAAACAGCATGTTCGGCTCCAGGTTTCTCCACAGCCACATCCGCTGCATGCACAGCCGTGGGGTCTTCAAAGTCCTTTGCGGCGTGCCCACTGCCTGCGGTTGGCCCTTGATGCTGCTGCTGCTGTTGCTGCTGTTGCTGTCCATCGTATTGCCGCTGCTGCAAGGCCTTGGCAATCTCCTCCTCGCCAGCCACATAGCGCAGGTCCGCGTCGTGGGCCACGTCGAACTTGCGGCCCAGGTGCTCGGGCCCGATCAAGGTCAAGACAATGACATAGACGTAGACGCAGCCCATGAAGATGCAGATCACCTTGCCGTACTCGTAGCGCTTGACGCCCTTGAGCGGCGGCAGCGGGAAGCGGTCGCCAATGGTGCTCTCGATCGTCGACGACGCCGACGACACCAGATTGCCCAGCTGGTACGAGGTGCCGACGACAAAGGTGCGGAACGCACCGGGACTCAGCTCCATCAGATGGATGGGAATCACGCCCCACGCCCCCTGCACGCAGAACTGCTCAAAAAAGGCCGCGGCAATGATGCGCTCGTTCGACACAAACGTGTACGGATACAGCAGCGCGCCGCCCACCACGCACATCACAATGATGCTGATGCGCCGCCCAAACACCTGACTCCAGTAGCCGACCACCGTGCCCCCGGCCATGGCGCCCAGATTGGCCACCACCTGCGTGACCGTCACGGCATTGGCCGAGAACTTGTACTGGTTCTTGAGCATCGTCGGGTACAGGTCCTGCGAGCCGTGCGACATGAAGTTGAAGCCCGCCATGAGCAGCACCATGTACGTCAGGAGCATCCAGTGGCGGCGCAGCGCCACTCTGCCTTCGCGAATAAATGTCTGTGTGACGCTGCCGTCGCCGCGGTCTTCCGCGCTCTTGCGCACGGAGGTGCGTTCCTGGTGTGTTGTCGTCTCGGGCAGAAACAGCCGGCCGATGATGATCAGCACCGGCGGACATGCGCCAAACCAGAACAGCGGCCGCCATCCGTGCGACGTGGTGTTGACAAGTCCGCGGGCAAACGCTGTGGCCAGGAGATAGCCAAAGGCATACTGGTTGGATGATTAGACAGGATAGAAAGAGAAAAGAAAACAAAGAAACAAGAAACAAGAAAACAAAAGGAACAAAAAGGACAAAAAGAAAATTACGTACACCCTGCTGAAGAACACCGCTCATGAGCCCACGCGTCTCGGCAGGCAAATCCTCCAGCGCCGTGGCGGCAGCATTGCCGTACAGGCCGCCCATGGCAATGCCAAAGAGAGCGCGGCAGGCTAGAAACTGGCGGTAGGTCTGGCAGAAGCCGGTGCCGAGCTCGAGGATGATGAAGAGGACGTTGTTGATCACAAACGGCCATTTTCGACCATAGCGGTCGGCGGCGATGCCGAACAAGATGGATCCCACTGACCGGAACATGAGAACCAGCGTGATGCCCCAGGTGATGTCGGTGTTAGACTTGTGAAACGTTTCGGCCAGGTCGCTCACCGTCAGCGAGACGGTGAAAAAGTCAAACGCATCCCAGGTCTGGCTGTGTCAGCTGTGTGATGCAGGGAAGTGGAGTAAGGTAAGAAGAATAGATGAATTTAAAAGATGAAAAATGAATTTAAAAGATGAAAGACATCGCAGAAGAATAAAGGGGAGATATGAAAATATCACAGAAGAATAGAAGAGTGGCACAAGGGATGACAGATCGAATGACAACAAGATCGAAGGAAAGACAGAAGGAAAGAAGAAAGGAAAGAAAGGCAAAACAAAACAAAACAAAACACTCCTACCCAAGCAATAAAGGCAATGCCAAAGAACGCCCACTGGAGGCGAGTCATGGAACGCAGCAGCGGAATCGGATTCGGCGCCTTTGCCATGGGCGGCTTGAGGGACGAGAAGCGCGTCGCCAGGTACCGTTTGGCAGACATGCCCTCGTGCGGAGCGGCATCGTTCTCTTCCGGCGCCAAGGGGCCGCCGGCAGACTTGTCGTACTCTGTCATGGCAGCAGAGTGGGTTGTGCGCTCTCTGGCAGCAGAGCACAAAGTCTGTTCCAAATTGGGGAATTATTTTAGTGTAAGTTTCCAAAGAGGCTGAGGAGCCGCAAATCACGTATCACGTATTATAACCGACAATCAGCTCTGGATAGCCAAGAATAAAAAACAAAAATGAATGGAAGACAAGATAATATAAGAGCAAAATTAGGAAGGAGGGGGAAAACCAGAGAAATGTGATCGGCACAACACTGGGGAGAAGGGGGTCATCTTATATTAGAAAAAGGGATCCCCCAGTACCGCTTTTCCTGGTGGCCGGGTCCAGGATAGAACTTTTGGTGAGCACATGGAAGCACACCCCATAGTTGAAGTGCCGCCGCAGCGACCCATAAGAACGGGCGGGGTTTAACGCGGCTTTCAGTCTCTCGTCAGCTTGCTCGTTTCTGCATGTGTTGTGTGTGTTGGACCGCAGGGAGACCCTCGCCCCCCTAAAATGAATAAAGGTAATGGCTGGATAACACTGAAGCCACACCGTACACAGAGTACTCCGTATTCCTTCATGCATCTGGCACCGTTGAAGAGGAAGAAACGAGTGGCAACCCAGCTAGACAGACAGAGACGACAAAAAGAAAAAAAAAAAAGAAACAAGTGGAGTAAAAAAATAAAAAATAAAAAACCGGAGCTGCTGTCCTGTAGTCCGGAAGCTCGTATGTTGTCGTATCAACCAGCATGGATCTTGGTCTGGCTCGAGTTGCTCATGTTGGTATTGTCTTCCTGTCGTGCGACGCTTGTCCAAAATGCAACGAAAACAGAGCCATGTGGTGTTACACGACAGGCGCAAAAGACGACACTTCTCTTCTTTCAGTCGACCGACACAGGGCAGATATGTCGTCAACCCCGGCTGCCATAAGACATGTCGCTCAATATGCCTCTTTTCCCTTTTTTTTCCTGTTCTTGTGAGCTTGTCCCTTTGTGCTCTGCTCGGTTCTCGGTAAGAGGCCCATGATTTGCCAAAGAAAAAAAAGGAAAAAAAGAAAAGAAAGAAAAGAAAAAACAGTTGGTGCGGGGCCACCTGACCTTGCACGCAGTGTTGCGATGAGAGCGGCTCAAGCCCAGATTTCCAAACGTGTGATACTACGGATGTTGTGTTTGTGGACACGAGAAATGAAGCTGGAAAAGCTGTAAAAGGGGGGGGGGGGGGGAAAGCCTTTTTTGCAACGATGATACCGTTATCGGCCAAAACAGAAAGAAAGCTTCCTTAGCAACGATGATACAAAACAGAAAGAAAGCTTCTCTTGCAACGATACAGTTCACCTAAAACAGAAAGAAAGCTTCCTTAGCAACGGCGATACAGTTCTCGCCCAAAACAGAAAGAACAATACTGTCACCCAGTAAGTCGCTGCTCTCACAAAATCAGAGCGAGCAAGACAAAAACAAAGGGACTGCCAACAGGGCGTCAGCCTTTCCAAAAAAAAGTACAAAAAGTACAAAAGTACTGCGTACTAGCACCCCAAAAGGGCAGTTGCTCCTGGCCAGACACGATGCAGATCACGGGCCTATTGTGGAGTAATAATCTTCAAAGTTTTTTTTTTGTTAAAAAAAAAATCCCACTACTGTCGCATTACCACAGAAGTCAGACTGTCACGTTCAGAAAGCGCTTGCCTGCCCGCCTTCGTTCTGGCTTGGAGTGCCTTCCTTCTGGCTTGGGAGTAAAACGGGCAAGTGCGCCGAGCACTAGCGTGCTTTCCTTCGGTTTACGAGCATTTTCCATCGCCATCAAATCAAAAATACCATCGCATTATCGTATTACTACTCGTACGATAGAGCAGCCGGCTCATCACCGCAGCAGTGGCGGCCGCCGGACAAGAGGAAGGAGCATCCTGTAAGAGAGATCCGCCTCCACGGCCGAGGGAAGCTGCGTTTCTGCCAGTTCTCTGTCAAGATTATTGCGCGACCCAAGTCGTCAAGGGCCATACATTTCTTTTTTTTTTTCTCCCTTTGCGCCGTATTCCCGAAAAAAAGGCGAAAAACGAAGACAAAACAACATCGCACCACCACACACACACACAAAGAAAACAAAAACACCCTACAGAGCACATGTGCGCCTACGGCTTTTCACGATGTGAAAAACACGTGCATTACATAGCACATGGCGCACTTCTGTCGTGTGTACGGAGCAGTATTACGGACCGGAACTGCGGCCATCGTGGTGGTGCTTGTTTTGGGTGCTTTGTCGGAAAGGATGTGTATCTTTGAAAGGGTTTTGCACTCCGCTCCTGGACAGATAGTCCAAGTACGGAGTACGGGGGCAAGTGACCATGCGGCTTAGCGTGGGGCGGCACTGCATCGCTGCATAACCACATCTCCGAGTACGGCGTACGGGGGAAGGCCACCAGCGGCGAGGCGCCTATTTTTGGGCGTTTTGGGGTTTTGGGGTTTTGATCGTGGGCTCGCTGCACTCTTTGACATGGCTTGTTGGGCTGTCGCGCAAAACCTCCGTGGCCCAGCACTCCGGAATTAACTCGGACAAGTCGAGTTTTCTTTTCATTGGGGCTTCAGACAGAAAGCCTCTGACCGGCCGGTGTCGCGACTTGAAATCTAGGAGGGGCGTCAGTCTACGAATTATTACGATTATGACGTTCTTGTACGGGGTACAATGGGGAGGGTGTTTTCGACGACCGACCCTGACAAGCGCGTTGGCTTTGGCAACATTCAATTGCTTGGGCCAGGATGATCTCAAACTGGAGCCTTTTCTACTCAGCCGTGCGAAGTAGAAAAATGCCCAGCCACGGCAAACTCGCCAAAAAAAACAGCCTTGTTGCAGCGTTGCTGGATGGAACCCAGGCATCCCCTCTTTCAGCGGGTTTATCTTCATGCACCTCGACTGTGCTGGTGGCTCAAACAAACGCGCACCAGTCGCGGAGACTGTTCTCCTTTGAAGAAGCTGTGCAAAGCCAGCCATTTCATGAGCCTTTCAAAAAAAGAGCACGGTCCGGCCCTCCAAGGGGCGGTCCCGTCCTGGAGCGTTAATACTGCTTAGGCCCTAAATCCAACTCGACTCTTGCGCACCAAACACAACACGAAAAAACAAAAAAAATGGAGCACTCTTAGCTACGATGCAGCTGGTCAACAAGGCCGCGCGTGGCTGTGCTACGCTTTTGTGAACAGCCACTCTTAGGCTGTCCCAAAGACAGCCTTGTCTTCGACGTTTAAAGCAGCTCAAGCTGCAACCACATCTCGTTCCTTTTGTCCTTCTCGTCCTTTTGGTCTTTTTCGTCCTTTTCGTCCTTTTCGTCCTTTTCGTCCTTTTCGTCCTCTTCGTCTTTTTCGTCCCCGCGTTTACGTTAAACGCTTGTTCCTGGCCTTGCAGCGTTGCTTAACAAGTTCGCACTTGTTGTTTCTTTGACCAAACCTACTTGTCTCGACTCCGTGGTTCTCCGTCTCTCCTCTACTGCACTCAAAATCCAAAATGCGCCTCATTCACACAGCCACGTTCGACATGGACGAGTTCTTCCCACCGAATATACCTCCATATGTCATTTTATCGCATACATGGGGCAACGACGAGGTGTCTCTGCAAGATTATTCCTCCGTAATGGCCAAAGGTGGCAATATCTTCAGAAAGGACAGAAAGGTCACGGTGGGCTCCGACAAGATCAGGAAGTGTGCCATTGAGGCCCGGTCGCGCGGCTCTGATTACATGTGGATCGACACTTGCTGCATCGACAAGACTAATAGCACAGAGCTCGCCGAAGCCATCAATTCCATGTACAAATGGTATCAGGAGGCCAAGGAGTGCTATGTTTATTTGGAGGATTTGTCCCCCACGGCCAGCAACGCGGACCTGCTGTCCTGCCGCTGGTTTTCGCGCGGCTGGACACTGCAAGAGCTGATAGCGCCAAGCATGGTGCTCTTTTACGACCAGACGTGGTGCTATTTTGGCAGCAAGCTGCATTTCGTCAACGAGATCTCAGCACGCACGAACATCCCAACCCGTGTGCTGCGGTATGGCGACCTATCAAAAACTTCGCTGGCAATGCGCATGTCGTGGGCGGCGTACCGCAAGACAACGCGCGTGGAGGACGCGGCCTACTGCCTCCTGGGAATCATGGATGTCAACCTGCCTCTGTTGTATGGCGAGGGAAAGCGGGCCTTCCGGCGGCTGCAAGAGGAGATTCTCAGGCATACAAGCGACATGTCGATCCTTGCCTGGGAGGTCTCCGCCTCGGCAGCCGCCGACGAGGACGAGGCCTGGGGGTCAAGTCGGGCCTCGCTTCGGCCGACGCGAAGTGAGAAGGAGGCGAACTGTCTTCTTGCACCATCGCCTGCGGCCTTTGCCGACCGGAGCATCGAGCTCTTTACCGAGGAATTCTCCAACACTGTCGTCACCAACATGGGCCTACAAATCACTGGCATGCTCTATCTGTATGTGGCTCAAATGCCCATACCGAGCGAGACACCAAACGCTGGCGAGATCTCTAATGCGGCTTCTGATGCGGCTGCCGATCCTGCTGAGCTCCCGCGATGGAGGCCAACCAAGGTACCGCGCTATCTGATGTTTGTCGGCAAAGAGTCGGACGACTTTGTAGGCATCTGCCTGTCGAAAATTGCGCCGCATGTTTTCCAGCGCGACGGAAGGCTGCCGCTGGTCAAGATGTCGGATGCGGCCATTCACGAGCTATACCACATCCTCTTGACCGAAGTGTGCATCAGCCTGGACGACTCTTTCAATGACATGCGGCGGCCCGAAACCTTCCTGGAGAAGACAATCCGGGTTCGGATCAATGCGTACCCCGACGAAATCAACGTGAAAAAGTTCAATCCGATGCATCTGTGGGACTTTGAGAACTGGCTATTTATGCTGCCCATGCCGCAATCGTTTGAGCGCTATCGAATGGTGCTGGTGCTCGGCATGGATGTGACTTTGGGAAGCCGTTCCGGAGCGGCAGCAGGGGCGGCCCACGGCGGTTCTGCCGGCGGTTCTGCCGGCAGTGCCCGTCTTACTGTCCCGATGGTTGTGTTGTGCGACTACCAGGACGGCTCGGCTGAGCCGCGCTTTATGCTATTTTTGGCCGACGAGTTTCCGCGTGAGACAGAGATGCTGATGGCGCAGAGGTCGGCCAGCAACAGCTTGCTCTGGGCCGATTTCAAGGTCATATGTCCCCACATAGTCGAGCAGCCGGACAGCATTGTTGTGAATGCGCGAACGGGAGAGCGAGACAGGTCATGGGCCGGAACGCCCGTCTTGGACGGCGACGATCGCTACCGCGTCACCGTGTGTGCCGCGGAAGAGGAGTCCACGCTGGCATCGTACACCGTGCAGCTGTACAATGTCTACGCTGAAGTGGTTCCGGTCCACACGCCAACCACGGGCCAAACTCTGCCTCTGCGTTGACCTCCGCTGCCTAACGGCGCCTGACGGTGACACGGGGCTGCAGAAGGTAGCCAGCGAGGCGACGAGGCGATGGGGAACATGGGCTTCGCAGCGATACCAATAAAAGAAGATAAAAGTCTATTCATAACAGAAGCCTGACACGGAAAACTCCCCAAGCAAAGCCGTGTGAAACGTTGTACCTAAAACCATGGCTGCCAAAGCCGTGCGAACGTTGTACCTAAACCCGTGGCTGACCCAAAGTGACGCGAAGTATATTGATTTTCTTTTTTTTTTTCTCTTTTTCTTTTTCCTTTTTGTTTGTTCGCTCTGTCTTCCCATTCGCTCAGTTATTATCCAACTTTCGTCCACCCTCTTTTTTTTACACAGCCTCGCCAATGCGTGCGGTGTCGCCGTTGTGGAAGGCTGCGGTTGCGGAGGATGCCGACGACAAGGACAAGCAGCCGTGGTCTTTGTTGCTGTTGCTGTTGTGGTGGTTGCTTCCCTCGCTGGAGCTGCCGCCGCGGCTGGCAGCACTGGCAGCACGGCGGATGCCCGGGCTGGCAAGCTTGGTGTCGGCCATCATGTGCAGCTCGGACTCGGTGGACCTGCGCGACTGGGAGCTGTCGGACACCATGGTCTTTGCGATTATGCTGCCGAGCCCGGTGGCGGCGCCGGCGGCGGTGTTGCGGCTGCGCAGCGTGGCGGGTGCCGACGTGGTGGTCTGGTGGTGGCTGATGACGATGCAGGCGGGGCCGCCGCCGTACTGGGTGTTGAGGGCGGACATGAACGGCCGCAGACACGGCAGAGTGGTGGCGACGACGGCATAGCACAGCTCGATCTGCAGGCACATGGCGGGCAAGATGCCGCGCAGCGACGGGTCGGCGGCGTTGCGGTCGCCCGACGAGGGGCCGCCGGCAGCGACGTGGCCCACGCGCAAGTAGTGGAGGTGCACGGCGGCGGCGGCGATGACGGGCAGGCGCAGGCCATAGGCGACGACGACGACGGACTTTTTGCTCCACGGCAGATGCAGGTCGCGCACGAGCCAGAAGCCGCCCAGGAAGAGGGCGACCTCGGTGATGGCGTCGAGAACGGTGACGGCAGCCCAGTGGGCGAACTGTGGGAGAGGTGAGTGGGCTGGGGGGAAAGACAGACAGAGAGAGAGAGAGAGAGAGAGAGAGAGGCACAGAAGCCGGCCAACAACAGGCCAACAGCCCGGAGTGTGACGCGAGGAAACCAGAAAAAGCTTACCGTGTTGGTTTGACAGCCCGCCACAGTGACGTCCCACGGCCTGGACAGGTCGCAGCGCAGGGCGACCACGAACACGGACACGACGCAGTAGACGGTGGACGCAGCCAAAAGGCCGCGAGCCATGGTGGTGTGGGTGGGATCGCGCGACAGCCGCATCAGCAGCAGCGCAATGGCACATTTTGACAGCCACATGCCCACGACGGACAGGATGTCGCTGACGTACACGTCGGTCATCCAGGCCGTCATGGCGTCCGACGACAGCTCGGTGCTGATTCTGCCAAAGCCCCGGTCGATGGCGACGAACACGACGCTCGACTGTATGATTGCGACGACCTGTTGGGTTAGCAGGGGAGAGATAAGGCGATAGAATAGAGCGGGAAGAGAGAGGGCAAGGCGAGAGAGCGAGACGAGAGAAGAAAGCATGCGAGGTCAGGAACCCACCAGGCTCAGCACCGACGCCGCATCGTCTTTGGCAAACGCAGCTTTGCACTCGCGGCGCACAAAGGCGCGGATCAGCAGAGACACGACGGCAAACACGAGGCCCATGCTGACGGTGATGGCCAGCACGGCGCCCTGGTCGGTGGGCGTGACCGGCTTGAGCGGCGGCAGCAGCGAGCCGGTGCTGTTGTCCATGGCTGGTGGCTGGTGGCTGCTGGCGATGTTTGCCGGGGCTGCTTCTGGCTGCTCTGCCGGCTGCAGTGACCGTGTGGAATGACGGAAATCCAAGGGAGAGGGACGGAGACAAGAAACCGTTGCAAGGATTTATGGAAATCCAACTAGCGAGGCTTTGAAAAAAGGCAGTCGAGGTGACAAAAGCGACGACGACGGCGGCAAAGTCGACAACGACAACAATAACGGCAAAACAAAGCCTTTGGGTATAAAACACGAACACAAAAAGAGAACACAAGCAGAAGAAATCAGAAGGAGATCTGCACAAAAGAGAAGACAAACAGGATCTGCATGCACAATATAAGAGGCGGGCAAGCAGAGTCAAAGACAAGAAGAGAGGAAAAGGGGGGGCAGGCTTCTTCACAAGGAACGGGATCCGCTCTTGGTTGACGGATGTCTCTGGCGTGGAGATGTGAGAATGATATTTCTTGTTATGGTTGGTCTTCTAGAAAAAACGAGTTTCAAATCTCTCTGCTTTCCGCCGTTGGGCTTGGGGGGGGGGGGGGGGTTGGGCAACAAAGACGAGATATGGGATTGTGGGATGGCTGCCCATCACGAGACAAGGCCCTCCAACAAGAGACACATCGCCAGGTCCCGCAGATAGCGACAATCGGTCGGAGGACAAAGGGAGGCAGGCCGTAGATAGGAGCGTCCAGAGTACGAGTACGGAATGGAGACAGGTTTTGGCAGGATGGAAACAGGATGGACAGAGGCAACGGAGGCGAGGACAGAGACACTCGCACAAACTCAGTCACAGCCGCAGAACAAGAAAAAAGACGAAAGAGACGGTGAAGAGGCGAGTAACACGACAATACGACGGACAACGGCACAAGGGAGCAGGGAAGCACACTCTACAGTTGTTCGGAGGCTACACCGCACTTTGCGTAGGGAGATATGGGGGGGGGGGGGGGGGACGGAAAGTGTGATTCGAAAATTGAGTGTGATCATGAGTGGGCCTTGTGGGCGAGACATGCAGCCTCAGAAGAGACACACTTTTTTTTTCATGCAAGGCAGTGCGTGCGAAGAAGGACGTATGTCCATCTGTCCGACAAGAGAGAAAGAACGGGATGTGCAAGACCGACGAGAGAGAAACGGATGTGCAAGAGGAAAGATACGGTGAGGTACTGGGGTGAGAGCTGATCCTCGGATCTCTTTGTTTGTGTTTGTGTGTTTCTGATAGCCTTTTCTCTGATCAGCAAGGCGATGACGACGAGGACAGCAAGGATGTGCCTGTCCCACGAAAGCAAGGACGCCATGAACAAGACCATTGTCCAAGTGGAAACGAAATCGACAGAGGACGACGTACAAAAGCGGACCGGCAGAGGAAAGTGGCGATCGGCAAGTGGACAAAGTGCAATTATACGAGTACACATTGGAGTACACATTGGTGAGTATGGATACACATTGGCCAAGACCATGCAGCCACCAGAGCTGGCGCCATCTCGAGGCCGTCTCGTTCGCACAGAGCAAGTCTGCTGTGTGTGCCAACTTCTGCCAGCTCTGATCGCTGCTTCTTTTGCTTAAACCCCCTTTTCTCTGAGGTCTTGGGCCAGACGAAAGAAGAGGGAAAAGTGCCAATCAAGGGATGACTCGTTTTAGGAGGGGCTGCCATCTGTTTTTGAGTGCGCCGTCTGGCCAGCGTACTCTGCCAACGAGGTGCTGTGCTCGTGCTCCGCATCGGCCAAGCAGGCAAATACATCGCGACGATACAAAAGTGCGTTCGGAACACGACAGCCTCACGCAAGCACGGAACTTGGACTGAGACATGCAGGAGGAACTAATTACAATGTACGGATACAATATATACAAGTCCAGGACAATCAGAGCAGACCCACTGGATGGGCCTTGGATGCACAAAAACGATTTGTGCTTGCATGCCGAAAGCCCCGTTTTTTCCCCCCCTCAAGACTGGCCTGGCTCAGCTCTGCTCAGACGGCATCAGGGTTTTGCCTACCTTGCGCACATCCAAGACATTGCTAGCCGCAATCGTTGAGGGCGGCGAAAGTGGAGGACAGAAAGAAAAGGGAAAAAGAGGCAAAAGACGTCAAATGAGTGCTGAGATGCTGAGATGCACAAGTTGGCAGGGCACTCATACGGAATGAGATGAGCAGACATGACTCTCAGCTGGCAGTGCATGGAGCCAGCGCACTTTTGCACTTTTGCGACTCCTGGTCGTGATTCTTTGATAATGGAGAACGAGGCCTCATGGAGAACAGACAAAGACAAGCTCAATGATGCAACAGACCGGCATATGCGGGAGCCAAACTAACCCAAATTCCAGGGACAATGGGCACCAAGGCGTCCCGGGGGGCACAGAGCCTGTTGTCTGGGGATCCGATGTGATCGTGCGTGCGACGTAGGAACGAGATGGCGTGTGATGCCACTGTGCTGTGATATGGAGTAATAAATTCGACGGATTATGGATATTTTCTCACAGCCCCCGGGGGCCTGGCCTGGCAAAAGCCACTAGCAACAATGCCCAGCGTCACTGACCAATGATAAACCCCAGCCATCTCTTGCAGTGCTCCACAAGCACTAGCTTTCTATCCACAGCTCTAATTTTCTTTCTCCCTGCCTTCCATAGAGCACAATGTACGAGTACCTGTACACCGCAATTCGACTGGCTACGAACTCCCCTACCGAGACAATTACAGCGGAGAGAGATTGAAAAAAAACATGCAAGGGAGGCTCGGCACTGCGGCTGAGCCTTGGTCATGAGTGCGAGCACTTCGAGTGTGGTGTATTTGAAGGTATCTTTTTAACAGGTCTACGACGCATATTTCAGTATTACGTGAACAAGAGGCGGCCTCTGCATAGGAGTTGGGAAAAGAGTGTTCCCAGGATCTGGAGGAAGAAGGCAGAAAGGAAGAAATTGAAAAGGAAAAAAGAAAGAGGGAAAAAAAAAAAAAAAAGAGGGGAAAAAAAGAGGAAAGAAAAGAATATGAGAACAGACAAAATTGTTACGTACGAGTAGAATAACGAAAATATTGCCAAAAAGTCAATACCACCTCAATGTAGTCTTTAAGATGAGATGGATGAAAAGCCAGAGAGGAAAAAGCCAAAGAGGAAAAAAAACAAAAAAAAACAAAAAAAAAAACAAAAAAATGAGGAGTTCGAAGAGCCTTTTGAAAAGGCGCATCAGGATTTGAGCCCGATGCGGGGGTCGAACCCGCAACCTTGAGATTAAGAGTCTCACGCTCTACCGATTGAGCTAACCGGGCGAGCTTGATTATTGGTGAGAGTTGAGCTTAATCTTGTTTATAAACCTGGCCAAAAAAATGACTAATCGAAGTAGGCTGAATTGCAAGTATGGGGTATTACTATGAGCCCATACTCGTACTCATACTCGTACTCATACTCGTACACCATATTTTTTCTGCTGCATCTTGTCCCATGGTGGCGTTGCACTTGACAAGCCGGCACAGGGTGTACGCCCTGGCATGGCAATCAAGTCATCTGCTGTCCCGTCTGCAGTTGACAGATGAGACGGCAAAAGACGGCTGTTTTGCTTTGTGGGAATCACCTTGGCTCATACGAGTACGACGTACGAGTATGGATATTACTCCGTACTCGTAATGTAAAGCTTCTGTTGGGAGGAGAGACCATCTCTTTGGCGTCGTCCTTGTTGGCGTCGTCCTCGCAAGCATCGATGGCCTGGAAAGGCTAACCCAAAGAAGTAGTGATGGGCAGCTATGCTGGATGTGCCGTGGCGTTCCGGCTAGTGGCGACGCATGTCTCGCCAGGCACGGCCAAGCCATTGGGCCAGAGACTGGCTAGACGACGACCCTGGTGAGACAGCTTGCGAGGCCCTTGGCTGCAAAGAAAAGGAGCCAGCTAGGAAGAGCAGGGAGCAAGCAAGGAGGAAAGAAAGAAAGGGGTAAACATGGGAAGCGAGGGGGAAAGAGGCAAATGATAAGAAAGATGAGAGAGGTAGATAGATAGAGAGAGAGAGAGGCAGAGGCAGTGACAACAGACAGGGAGAGAGAGAGAGAGAGAGAGAGAGAGAGAGAGAGAGAGAGAGAGACGGACAAGAACAAACACAAATGACGAGCCGAGCATCGACGGAAGGCGTGGCGTCTCGGCACACTCTTTTCAGCCTTCCAGCTTTCCAGCTTTCCATCTTTCCAGCAAAAGGACGAGCTGAGGTCACCGAGAAAGGGCTTCAGATCGGCGACTACAAGGATCAGCCAGCTAATGGCTCCACGGCGGCGCAGTGAGCAGCAGCGATCGTCGGGGCGAGAGCCGACAAGAAAATCAAACAAAAAAAGAGAGCCAAAAGAAAAAAAGAAAACATGGTCATTTGGTGGCTTGGCCACAGGAACGGCTGAGAGCTGCCCACGTACAGTTTGCGAGCAGTCCTCGGACGGAGTGGGCTTGGCCGATCAGCAAGTGGGCCGGGGGCACAAGGGAGAGACGACGAGGGAAGGGAGGGAGACGAGCGACGGCGGCGGCGGCTAGTCGGAGGGGACAGAGCACGACGACGTTCGGTGTGACTTGCGACTTGCACGGAAGGCAATACGAGGCAAAAAGAGGAGCACAATAAAAAAAAGAAAAGAAAAAAAAAAGAAAGAACAATAAAAGTCGGAAAAAGAAAAAGGACATTGCAGAACAAAGTACACCGAAAGACAATGGGCACCAAAGGACGATTGGCCATCAGCTGTGTTTCAGAGCAGGCTCCATATGTTCTCTCGCAGCTGATCTGCATTCCGGAAGCCGAGAGGACGTGTTCGGGGGCGAGGCGAGGTCCAGACAAATGCTCGTCGCTCACCGAGGCTGCAGTGCAAAGTAATAATATCCATATTATGCCATGTGAGGTGTCCAGGGGTACGGAGTACAGTGGCATGTCCGCTGTAAGCTAAGAATGCTAGGGGGCTATAGACGCTATGGAAGCGAGACGATAGGGCGCTATGGACGCTAGGCGCTATGGAAGCTAATGACGCTATAGACACTATGGGCCTGCGGGAGCGGTTGACGGACTGGGGGCTGTTGGTGGGCTAGATTTGCTGACACCAGGACACTAGAGTGCTGTACGACTTACTGCTGTACGACGTATTATGTCGTACGGGCATCCTTCGCCTTACTATTTGCACACAATATGACGTGTCTGTCCTCCTCATGTCTGTCCTCCTCATACTACGACTTCTCCCCGATCTGTGTCCATGGCCTCCCTCCTTCGTACTACTCCGCACCCTGCTAGTGTATGTCTGGACGCCCTGCGACTGACTGCCTCGACTTGGACCCCAAAGACGAGCTTGACACCTGCATTAGTCGAGTTGTGACGTCTGGCTAGTCTGGCATCTTCAGTCGGCCGCTTTTGCCTCGTCACCTCGAGAGTGGCTTCGAGTCGCTTCGGAGATCGGCTGCCTCGAGCTGAGCTGTCTTGCTCCCACGCATCCAATGTCTTTTGACGTCTGACTGTCCCGAGTACAAAGCCCGTCTGGTGTCCCACAGAGCACTCAGAGCACAAAGTGGTCTCTCGCCCACGTCTCACGTCTCAGAGCAGTCTCTTTTTCTCCTCTCCTCCTCTTGACATCTGCCGTCTGCCTGTCTGCTCGTGTCACCCCCCCCCTCCCCCTTTTTTTTCTTTTTTCCCTCCCCCCCTCTCACCGGACGAAATTCCGGACACACAGACACACAGACCAACTCTCCCTCTCGGCCTGTCTTTGCCGGTGACTCGACTCTCTGGCCACTCACTTCCTTGCTCTTTGGTATTCAGTCACTTCCAAGCTCGCTTTCTTCTGCTGTCAGCTGCATTTTCTCCTTGCTCTTCTTTCTCTCTCATTCTTCTCGCCTCTCCTTCTGTCCATTTCTTTTCCATTCTTTTCTCTCTCTGCTCTCCCTTTCTGGCTTTCTGGCTTTCTGGCTTTCTGTTCTTCCTTCTCTCTTTCTCTCTCTCCCTTTCTGGCTTTGTCATTTGCTTTTCCAGTCTTGCTTGCCTCCCCTCTTATATCAAGCCAAAGTGATCGTCCGTCCCGGTTTCTCAATCTTTTTTTGAACTGTCCATCCCTCTCTGCCGTCTCTCTTCTCTCTCTCACCCGCCCTATTCCCTTCTCTTTCGTTGCTCAGCTTCCGGCTTATTGCTGCTCCTCTGCTGCTCCTCTGCTCCGACTCACCGCTCCTCTGCTCCTGTCCGCCAGCGCCATGTCGGACTCCAGCAACCACTCGCACTCCAACAAGGAGTACACGGTGGAGATCTCGTCGGATGTCCACGTGTTTGAGATGGAGAAGCTGACGGCCAAAGGCGGCACCGAGTCCGACGAGAAGGACATGCAGATGCTGGGTCGCCAGCAGGTGTTGAATGTAGGTTGTGTCCAGCTGCTGTGTGCACGTTCTGCCGCTGTTTCTGCTGCGTGTTCGTCTGTGCTGACCTAGTCTCTAGCGAAATTTCCGCTTCTTGTCGACGCTGGGCTTTGCCTGCACGTTGATGAGCACCTGGGAGATTGCCTTGATGTAAGTTTGATAGACGCACTTCTCTCTCTCTCTCTCTCTCTCCCTCTGTCATTCAGTCGCACACGTACTCTCTCTCTCTCTCTCTCCCTCTGTCGTTCAGTTGCTCACTCTCGAAGGACCACTGCATATGGCCTCGCCAACGGTGGCACGGCCGGGCTCATCTGGTGTTATCTCATCGTGTGGCTGGGCTACATGATGGTGTTTGCGTCGATCGCGGAGATGGCGTCGATGGCGCCGACGTCGGGCGGGCAGTACCACTGGGTGTCGGAGTTTGCGCCGCCGCGGGCGCAAAAGTTCTTCAGCTACACCATCGGCTGGGTCTCGGTGCTGGGCTGGCAGACGGGGCTGGCGTCGCTGGCGTTTCTGGCGGGCACGATGATCCAGGGGCTGCTGGTGCTGGCGCGGCCGGACTCGTACGTGTACGAGGCGTGGCACGGCACGCTGCTGGTGATTGCCATCACGGCCTTTTGCATCGTGTTCAACACCTTTCTGGCCGGGCGGCTGCCGATGGTGGAGGGCCTGGTGCTGGTGGTGCACGTGCTGGGGTTCTTTGCGGTGCTGGTGCCGCTGTGGGTGCTGGCGCCGCGGGCGACGCCGGCGGCCGTGTTTGGCGACTTTCTCAACCTCGGCGGCTGGCCGACGACGGGGCTGGCCGTCATGGTGGGCCTGCTGTCGCCCGTGTACACGCTCATCGGCGCCGACTCGGCCGTGCACATGAGCGAGGAGATCCGCGACGCCAGCATCGTGCTGCCGCGCGCCATCATGTGGGCGGCGCTCATCAACGGCAGCATGGGCTGGATCATGCTCATCACCTTTTGCTTCACGCTCGGCGACGTCCTGGCCGTGCTCGAGTCGCCGACCGGCTACCCCTTCATCCAGGCCTTCTTCAACGCCACCCAGAGCATCGCCGGCACCTGCGTCATGACCGCCATCCTCATCGTCAACATCACCTCCGCCTGCATCAGCACCGTCGCCACCGTCTCGCGCCAGACCTGGTCCTTTGCCCGCGACGGCGGCCTGCCCGCCTCGCGCTTCGTCGCCCACGTCAAGCCCGGCTGGAACATCCCGCTCAACGCCGTCCTGCTGACCTTTGCCATCACCGCCCTGCTGTCCCTCATCAACATCGGCTCCACCGTCGCCTTCAACGCCATCGGCAGCCTCGCCGTCAGCGCCCTGCTCGCCACCTACCTCATCTCCTTTTCCTTCCTCATCCACCGCCGCCTCACCGCCGGCCCCGACCACCCCCTGCCGCCCTCGCGCTGGTCGCTCGGCCGCTGGGGCCTGCCCATCAACATCGGCGCCGTCCTCTATCTCTCCGTCGTCTGGGTCTTTGTCTTCTTTCCCCAGACCCCCGACGTCGACCCCCAGACGATGAACTGGAACGTCGTCATGTTTGGCGGCACCATGCTGTTTTCCGTCGTCTACTACTTTGCCTATGGCCGCTCCCGTTATATGCCCCCTGTGGCTCTGGTGCGCCGCAAGGACTAGGCTCAGGACGGAAGAGTAAAAAGGGGACAGGGTTCGCTTGAGCGTGGTGCTGAGAGTGTAAACTCTGTATTTTTTGGTCTTTGTTTTTTCTGTTTTCCTTTTTTTCTCTGTTGTCTTTTTTGAGCTCTATTGTGTCTGCCGTTTTTCTGTGTTTTCTGTGCCTGTGCCGGGTGGTGCCTGCTGTTCTGGGTTGTGCCTACTGTTCTGGGTTGTGCCTACTGTTCTGGGCGGTGCCTGCAATTCTGGGCGGTGCCTGCAATTCTAGGTGGTGCCTACTGTTTCCGGGTGCCTTGTTTCCTTGTCCCTCAAAATAGATGTTAGAAATGAGTCAGCAATGTGTTCTCGTGGGACCTCTTGGGAGCAGTCTCTTTCGTCTCTTGATATCAATGAGTGACGGTGGCTTGTAGAGTGACAAAGACGAAGCGAGTGCAGCTGCACAGCTGTCGAAGCAGCGGGCACGCTAGCGTTGTGTCACAGCATGGCTACACTTTGTATCCCATTTACAGATACTCGAGAATTTAGGGCATTTTTATATGGGATATCAAAGAGGGCTCGTGACTTTGCCGAGCCACTCTACCATTACTGGAATTGCCTAATACAATCTCATACACACACTAAAGAATACAGAACTAATCATACCTTGCTCAACTCGGCCCAGCTCACTCCACACTCTCCCCTAACGAATCTACCCCTTCCCTCTTCTTATGGCTTCCTTCACCTTCTGCCATCCTTCACCTTCTGCCACAGCCGCCGTGTTCCTCGCCGCCCCAGCCTGCTTGAGATAGACAAGCTGACGGATGACACGCTGATGGATGACACGGCGACGGATGGCACGGCGACAGATGGCACGGCGGCAGATGGCACGGCGGTCTCTGTCCTCTCTGTCCTCTCTGTCCTCTCTGTCCTCTCTGTCCTCTCTGCCTTCTCTGCTCTCTCTGCACGACCCTTCCCCTTCGCTCTGCCCATCTCACACCCCTCGTCCTCTAGCCCCTGAGATGGGCCGTCGTCCTAGCACTGCACAATGTCGAGGCCCGACGGCAGGCTGACGTTGTAGGCCAGCGTCAGCTTGACAGCGCGGCCGGCATTGAGCTGGACGTTCCACGCGACCTCGCCGGCATTGCGCAGCGTCGCCGTAGCCGAGCCCCAGTCGGCGGCCGCCGACGCCGGGTTGGTAATGGGGGCGCCGCCGTTGATGGCCACGGGCACGCCAGTGGGCACGGGCGGGCCACCCAGCGCGAGACCGCGCGGCTGCTGCAGATCGACACGCAGCTTCTCGTCCTCGCTGATCGGCACCTGGTCCAGCACCAGCAGCGAGATGGGCGGGGCTTTTCCGGGGGCACCGGCACCGGCACTGACACTGGAACCGACACCGGCACTGCCGCTGCCGCTGCCACTGCCGCTGCCACCGCCCGGCCTGCTCCCCCTCGTGTTCGCCAGCGTAATCGTCCGCGTGTAGGCGCCGCTGTCCTCCTTGGACGAGAGCAGGCCGCCCGTCGTGGCCCGCCGCACCTCGGGCTTGGGGTAGCCCACGCGCAAGGCCGGGTCGATGCCCAGATTCAGCAGAAACGTCTCGCCCGCACTGCAGCGCGGCAGCGTCGTCCGGCCGAGAAAGGACCCGTCCAGGGTCAGGCCGCAGAGCCCGCGCAGCAGCGTGATCTTGCTGGTGTTGTGGATCTTGGCCTGCAGATACGCCGCCAGCCGGTATTTGGCCACGACGGTGTGGCTGAAGACGACCGCCGGTGCCTGCTGCGGCTGCTGCTGCCGCCCGGCCGTCGGCCCAAACGTCAGCCGCACCACGCGCTGTTTCGATGCCGTCAGGCTCGGCGCCAGCGTCTTGAGCCCCGGCAGGTCGTATGTCGTCGTCAGCCCCGTCTCCTCAAACGCAGACTCCTGGAAGTCCACCACGTCCGGCTGCGCCAGCGTCGGCCCGTCGTTGTCAGGCATGGCGAACCCCATCTCCCCGTCGTCGCTCTCGTCGTCGTCGTCGCCGCCGCCGCCGCCGCCGCCGCTGCGCCACTTCTCACTCTCCTCAGCCGCCGTTGACGTCGGCGCCCTCGCGCTAGAGCCCACCACCCGCCTCATCATCATGGTCGGATTGATCTTGGCTGATTTTAACAGCGGTGCCGCCACCGGCGCAGATGCGGGCGGTGGCGCAGGCACTGCCTGCCCAAACGTTCTCGGCCGCTCCTCGGAGGTTCTCGACACCTGCGCGGGCGGCGGCCTCGTGTGCTGCCGTCGACTGCTGACGAGTTGCGGAACAGCCACAGAAGGGGGATTATCGCGGCCTTCGTAATCTCTCATACGATCGAGACCTCTCATAAATTTGCGATATGCCATGTCGAAGGGCTCGGGCACGCCAAACAGCTCGTGGCGTGGCCGCCCATTGTACGTTTCCATCGCAACCCCGCCCCCCGCCGCCCCTCTGTCGCCCTGCCGCTGCAACGCCAGCCGCGTCTGCTCCTGCTTCCACGACGCCCGGCGCTCTTCCTCCTCGCGGCTGGTCAGCACGCCGTCCAGAAAGCTGCGGTCGGCGACAGGGCGACTGGCCAGCTTGATGTGCCACGGCACCAGCTCGGGCAGGGGGTCGTTGAGCCCGCCAAAGCCGGTCTGGCTGGTCGACAGCACCACGCGGCACTGGCTCCAGGTCTCGGACGTCCTGTTGCTCAGCTGCGCGTCGAAACACACCACCGCCGACCCCGTCGTCGTCGACAGCTGCATGTCGTACGACGGCGACCAGGACGCCCCCATCGTCACATACGACAGGCTGAGGTCGCACCGCACCGTCTCCTCCTCACCCACCGCGACTTCGCCTGCCTCTCCTGCTTCTCCTGCTTCGCCCTTCGCCCTCGCCGTCGCCGCTGCCGCCACGACCACCTCCGCCGCCTTCAAGTCCGTCATGGACGACCGCCGCGACGACGCCGGCGACGCATAGTTGCCACCGCTGCCGCCCGGCGCGTCCAGCGTGATGCGCACCTTGTAGCATAGCCTGGGCCAGAAGGTCTCGCGGTGCTTCCACATGTACCGCCGCTCGGCTCGCTCCTCCACTTTGCGCCGCCACTGCTTTTCCCGCTCTTTCTGTCGCTTCTGCGCGGCCTTCTCCTTGATCCGATGCCGCTGCCGCCTGGCCTTTTCAAGCAGCCGCAACAGCTTCGTCTCACGCTTCCTCAGCGTCTTCATCTTCTCTGCCACCGCCCGCCCCTCAATCTCGCTTGCCAGGTCCGCCCGAAACACGCGCTCCCGCTCAGTGCGATACTGCTCCAGGCTTTTGTCGATCTGGACGCCAGCAACGCTGCCCCTGCTGCTGCTGCTGCTGCTGCTGTCTTCAGGGTCCTTGGCCTTGGCCGTCCCACCCCCTGTCACCAGCGTGTTGATATACGCGTCCAGCACCTTCAGCTGCCTCTCTGCGCTCATCTCCTTCTCCCGCACAGCCGCCTCCTGGTCGCGAAGCTCCATCAGCCGTTGCCGCACTTCCTTGAGAGCAGCCCTCTCTTCGCTGCCGTCGTCGTCGCTGTCGCTGGCCTCTTCCTCACTCTCCTCGTCGCTGTCCTCGTCGCGGTCGCTGTCGGGGTAGATGTCTTGGAAGATTTCTCGGTTCGGCACCAGCTCCACGGCAATGTCCGAGACAATCGCCACGCCCGTGCCTTCCACCTTGATGGAGCTCTCCTGCACCGTCGGCGACAGGCCCACAATCGAGATTTCGTTGACGCCGGGCTGTGTGTCTGTTAGCAGGCTCGCTGGCTCGCAGGCTGTGTAGGCTCCGTTGGCTGGAGACGCGGTTGCTTCCCTCCTTTCTAAACTCACCTTGAGCACGACATCCTTGATGTCCCGGACCACCAGCGCATTCGTCGGAAACAAGGTCACCGACCGCGTGGGCAGGTCTCGGATGCGAAAACTTTGCTTGTTGACGTCCATGTCGCAAACTGTAGGAGTGTTCTGTTGAGTGTGTGCAAAGCCGAAAGAAGGCTTAAACCGTTGTTGCAAAAAGTATGAACTGAAGAGAGAGAGAGAGAAAGTGTGTGTGTGTGTTTGTGAGAGACAAAGTTACAGAGAGAGAAATGCCTTTTGAAATGAAAGACGCAGCCATCATTTTATAGACAGTAAGCAGCAAGCTGCCAAGAACTGCTGCCTGGTGGAAGGAGAAGGGGACAATCCCCTCCATCTTGCTCGTACGAGTATGGATAATATGGATAATACTCGTACGTCGTACAGGAGCTAACTTGATGTGACGTCGCCCACAGACAATCCCAGCCGTTGAGCTCTATGGCGGGGATCCTGGGCTGCGGCTGAAAACGCCAAGTAGGCCTCCCGCTGATGCTAGAGCCTATCAGGTTAGGACGCCCAGTTGTATAAGTAGGTAGGCAACGCTTTGTGCCCCTGATTTCAGATATTAACGCAATGGCGGCCTTCTCAAGCCACGGCCAACGTTCCTCGACAGCACAATTTCGGAGTGGTGACTCTTGGCACATTGCTAGGCAGATTCATTGGATCTCTGTACGAGTAGCAGGCAGCAGTGGTTGTTCCGAGTCATGTCTGACATTGTCTCACTGTACGGAGTAACACGGAGTACCGTAGCATCATTGCCATTCCAAAAGGACCTCGGCGTTGCAGCGCATTTTCTTGAAGAAAAAATGTGGGAGAATTCGAATGAAAATAAAACATCTTTTCGAAAGAATCGTTGTCTCTTGGGGGGCAACTATGAGAGAACAAGAACCACGTGACTCGTGACTGCCAGCCTTGGAGAAGGAAGGAGAGTCTGGGCATTTACAATCGATGAAAAAGGAAGCAACGGCAGTAAGCGGGAAAGTGCATTCAAATTACAAAAAGGAAGCAAGAACAGAAAAGCAAGGAAAAGTGCATTCAACCGACGAAAAGGAAGCAACGACAGTAAGCGGGAAAGTGCATTTAAATGACAAAAAGGAAGCAAGAACAGAAAAGCGAGGGAAAGTGCATTCAACCGACAAAAAGGAAGCAACGGCAGTAAAGCAGGGAAAGTGCAATCACAATCGACGAAAAAGGAAGCAACGAGCGTAAAGCAAGTAATGCGGATATATTTTTGATACTTAATACACTATGAAGTTGTACAGAGTTGATGATACAATGTGTCTTTTAATTCTACAGACACAGAACAAAGCAGCAGACGAGAAAGAAAAAACAAAAACAAAAACAAAAACAAAAAACAAAGATACTGAGGACAAAGATTATATCGAAACAGAGAACATGATGCAGGACACAAGCAACGAAAAATACAAGGCCTTCTCGGACTCTCCCATTGCCGGCGGACAGAAAAGGAAGAGCTCTGGCAGCTGAGCTCATCCAGGCTGGGTGAGGCCAACCGGCCTAAGACAGCAGCAGAGCGAGGGCGGCGGCGAGGGCGGCAGCAGCGGAGACAGGCAGGGCGACGGCGGGGCCGGCACCGGAGACCTGGTCGTGGGTGCGGGCCCACGAGGTGCCGTTGTCCTGGCCGGGCCTGTTGAGGGCGACGAGCAGGCCGGGCACGGCGGGCGGAGCCTCGATGGCGGGCAGCATGGGGTCGAGCATTTCGCAGCGGGCGACCTGGTCGACGGGCATGGACTCCATGGCGGTGGCGTTGGTCTGCAGACGCAGGCGCTGGCGGCCGTCGGGGCCGGCCCAAGCGGTCCAGTCGGGCGCTGTGAGCGGCAGCGGAAGGGCGGCGGCGATATTGAACGACGAGTTCGTGGCGGCGGCGGCGGCGGCGGCGGCGGCAGCGTTGGCAGCGAATTTGGCGGCGGCGTCGGTGGCGGCGGCCAGCAGCGAGTCCTTGAGGTCGTTGGGATCGAGCGTTCGGACAAAGGAGGCCCAGTAGGCCATGGTGAGCGGAACGATGGCGGAGTTGTTGCCGGGGAGGGGGAGGGAGAAGGGGGACGACGACGAGGATGACGACGACAACGACGACAACGACGACGACGACGACGGCAACGACCACAGGGACGACAGCGGGCCGTAGTAGGACAGCGGGGCGGAGCCGTCGGTGTTGTTGGGCCCAAAGACGGCGTGCAGCTCGACGCCGGCAAAGGCGCCAAAGCCGAGGCGGTCCTGTTCGGCGTCGCGCACGGCGTAGTGGTAGTTGAAGGTCTTGACGCCGTCGCGCGCCAGGGCGTTCTGCAGGCGCGCCGTCACGCAGTGCGAGCGGGCATCGGCCATGGCGTTGGCCAGTGGGCGCCAGAGCCGGCCGTGGGGGGGTGCGTTGGCGGCGTTGGCGGCGTTGGCGGCGTCCCCGCTGGCGGCCGACGAAAACGGAGCTGCTGCGCCGAAGCCAGCGATGCCAGAGATGCCAGAAAAGCCGTCGCCGACGCCACCGCCGAGATACGTGGCGTTCAGCAGGGCCAGCGACGCGTTGGTCAGGCGCATGGCCGTCTGGGCATTGACAAAGCGCAGGGCCTCGGCCGTCGAGTTGGTCAGCGCGGGCACGCGCTTGGTGCTGTCGTCGGAGGTCGTGCCGGCGATCACAGGCACGCGAAGGTAGCGACCCTCGTCGAAGCTCTGCAGCAGGGGCTGGCGCACAAGGTCGCCGTCGAGGTGGGGGGCGAATTGGCAGGCGGGGGAGACGACGGCAGGGGAGGACGACGACGACGGCGGCACCCAGGCCGACTGCAGCGATGCGGCGCTGGCGTTGCGCAGACAGGCCAGCGAGTCGGCGGCCAGGGCGCAGCCGGTGGCGTTGAGCAGACAGGCATACTGCAGCTGGCCCTGGTCGAGGGTGCGCAGCGGGGCGACGACAGAGGGCGAGTGCAGGATGGCGCCCTTGAGCAGGCGCGGGTCGTGGTCGGCCCAGGCGGCCAGCAGCAGAGCCAGCGAGGTGGCGCCGGCGCCGTCGCCGAGGGCGACAACGTGGTCGGGATCGCCGCCGAAGCGGCCAATGTTCTGCTGCACCCAGCGGAGGCCCTGGATCTGGTCCTTGAGCCCGTTGTTGAGGCTGCCGTTGGCGACGACCTCGCGGCTCTGCAAGAAGCCAAAGGCGCCGACGCGGTAGTTGATCTGCACCACCACGAGCCGCCCAAACGCGGCCAGCCCGCTACCGTTGACGTTGCCGTGCGCATTCGCCGCAAAGTCGCCGCCCTGCACATACAGCAGCACCGGCAGCCGCGACGCCGCCGTCGCGTTCGACGGCGCAAACACGTTGGCAAACAGGCAGTCCTCGGCGGCCGCCGCCGTCGCCGTCGTCGTGTTGAACGCGCTGGCGTTGAAGGCCACGTGGTTGTAGCTGAACGTGGCTGTGGGGGAGAGGGAGGGGCGGCCAGTGGCAGCAGAGGAGGCAGAGGAGGCAGACGCCGCTCCAGACAGACCAGAAGAGCCAGACGAGCCGACACTGGCAGTGGCAAACGCCCCTGGAGAGCCCCCCGCTGCCCACCCGGTCACATTCACCGCCGGCAGACACACGGGCGCCACCTGCGTCGCATCCTGCACCTCTTCCGTGGCCGGCGGGTCGACGGGCGCGGCAAAGCGCAGCGCACCCAGCGGCGCGGCCGCATAGCGCACGCCCAGCCACTGGGTCACGCCCAGCTGCGGCAGCGCCACGCCCTGCAGCTGTGTGTAGCCCAGGTCGACAAGAGGGTCCACGGCGTCGACGAGACCGGCGAGGCCGGCGAGGCCAGCCAGAGCCAGAGACTTCATGACGGGAGAGCAGAGCAGAGAAACAGCTGGCAAACGGGCGTGAAAACGAAGATGGAGATGGAGCGAAAAAGCAAAGCAAAGCCAAAGAGGCAAAGTCAAAGAGCGAACCAAAAGCAAAGCCAAAAAGTCAATGAAAATAAAAGAAAGCAGAGACGGCCAAACAGTTCTAGCAAGGGTTTTGTTCTGAGATGACAATGGAGAGATGGAGCAGCAATCACGACACAAACCGAGGAGCGGCGATCGCTCTTTATATCCTTGGCTTCTGGAGATGCGTATCAACGACATCAGACATCCGACATCAAACATCAGACATCAGACGACGCCACGGACGGACGTGCGTCTACTCATCTCGGCGTCTGTCGTCTTGGAGCTTCCCTTGTTTCCTCTTGTTTCTTCCCCTGTCTCTCGTCTCCTGCCTCTCTTCTCCTGCCTCTCTTCTCCTGTCTCCTCTTCTCTGTCTCCTGTTCCCTTCTCCCTTCTGCTCCTGCCTCCTGTTCCCTTCTCCTTTCCTCTCCCCCTGTCACTTGTGTCTGCTTTCGCCACCCGCCTCTTCTCCTTTTCGTTTCAACATGGTTTGGCCAGGCCTGAGCAGCTGTGCTCAGAGTAAGCCGGCGGCTGCAGAGCGGAGCACATCTGAACGACGCCGTGCAGTGGCTTCTCCGTATCTGAGCGCAGAAAGGCGTCACCGAGCTTCTGATGGCTGGACACATGTTTTCCAGCACGTTGAGTGCAGCCACGCTCAGTGCCGCCGCTTCAGACCAGCTGCAGTCTGAGCACCGCTGCAGCGGCCACAGGGCTCGAAACAAACGTCGAAACAGTCGACTTTACCCGCTGCCAGAGCGAACGAAACGCGAGGCTATTTTCCCGGAAACAAAACCGGGTTCAGCAGGCGGAAGAATAGACCTTGAATGGCAAAGCAAGGCCAAAGCAATGACTAAAGCAATGGCCAGAGCTCAAGAGAGACTCTCCAACAAGAGAGACTCCAACCGGACAAGAACTCCAGCCTGACAAGAACTCCAACCTGACAGATCTCGGTTTCGTCCCGCGTCGTTTCATCGATCGAGTTTGCCAACCTGGTCTGTCTGCCGATGCCAACGCTCGGGCCTTGCAGCTTCACATGCTAAACCTCACAAAGCACTTTAGCCGGGACTGGCCGCGCCCAACGCGATGGGGCTGGTCGTCTACAATGTTTTTGCTTGTGCTTTCGCGGATATGCTGACGGTCGAATCGTCACCCAGAGGGTCGTTCAATTGCAATTCAATGTAGTATCGTTCAAAGTCATATGTCAAGCATTCCCAGTGTTTGGGGTTCATGTCTCGTGTCCATCCCTCGCGTCTTGCGTGCCTCAATGTGTTTTTCGACTGCTTGTCTTTCTCCCGACGACCGGCCACCGCTTCCTCTCCGTCTCGACTCTGTTGTCGCTCTACCCCTCCGTCTCGACTACTGTCGTCTCTGCCTCTCCGTCTCAACTCTGCTGTCGTCTCTGCCTCTCCGTCTCGACTCTGCTGCGCCTCCACCCTCCTCACCGTCGGTTCCGCCACAGCAGCACGCGCCAGCGCCAGCCAGCCAACAAACGGAAGTCGTCCTCGGCCAGCGGCTCGTCGCCGCGCTCAATCTTGGCGGACAGCCGCTTGAGGCGGCGGCTGAGGGTGCGGGCGACGCGCAGCAGCACCTCGTTGGTGAAGACGTACAGCACGGCCAGGACGAACATGGCGATGGACGCGACGACAGCGCTGCGGCCGCCGAGACGGCGACGCCACCAGGCAACGGGGGCAGACGCGCGCAGGCGGTCGAGCAGCGAGCGGCTCTGCACAAAGGCGAACTCGGTGGTGGAGGTCTGGGTCCCGTAGCGGAGGCCGTCCGGATCTCCCGGGTGGTCCCCCGGGTGGCTGCGCAGCCGCCGGCCAAACAGACGACGCACCAGCGGCACGATCGATGCCAGCAGGCCACCCATCAGCCAGCGCCGCAGCCGGTGCTCCTCGGCCGAGCGGCCCAGCGCTGCCACGGCCCGCCGCACCGAGCGCAGGTCGGTCAGCACCTGCTGCGTCTGGCCGCGCACCTGCTCGGCCACGGCCGCCGCCGTGCTGTTTGCCACGGCTGCTGCCCCCGGCCCGTACTGCAGATACTGCTGCTGCTGTCGCTGCAGCGCCGCCAGCCGGTCCAGCCCGGCCACCACGGCAGCCCGCGCCGCCCGCAGCTCGCCCCGCGTCGCCGTCGCCGTTGCCGTTGCCGTCGTCGTGCCGTCGTGGCCATAGCCATAGCCGTGGCCGTAGTGGCTCGGCTTGTGTCCCCCGGCCGCTCCCCCGGTGGCTCCCCCGGTGCCGTAGCCGCTCCCAGCGACCGACCCGGCCGTCGACATGGTCGGCTGCGGCGGAATCTCCACCATGGACGGCGGGCCTGCCGACGACGAGTTCGCATAGCCGGGCTGCTGCTGCGGCGGCGGCGGGAAATACGAGGTGTCGTACGGGCCCGGGGGCTGGACGGGCTGTGACGGCTGTGGCGGCTGTGGCGGCTGTGGCAGCTGTGGCGGCAGCGGCTCGCCTTCGGCCACAGACGGCAGTTTTTGGCGCAGCGGCAGGTCTGGCATCGAGCCAAACGGCGGCACCGACGGTGCTGAGCCGGGCGGCAGTGGCGGGCCGGCCGCGTTGCCGTAGCGAACGCCGGCGTCGGACGACGGCCTGTCCATGTGAGGGTGTCTGTGTGTGGAGGAATTGCTGAGAGTTTGAGTGAAAGACAGTCTGTTGGCTGGGTGCGTGAGAGTCTGAGTCTGAGTTTGAGTCTGAGTTTGTGAGTTTGTGAGTCTGGGTTTGTGAGTGTGAGTCTGACCTTGTGAGTCTGTGAGGCTGTGTGAGACAAAAAAAAAAGAAAGCATGCATACAAGAGTGCGAGTTAAGTGCGACACCGCTCGTACGATCACTCTTTCATCAGGCACATCTAAATAGGAGGCTGGGAAGCTTCGCTCAGCTTCGAAGTGGGGTACTTGGACCAAACCCGAAAGAGAACCAGACGGCCTGGTCAGACGGGCGAATCGGGAGTCTTGGCGCAGATCGAGCGAACCGACAGCTCGCTGCTAGGCCGAGTCGTGGATGAAAACTGATGCCTGTACTCCGTAGGTGACAATTCTTGGTGCCGAACCTTTTATTTTTGCCTGATGCCTGCACCTTCCATTTTTGCCTGTGTTTTTCTGTCCTTACGTCTGTTTGCCGTCACGTGTCTGTCATCGGGCTGGTGATGCCATCACGTGTCCACGACGTCCTGCGTGCTGGGGGAAGGCGCGCGTTCGCCGACGACGACTGCCGGTTTGGGCGAATGCCATGGCATAGAGAGCACGACTAGTTTTTTCCACATCCTGACTTTGTGGCATTTTCCTCAAGTCTTCTCTTCCCCCTTTTCCACAGTCTTCTTCCCCAAGACAGCCTCGGAAAACATGGACCACCTCGACGAGACCAGGCTTCTCGCGATTGTCGACGCCTATGCAAAGACAATTCAGCCGTCGTCGTCGTCGCCGCCGTCGCCATTCAATCGGCCGCGTCTCGTGCGGCTTTGCTACGACTACGCCCAGACGGCAGATGCTCGGAAACGACTGCTGCAGACGATCCGGGAACGCATGATGCGTGCTGGGGACGCTGGTGGCGGCGGCGGCGGCGGCGGAGCTCTGGCAGAGGATGCCGTGCGCTCGGCTGTGGACGAGCTGGCGGATGAGCTGGTGGATGACTTGTTTCTTCCATGTGGGTTTTGTGCACTTTTCTCGACTGTTTTGCTCTTTTGACTGCTCTTTTGACTTGTAGCTTTTTTTTCTCTTGGCTTTTTTCTCTGGATCTTTCTCTCAATTTCCTTATGTGGCTTTTTTCTTCTTCTTCTCTCGAATTCCTTATGTGGCTTTTTTCTTCTTCTTCTCTCAATTTCCTTATGTGGCTTTTTTCTTCTTCTTCTCTCAATTTCCTTATGTGGCTTTCTTTTTCTTCTCTCGAATTCCTTCCTTCTCTTCTCTTCAATCCCCCCCCTTCTTGTCCCTTTCCCTCTGTTCTCTCCGCTGACTTTCCAGTGGCTGCGGCTGCTCGACAACGAAAGGCTGTCAATCGCGAGTCGCTGTATATTTTCCCGCCCTCTCCCTTGACCAAAGTCGTCTCTACCACCAGCAACAAGGATGGCAGCCTCAGCCGCGACAGCGCCAGCGCCAGCGACGACACGCAGAACCAGTCCGGCCAGACGGCCGCCTCCCTCCTGCTGCTGCTCGACAGCAACGCTCTGCCGCTGCTTCAAGGATCGGCTGTGCACCAGCCGCACAATCTGCTCACGCTGACGCCGACAGCGACAGCTGACGAGACCCGGGCCTTTCGCTCATTCCAGCTTGCCCTGGTTCCAGACGGGGATGCCGGACTGCCGTTGCAGTCGCCGTCGCAGTCGCCGTCGCAGTTGTTGTCCTCCTCTATCGTCACGTACCGGCTGTGTCCCGTGGATCCAGCCCCAGCCCCAGCCCCTCCCCCCAAAGCTGTCAGCCTTCCGACGGCCGTGTCGCCTCGCCTGCTTGCTCTGCACGCCGCCATCGGCCGCATCCTCGGTCTCAGCGGCGCCGGCCATCACATCGACGGCATCCTCGCCGACACGGCTGTAGAAGACATGCACGCGGCCGGCATGGCACATCTCGGCCGGCTGATGCAGCTGCGGCTCGACGGCTGGTGGGATGGCGGCGGCGACGGCGACAGCAAAAGCACATGGCTGGACGGAGCGCGATTTGTCGCAGACAACGCCACCATCGAGGCTTAGACGTATCCATACAGTGAGTTCTAGAAAAAAAAAACCTTTATTTTTTTGGGTTTTAGGGTTAGGGTTTTTGTACTATGATACCCTGTTTTTGTACTATGATACACTGATGTCTAATATCTCAAGCCAGAGTTGTCACAGGAGGTGTCAGAGCACTCCAGTCGGCCGTCTCGAAACGGAATACATAGAGACAGGCTCTCATGATGGCCTGCCTCCGCCTCTGCTTGATAGTCGCCACGGTCGGCCCAGTCGAAGTCAGCAAACGGCCAAGTTGCCAGGTTGCCCACTTCACTCCCAATCAGCCCTTCAATCTTTCAAGGCTCTCAAGGCTCAAAGCCTCTGCCTTCGCCAACCACCTTCGCTCAGTCTTCAGCCTCGTCCCAGTGGTGGTCGTCCTTCTTGTGGGCGCTGGGGTGCCAGTGCAGATT
Source organism: Raffaelea deltoideospora (assembly GCA_019925385.1). Lineage (NCBI taxonomy): Eukaryota > Fungi > Ascomycota > Sordariomycetes > Ophiostomatales > Ophiostomataceae > Raffaelea > Raffaelea deltoideospora. The sequence goes on along the minus strand of JADHKP010000005.1, from coordinate 211,782 downwards.
CGGGTTGAAGAGGCGGGGGTCTTTCTTGATGTGGTACTTGAAGAACTCGTCAAAGTTGACCTGCTCGCGCACCTCGCGCGGCTGGTTGGCCGTGGGCAGCAGCTCCTTGGAGTCGCAGCAGTAGGGCCGCCACACGGTGCGCTGCAGGGCCTGGCCCTTGCCGCCGTCGCCGTCGGGCACATACAGCGGGCCGGCGTGGCAGTAGGGAAACTCATAGTAGTTGACGGGGCAGCGGCCGGCCGTCAGGTTCCACATGGGCGGCGGATACGTGGCGGCGCGCTCGCGCGCGTTGGTGGGCCACGAGCCCAGCCGGACGTGGTTCTCGTACGGGTTCTCGGTCGACTTGAGCCAGGCCGTCGCCTGTTCCTGCACGTGGCGCGGAAAGCGCGGCAGCGCCATCCACCCGCAGTAGGCCACGGCGACGGGCACGGCCCAGAAGGCGCCGCAGCCCTCGCCGGGGATCTGTTTGTGGGTAATTGATGTGAAGGTGGCCCGCTCGACCGAGTGGTGGTACGTGCGCGTCCAGTCGTTGGTCCAGTGCGCGCTGAACGACATGGCGATGGTGGCCTGCGGCGACGAGAAGGTCGGCAGCGGCACCTTGATGGCCATGGTCTTGCCCATGTTGGCGTCGGCGCGCGCGCGGGCGTGGTCGACCGGGTTGAGCCGGGTGAAGGGGTGCGAGATGATGAACGGCTCGGCGTCGGGCGGGATCGCCGTGATGTTGGCATGGCCCTCCTCCTCCTGCAGCGCCCCGCCCATGGTGATGTCTTGGGCCAGGGGCGCCAGCGGGATGTCGTCTGGGTGCAGCGGCAGATCGGGCGCCGCCGGCCGCTTTGCCTTGTGGACGTTCTTTTTGCGCTGGAAGCCCTCGACCACGTTGCGGAAGAAGCCGCGCCGGACAAGACGTGTCTCGTCGGCAGAGGCGTCGGCGGAGGCGTCGAGGGCCGCGGGCAGCGGCTCGCTGGCCGTGATGGCGTCCATTTCCTCCATGCGGGCGAGGATGTTGGCGATGATGTCGTCGGGTTCATCTTCGGCGTCGATTTCGGTTTCGGTTTCGGTTGCATTGACAGATTTGGCGTTGGCGTCTATTTCAGTCGCGTTGACCCCTCCCAGATCGCGCTTTGTGGGCCGGCCGCGGTTGCGCGAGCCCGAGGGGGTGACGCCGCCGCCGGTCAGCTTCTGCCACTTGAAGCCGACGCCCCAGGTGGCAGATGGGTTGAGCGAGGCGGTGGCGTCAAAGACGTGGCGCTCGACCTCGGAGTTGCTGATCTCGACCTTGTACGACTGCTCGCGCTTGAGCTCGCAGCCCTCGCCATAGCGGCAGACCTTGCCGGGCATCAGATTGATGGGCTCGGCAAAGAAATAAAACGCGCTGATCTGGCAAAACGCCGCGCACTTGGTGCCCAGGTCCATGTGCGTGTGGCACGACCCCCCCTGCAGCTCCAGCCCCGGCTTGCACCGCTTGCTGTCCACCATGACAAACTGGTTCACGTCGTTCCAGTGCATGTTGCCGGGGCTGCCCGTGTCGACGCTGAAACAGTCGTTGGCGTCCGTCTCGCGCTTGGCCAGCGGCCGCCGCAGCAGCGTGTCCATCGTGTCCTTGTCCAGCACCGTGTCGCCCGGCGCCGACACGCTGATGTTGCCGTCCGGCAAAAAGAACACGTCGCGCCCCTCCGACCCCAACGATGGCCGTGCAATGACGCCGCCGTCGGCAGGCACGCTGAGCAGAGCAAGCATGGCAGCCGCCGCTGCTGCTGAAAGAAGAGATCTCATTGTGATGGGAGATGAGAGAAACAAGAGTGGAACACAAAAGTGAAAAAAGAAACGAGACCGAGACTACGGCTGTGATGTGGCTGAGAGTCGAATTGGCAGACAAGTATCGATTTGAACGAGGTCTGTTTGAATTTTGCAGTGGATGAAAGGGGGGCAGAGAAAAGGATAAAAAAAAACAGAAAAAAGGGGGCAGTGAAAAGGATGAAAAAATCAGAAAAAAAGGGGCAGTGAAAAGGATGAAAAAAACAGAAAAAAAGGGGCAGTGAAAAGGATGAAAAAAGAACAGAGAAAAAGGACAGAAAAAAATATTTTTCGAGGTGAGTGGGTTTATATCTGACCAGAAAAAGAAGCCGTGCCAAAGCAATAGGGCTAACCTCAACTATGGTGTGAGGCAGATGTGGTGGCGGAAGCGGAAGAGCACGACTGCATTTGGAGCATTTACTCACCACATGAGGTTGGTGGCCCATTCCAACATGCAGTTTTTGTCCTCAGGTGGCCATGAGTGTTGACACTTTGCCACGAGTTGTCACCCCACTGAGTCATTTGCCATTGTGGCTGCTTTTTTGTTTTTTTATTGCTATTGTTATCATTTTTTTCATCATTTGTAGTTTTTTTTATTGTTTTCTTTTTCTCATTTTGTTTTTGTGTCCTAGCCTTCGCTAGTGCGGAACGGGCCAACGGGCCGCACAAGGCTGTCGATGATTTCTACAAGTTTAAACTGACATCATCACCCCTTGCCACCAGCTTTCGTCTGCTGCTGTAGCGAGCCTCGTGCCTTGCTTTTTGCAACCATCAAGGTTCCCAGCATCGTTGGTCGCAATGGCTGTCTGTTGGGAGTGTTGGAGGCCAGACGCACAACTTTTGAATAAATTATGAACCTTTATGGTTTGTGACGTATCGTTGTGTGGCATGGGTTTTTTTTTTTTTTTTTTTTTTTTTTTTTTTTTTTTTTTTTTTTTGTTTTTTTTTTTTTTTTTTTTTTTTTTTTTTTTTTTTTTTTTTTTTTTGTTGCTTTTTTTTTTACTTTTCTTTTCTTTCTTTTTTCTTGTCTCTTGTCCAGATTGCCCAGTATCCCATCGCCGCAGTTTTGCAAACATCACATTCATCATTCTCACCTTCAGTTTTTGCTATCGTTTCAAAACACCACAATCCCGATCCAACCACATCAAACCCAATTTCAATTCAACTACAATCCAATCCCAATCTCAAAATGCACTATTCTGTCTTTTGCCTATCTTTGGTGGCTCAGGCCATCACGCTGGGCGCCGCCATGCCCCAGCAGCTGCCGTCGAGCAACAGCGCCGACGCCGCGCCGGAGAGCTCCAGCGTTGCGCTCGTGGCCACCACGACCCCTCGCCCGCTCGTTGTCCACCCGCTGGCGGCCGTCCCGCAGAACAACATGGAGCACAATCTGTTTGGTCCTCTCTGGCGGCTGCCCGACACTGTGGGCAGGCTGACGAAGGCAGCCAAGAAGGCCAGCCAGGCCAAAGAGGCGAGCCAGGCTAGCCAGGCCAGCCAGGCCAGCCAAGTCAAAGAGGCCACAGAGGCCACAAAGACCAAAGAGGCCACAGAGACCAAAGATGCTCAAAAGGCCCAGCGCAAAGCTGCTGAACGGAAGCCCAGCAAGGCAGAAACCCTCCAGACGGACTACCCGCATCGCCTGCAGCAGGTGGCCACGCAGCTCCTGGAAGCGGTGCAGCGCAACCGCATTCCCATGTACTCGATCCGCTACAACGGCCTGGCCATGAGCGAGCGCCTGCGCCAGATGCACGAGCGGCATGGTCGCCTCGTGGACCAGCTCAAGCACGGCAAAGGCAACGAGACCGAGAACAGCAGCGACAACACCCCCGACAACGCCAACGTCAACGTCAAGAACCAGCAGAAGGCGGAGGAGCCTCATCCTCTTCGCCGCATCTACGAAGTCGCCCAAATCGTCCCGTCGCCGTCCGAGTTTGCTCTGGCTAAGCGCGCCGCCATGCCGCACAAGGACAGCCACAAGGACAACCACAAAGTCAGCGCTCACGACGACGACGACGACGACGACGATGACGACGACGACGATGACGATGATGAGGATGAGGACGACGACGATGACGACGACGACGACGACGAGGATGAGGAGGAGGACATGGTCCAGCACTCCAAAGTCCACCACGAGCATGCTAAGCAGGCCGGGCATGTCCAGGGGCATCATGAACAGCACGAGCACCATGGCCATGTCCAGGTCCACCCGGAACACAAACACGTGGAGCACAATGAGCACAAGCAACATGACCATGTCCAAGCCCACCCGGAGCACAAGCACGTAGAGCACCAGGAACACAAGGAAGCCAAGGAACACCAGAAAAGCCAGGACACTTCTAAGCAGCATGGCCACCAGGAACATCAGAAAGCCCAGGACTCTTCTAAGCAGAACGGACACCAGGAACATCAGAAAGCCCAGACCTCTTCGAAGCATGACCATCAGGAACACCAGAAAGCCCAGGCCTCTTCGAAGCACGACCACCAGGAACACCAGAAAGCCCAAGACTCTTCTAAAAAGCAAGGCCACCAGGACCACAAGGAAAACCAGAAAGGCCAGAAAGCCAAGGATGCTTCTAAGCAGCCCGGTCACCAGGAACACCAGAAAGCCAAGGATGCTTCTAAGCAGCCCGGCCACCAGGAACACCAGAAAGCCCAGGACACTTCCAAGAAGCAAGGCCACCAGGAACACCAGAAAGCTCAAGACTCTTCCAAGAAGCACGACCAGCAGCACCAGGACCACAAAGAACAGCAGAAAGGCCAGAAAGCCCAGGACCATTCCAAGCAGCAAGGCCACCAGGACCACCACGACCACCACGACCACAAGGACCACAAGGACCACAAGCACGAGGAGATCCACTACGAGCATGGCTCTGAGGTGACAACTGTCCACGACCACCACTCGACGGTCCACGGCGACCACCTGGACCACCACCATCTCCACGAGCACCACGTCCACCACCACCACGACGGCAGCCACAGTCACGACCACGACCACGACCACGACCACGGCCACGACCACAGCCACGATCACAGCCATGACCACAGCCACGACCACGGCCACACCACCGGCACGAAGCACGGGCCCGAAAAGTACGTCGAGCCGCTGGTCGACGAGCACGGCGACGAGGTCCGACGGCCGCTGCCGGCAGAGAAGCACGACGGCGCGCTGGAGCTGTGGTCGATGCGCGGCTACCAGGGCTACAAGGCCGTTTTCGGGCGGGAGCTGAACCGGTGTGGTAAGTGTTGTCTGTTCTTTTGTAGTCTTTCATTCATTTTATTTTATTTTTATTTTTATTTTTTTACCTTTCTCCTTTTCATTTTTTTAATTTTCCTGCTTTCTTTCTTATTCTTTCTTATTCTTTCCTTTCTTTCTTTCACCTCTAACCCTAACCTTCAGACACTGTCGAGACCTATACGTACGGCCACGTCGGCTTTGGCAAGTCGGCCAAGACGCGATGGGACAACGTCTGCTGCCTGGCCTTTACGGCCCGCGGATGCAACGGCCACTCGATCATGGTCGCTGGCAAAGTGCCCAGTCTCGAGTCCTACGACATGGATGACAAGATCAAAAGCGTCTTTTGCATGTCCGAGGACACCTGCGAGCACTACTACAAGGGCGAGCTGTGGCGAACCAACGACCACCACGAGTAGGACGGCGGCTCTTGGGAGCTCTGCTTTTAGGCATCTTTTTTTTTTCTTTTTTTTTCTTTTCTTTTTTTTTTTTTTTTTTAAAAACGCTTGTCGATAGCATTGGCTACCATGATGAGCTGGATATAATCCAGGGTAGACGAGCCGGTTGGCTTTCGGTTGTTGTCCAAGATAGAGCTCTTTTTTGTACATAGTAGTGTACGCCTTACAAGAGGCCAAAGAGATATAGACTGGTAGGTTACAACTAAATTACTAGATTTAGCGTCGTCGCGATGCCACAAACTGGATCGCGACTTTTTTTCATTTTTCTCTCTCTCTCTCGCACACAGAGGAAAAATGAAAAAAAATAAAAATAAAAATAAAAATAAAAATGTGCTTTTAAATCCATATTCCATGGAACGCACAACCCTTAAACTCAAAATTGCCATTGTGGGATTTTGTAAAATTCAAAAAACTGTCAGGGGCAAACGCTGACGACATTTTTTTCCAACCGCAAACCATCGTGAGTCAACGCTTGGACGACTTGCGTTGTGGCGAGCTGGCAATGACGACATGACGACAGCACCACAGCTGGAGAGAGAAAATTCAATTTTGTGCGTTGTGTGCCGATAGAAAAAGTAAAAAATAAAAAAAAAATAAAAAAAATAAAAAAAGTGAGGGACAGATAAAAAAGTCAGAAACAGTATAAAGGGTTAACTACTTTCTAGCAGACGTAGTCTCGGCTTCCATACTTACACTCGTAAAATACAAAAAGTTTCAAGGCTCAAAGTTCCAAGGTTCAAAGTTATCTCGCTTCACAGCACTCAATCTTCAGCACTTTCACCTTACAAACTGACCCGTTCAAACCCACTTCATCTCGCTTGAATACTTCAACCGCCACCACAATGAAGGTTTCTACTCTTCTCCCCCTGGCCATGGCTCCGGCCTTGGCGCTCTCCGCCGCCGTCAGCGAGGGCGAGCGAGTGTCGTCGCAGAACCCGAGCGAGGGCGACGTGACGTTCAAGAAGACTTCGTACGAGCTTACGCTCTATTCCGAGCCCGGTTACGAGGGCGAGGCCGTCCGTCTTGAACCCATGGGATGCAGTGAGTCTTTGTCTTTTCTTTTTTTTTTCTCCTCCTTCCTCTCATCCCTTCTTCTCTCCTCTCTTCTCTCTCTCTTTCTTCTCTCGCTCTTCCTACTGGACCTTTCCTGACCCAAACAGCCTCTCTCAGTCGCTATGACATTGAGGTCAAGTCGATCAAGTATTCCGGAAATAACTGCTGTTATTTCTTTCCGTAAGTTCTCCCTCATCCATCTTTTTCTCTCTTCGTCCCCATTCTCACCCCTCGGCCACCCCCTCTCTAACAAGACAGCACGACGTCTTGCAACTACCTCAATGCTGGCCAGCGCATCGTCGGCAATGTGCGCGACACCGACATCTGGGGCTTCCCTCAGATCGGCGCCGTCAAGTGTCTGTCGCACAGTGCCTGCGAGGTGATCCGCCACGAGGTGTGCGACTTTGACGCCTCCTGCGCCTCTGCCTCCACCCAGGGCACCTGCCCCTTTGAGAAGAGCTGCTCCGCCTACTACCCCGTGCAGGCACGTGACTTCCACAGCTTCACGGCGCCGCCCGAGTACAACCCGGTCAAGGCCCGGTACGACGCCGACGACGAAGCCGACGCCGACGCCGAGATCGATGCCGACGAGTCCGAGCGCAAGCACCTGCACAACCACCTCCACGACCACACCGAGGGCATGCCGCCCATCCCCGCCGAGGGCGGCTCCGACAACTACAACCAGCCGACGCCGACGACGTCGGCCAGCGCCCCCCGGCCGGTGCCCACGAGCCGCCATCACGCCAAGAAGCTGAAGAAGGCCGACAAGAAGCAGAAAAAGGCAGCCAAGAAGGAGCGCAAAAAGGTCGAAAAGGCCGAGAAGAAAGAAGCCAAGCAGCGCAAAAAGGCTGCCCACAAGGCCGACAAAAACGCCAAAAAGGAAGCCAAGAAGATCTCCAAGAAGACTTCGGGCAAAAAGCCAAACTTTCTCAAAAGGATCTTCGACTACCTCGCCGGCGGCCACTAAGCCCTGCTCGGCGTCCACAGAGAGAAAGAGAACCTCGCGGGGCCGCCTGCTGTGTGAGTCTCTCTTCCGTTCTCTTTTTTTTTTTCGGTCACACTATCTCTACTACCTCGGCATTTTGGCCTCAGCCTTGTCAGGCTCTGTAAACTATACTAGTGGTTTAATTAGTAGAGAGGACCGTTAGAAAATACAAAAAGTACAAGCTCGTGGTGACCATATTGTGTGAAAGGGTATGACTGTAAATGCTTTGTGGTGATGTAGGCCGTTGCGGAATAGTGACATCACCTCAGAGGCCCACGAGGCGCTAAACCCAAAGCCAGAATGCCATAACACCACTGTAAACAGTGTATTATTGTCTATCTTTCAAACAAGTATGCATCTAGACCCGCAAATAACAATTCCAGTGCTTCGTATATGGCAACCGATCTGTCTGCCTCTATATGCTTGGACATGAACCCGAAAGAAGAGACGCAAAAAAGCACAAAGGCGTAAAGGAAAGAAAATAAAAAAGAAGCTGAAGCAGAAAGAAAAAAAAAGAAAAGAAAACAAACGACACACCAAGGACAAATGGTTCAAGGCAACCAGGGCAATACGGGCCAGGCTCAGTCCGTGTTTCTCGTTTCCCCTTTCCCCTTTCCCGTGTATGTTGCTCTCTCATCCTGTCTGTGCCTCGCTCGTATCCCGTCATTGGGCGCTCCTCCGCCCACCCTCAACCCAGACAGTTATAGAGCTGCCCGCTGAGCCTCTTCGGGAATGTGGCCCTCCACCGCACTCACAGCCGCCAGGTTGTTCTCGTCCAGCGTAGCCGGCGTGCCGGCCGTGCCCGCCAGCAGCGACAGGCAGTCGATCACGTCCTCCGGTTCCAGCAGATGCCACTTGGCCAGCGTCACCTTGGTGCTCGCCCCCACCGTCACTGTGAACAGATGGTCCGGCTCCACATCCGCCGTGCTGCCGTCATCGTGTGGCGATGAAAGCCCGTTGAGCGCCCGGAACATATCCTCGTCCGTCGCGTCGTCGCCCATGCACAGCACAAACTCGAGCTCGCTCTCGCGCCGCGGCGCCACCGCTGCCGTCGTCGTCGTCGCTGCTGCCGTGCCCGTCGCCGAGGCCGAGGCCGAGGCCGAATCGCCACCTGCTGCTGCTCCTCGAGCGCCTTCGCCATACGACGCCACCAGCCGCTTCACAATCTCGCCCTTGTTGATAAACGTCGGCCGAACTTCCAGATTCGCCTTGCCTGCCATCACGTCCACATCCCACGTCCGCGACACGTTGGCTTCCAGTTCCTTTTGGCATTCGCGCGCCATGTGTTGCCCTTGCTCGGGGTCCGCCAGCCGGTAGTGCCAAGTCAGCGCACAGCGTTTCCGTTCGATAAAAGACCCTGGAATCATCAGCATACGGACGTCAGAACAAATCAAGAAATGAAGAGAGAATGAGAAAGAAATGGCGAGAGCAGAACAAACAAACGCACCTTGCACTCGGTTCGTGTACTTTTGAAACACTTTCAGCACCTCAGCCTGCCAGCCCATGTCCAGCTGTTCGGCCAGATTCTCCCACTCCGCCTGGCCCGGATGCTTCATGAAACTGCCGTGTTCCGCGCTGAAGCCCAGCTCTGGGATGTGTCCCAGATGCTTGCTCAAAAACTCCTGGTCGCGCCCACTGATGATCCACACTGCATTTCGCGCATCCGCCGCCAGCCCCCTGAGCATCGCAATCACGGCCGGCGACGGAATCGCCGCGCTCGGCTCACGCACAATCGGCGTCAGCGTGCCGTCGTAGTCGAACAAAAACAGCCGCCGCCGCGCTGAGCGGTACTGCTGCAGAAGAACCGCTCGGTCGAGCAGCGGCGTCGCCGCCACGTTCTCGCGCGAGCTCAGCGAGGACACCAGCCGGTTCAGAAAGTTCGAGATCCAGTGCTGCACTGTGTTGGTGGTCACGTGTTCGTACAGCCCGCGCTGCATGCGCTCCAGCTCCGAGTTGGGCAGCGTCAGCCCGCGGTGGATCGCGTCCGCCACCACGCCAAAGTCCCACGGGTTGATGTGGATGGCTTCGCGGAGACTGCCGGCCGTGCCGCTGAACTCGGAGATGATCAGCGGGCCGTGGTTGTCGCGCTGGCAGATCACATACTCCAGACTCGTCGTGTTCATGCCGTCCCGCACCGACGTGATCAGCCCAATGTCCCCGGCCCGCAGCAGCGCAAAGTACTCGTCCTGGCTCAGATACTGCGGGTAGTGCTGCACCGGCGAGAAGCCCAGCGACCCGTACGTGCCGTTGATCGACATGACGAGCTCGTTGACCCGGCTGGCAATCTTGGTCTCCGCCGCGTCGCGCTCCTCCTCAATCGACGTCGGGCTCGTCACCTGGATAAGCACCACATGCTCGCGCCACTCCGGGTACTTGGCCAGGAAGCACTCAAATGCCAGCAGCTTCTTGTCTACGCCGCGGATGCTGTCGAGCCGATCCCGCCCAACGATAATCTTTTTGCCCGCATACATTTCGCGCAGCGCCTCGTACTTCTTGTTGACGGCGTCGCTCCACGCAAGCCGCTCGACCTTGGCCACGTCGATGCCGATGGGGAAAACGCCAAACTCGACGTGTGCCCCAAACACCTCGACCCCGTTCGCGTCCGACTTGAGCTTCAGCAGACGCGTGCAGCAGCTGGAAAAATGCCGCGCATAGCCGTAGCTTTGAAACCCAATCAGATTCGCTCCCAGCACACCCTCGAGGATCTCCTGCCGTCGCGGCAGACAGCGGAAGAACTCGCTGCTGGGGAAGGGCGAATGCAGGTAAAAGCTAATGTACATGCCAGGCGACCGCGCACGCAGCATGCTGGGCAGCAGCATCAGGTAGTAGTCGTGCACGACCACAATGTCGCCCGGCTTGTACAGCTCGGCAATCTTGTTGGCGAATTTCTGGTTCATCCGGTAGTAGTCGGCCCACTCCAGCCGCTCCTTGCGGCCGTCCGTCGGGCCGTGCAGCTTGTAGTGAAACAGCCCATACAGCTCGTGCTCGGCATAGCGCCGCCAGCGCCCCTGGTGGTTGAGCCGCACGCCGTCCTCGGGATTCTCCAGATTAGGGTCGTCGGTCAGCCACACCGGCACCATTTTGATGCTGCGGTCGCGGCTCATCTGCTGCTCAAGCCGCAGCATGTCCTCTCTCGGGATGAATATGCCGTCGGAGTCCGACTTCTGAGGCATGATCGGTCGGAAGCCGTCAACGGAAATGGGAGCCGAAAGCGGATTCAGCGGCATAATGGCGGCCGACGTCGGTGGAGTATCGGGAGGCGACAGCACCTCGACCGCCTCTTCAATTTCCCCAGTCCATGCCACGACAGTGTGATTCCATGGCGACTGGTCTGACGAAAGAAAGGAAAACGAATCAAAGAGCGCCGACTGGCCGCGGCGAGCCTTTAAGACCTAAAAAAAAAAAGCACCCCAAAAACCAGGTTAGAAACCATCTTTGCAAATAGGCCGCCATCCTTTCATTTCTTACACCGCCTCTCCTCCTTCCTTGCCCAACGAATGACTTACCCAATCGGCGCCCAGGCGGTGAATGAGAGTGTATGGGGTGTTGAAGGTGGCCGAGATGATGTTGCCGCTCAGTGACAAGTTTGGGTGCTCTTTCTGGAGGTGCGACAGCGACTGGCGTCGAGCACTGGTAGCGGCCATTGCTTGTGTTGCAGTGTTGGTGTTTCTCGTTCTCCTGTGAGCCAAAAATTCAGGAGTTATTACTGTGCTGTATTGCCGTCGCTGATGTTGGAGAATCGTAGTCGAAAATGACAGCGACTTGACGAAAGAATGTAGCAAAGAAAGAGTTCTCGTCCGTTACTCCAGAACAAACCGTTGGCGGGGGGAAGACTCCTGTGCTGGGGAACCGGGCAAAAAAAGTATCTGGTCTGCTCGGCAGAGGTAACAATCGTATCTGTCGTAGTCAGAAGGTGAAAGTCCAGTAGAAAATTTAAATCCCACCCCACCAGGAATGTAAGATGCAAGGGATGAAAAGGCACGTTCACAGGACGAAGAAAGGCAATTGGCTAGAATCTTGTACAAAAATAGGGACAGCGGCACAAAGAGAGGCGGAGCTGATGATATTTTGTTCAAAATCAAACGCATATGTCGTCATAAAATCTAACGTTTGCAGTCTGAGAAAGGCAGGGGAGCTGGGGTGCTAGATTTGATAAAGCGAGGGGCAAAGCCAGGTCTGCTCGTATAGGGACGGCCTGAGAGAGCTGGTGGGGTGGAGACGGAACAGGATAAATGGGTTGAAGAGAACAATAAAAAATAAAAGAAAGAGAAAGAGAGAGAAGATATAAGAGGAAGAGAGGAAGTTTGTCATAAAGTTAAAGGCAGGAGAGCAGGAGAAGGTAAGGGGAACTAAGCATAAGCCATGTGGTGGATAGGCAGCAGCAAGCAATGTTTGCATCTGGCCTGAGCCTTTCTTTCCCTCATTCCTAGTTCTGCTCTTTCCCCAACTGAATGATGCTCATTTAAAAGCAACGCCAGCTGTGATTGGGCAGACACAAAGAGGTGGTGGGGCTTGAAGCGCTTGTGATTGGTTCGTTTTAATCCTCGTAGATGGGAAGCTTGGACACTGAGGGGTGGAAGTTCGGGCTGGAACCCGGTGGAGCAAGCCAAAACGCAGCTGTTTACGACGTACTGTGACGAAAACAACGCACGTTTGTGCAGAAGATCGCGGAATCCAAAGTGATGGGGCGTGAAGAGCAGAATAATATGCATTTGTAACCGGAAAAAAAAAAGGCACGATATACAACGCAAAAAGAAAGGGAAAAAACAACAACAAAAGAACAACAAAAAGAACAGAGAGCAAGAAAAAACAGGGAAAGAGCGGGGAAGGATCAGGAAAATGCTCGTACTTTAAGGAAGGAACAACGGTTCGGAAAAAAAAAACCAAAAAGAAGGAAGGACCCTTAAGGAGAGAACAAGGAACAGGCAAGAGACGACAATCGAACGTAACTGCGCACATACCACTGAACCGACCTGACGTAATGGTCCAGGCTCCTTCTTCTCTCAAGCCGCAATAGCCCAATCAGGGGGAGGTGATTGGCGGGATAAAGGTGTGTGGTTCGAAGCAGGAAGGTACGAGTACGAACTGTAATACTCCCCGTAAAGGCAAGAAGGAGAGAGAAAAGAAAAGAATTGCCAAACGGCGAATAAATAAAGACAGAAAGAAGACCAAAAACCCAGATTCGAAAAAAAGAGAAATATTTGCTTCAAAAGAGAGAGAATGGAAAAAGAAGAAGCAGCAAAAGCAGGTAGAAAGGCCGAGACCGAAAAAGAGGGGGGAAACACAATCAAAAGAAGGGCGACTTTGGGCTCTCGTCAGAACCGACCGTCGGAGACTTTGCGGCTCTCCTCGAATTGTTCTGGGCTTACTCATAACGTCAGAGTAATTAAGTGTCTAATTTCCAACAGCTTTTTAGCTTTTTTATGAATATTTATTTTTGGAATTTTGGAGATCCGCTGGCTAGCTGCAATGGTTTGGTTCTGTCAGTTCAAGAGCCAAGAGACTAACCACTGTTAGCAGGGGCAGAGCCGGGCCGTCGACATTCGTTGCAGAAGCTGTACGAGTATGACGTGCAAACTATGACTCGTACGAAAGTTCTCGAACTCGGCACAATGCACCAGACGCAGCAAATTGCATGCAGACGGAGTGAGCATCAGACGGGCGAGCGGGCAAGATAGCCGTGCCCGGGAAATACAGAATATGATTTTTGTGGACCGTTCCTCAGATGAACCACCAGCAGCGACATGGCGACGAATGCAATAACGTATCGTAAATTTGCGATCAGGAAGGGCCTGGCCACCAGGCCAGCCGTGTTCTGCACAAGAGCGGTCCCCACCTCGACGCACAATGAGGGCGACAGAAACGTGCCTATCTTGGTATTTTTCTTCTCTTCTCCGTCTTTGCCCGATGCCCAGAGTCGGGTTCAGCCGACTTCTGGCCGAGACCTGACTGTTTTTTGTCGGCGCTTCTCCATTTGGGTAACAGTGGACGGTTGCACCCAAAGAAAGTGGTCTTGCGATATGATACCTGGGCAATGAAGACTTGCACAGCTTTGAGACTTTCAAAGCAGCCAGCCTGCTTCCGCCCATTCGTGGCTGGTGTGCATACGAAGTATTACAGTACGAGTGTGCACCCCTTGGAAGTGGGGCTACAAGTCTGAAATATCATCGACAAAACATGGCCTACCGCTGAAGCGACCATTGGCCAGGTAAAGTACCGTGACTTCTGCTTTGTGCAATCTGCACGTTTAGAGAACGACCACACGATTGTGCTGAGGGCAAACATACAAGCATGTATGAAAACACAAAAAGGATGGGATCAGAAATGGCAGCCAAAACCAATCCGCGAAACCACAAAGGACAAGGATCTTGCATCGCCTCTGCTTCTCTTCTTAGTTCCGGCCTTTTCTCCCCTCTACGCATTTTCTTTCCGTGGTCGAATGACTGTGAAGAGAAAATCGGAGTGCCAGTCTGCAACCCGCCAGGGCTGAGGCCAACCACTCATTCATGGGTAGTGAGGCCTACCTTATCCAGCTGGCGCCTTGCCATTGGACAGCGATGCCACTCAGAACAACCAACTGCTTAGAGGGAAGGGGGTGCGCATACGTTCCTATTTCAGGCTCCTCCAACGTGTTTATGGGACTCGCATCCTGCATCCTGCAGCGATTAGAGTGCCTTTTGTTCTTGTCTCTTCTGTTCGACCAAGAATGGGCGAGTGATTGTTTGAACCCGAACAAGAGGCTTGAACAGCAGAAGATGCTATTTTGACTCTACAAAGGGATGCAGTTGTTCTCTGTAATGAGACGCTGTAACGTGGCAAGTGCCAAGCATTTGGGAACTTTTGTTTGAGGAACTGCGTACCTCCAAGTGGCGGTGCATTGGTAGTCGGCCAGGTCTGACTTGAGCATAACTTCTAGGCTGCCCGGAGCCTTGTGACCCCCACATTCTACTCAACAGATGCAACTGTGGATAACAGAGCCTGCCAGGGAAAATGAGGCGGGTGGCCTGCTCCTGGCTTACTTTTAGTCTGCTCTGCGGGTGCTTGCATGAAAATGGCGCGACTGACGTGGAAAAAGGTAGGCCTCTCGATAAACCGTCTACTGAACGGTTGGGCCACGAGTGCTGCCTGAAAGATGGACTTACTGAACGCTGTAGTCCTGTTCTGTGTTGTTATTATATTTTGTGGGGTTGCTCAGTGCTTCTCTGTTGCTCGAATCTTGTTTTCTCATTCACTGTCTCTTCTTCCTCTTTTTTTTGGCTGTTCTCATTGCATTGAACCGTCAGTGAGACTTGACCCATCTACTTGCTCATCCGGTCGTGCTCTTTGTGTTGTCCTTGTTTTGAACTTCGCGTTCAGTGTTCAAGGAAAAAAAAAAAAGAAAGAAAACAAAAAGAAAAAAAAAACCGAGACTGTTACCGTCAAACTCAACAGCCTAAGCCAACGTCTATAAGCTATGTCTGAGCGACCTGGATATGGGTAAGATATCATTTTTGGCTTGAATCTATCGGCATCATTTGCTTCATCAAAGCTGACTGCTTGCCTTTACAGTCGGCGTAAGCCAAGAGACGGGCGTCAAGAAGGTGGGACGCCGAAACGAAATACAGGCATCTGTAATTATTTTGCCGCCCACGGACGCTGCAAGTACGGATCAAACTGCAAATACTCCCACGACGTCTCGCCTTCGCCTACAGATTCACCGAACAGACACGGGTTTGCACGCCAGCCACGTCCTGTGGAAGACGGTGTGCTTGCCGAATACAAAAAAATTCTTCAGAGGCATAGGTCCTCTGGTCTAGTCACCACCGATACATTGAGCAGATTTTTCGAACTAGGACATCAGATCGTGTCAGATTCAAAGGATCCTGGCAGCTCGCAAGAAGCTATCAGGCTTCTGGCTGATGATGACGGGCTCAAGCTTATTCGCGCTGTTACAGACACGCTCATACGGCAGGCACTTGTAACTCGACGCTTAGCTGCCGTATGGAATGGACAGTTGGCAAACCTGTTGCGCATGATCACACATTCCGATGTTGTCAACTCGGCTGTCTTGGAGGAAAACGTCAGCATGATATACAACTTCCTTGTAGGTGTTGGCGGAAAGCGCATGACGAATGTCTATGTGTTTGTCTCCAAGCTTGTAAAGCGGTTGCCCGACTCCCATTTTGAGATTATATCCTTGTCCCTTGCTGTCTTGGCCAAAATGATCGACTGCAGCACCAGCAACATGGCCAGTTCCAACTTCCGTGACATGTTGGATATGGTCAGCGAGTTGATGAGCAAAGACCCTTCTCCACAGGAGAAGTTTTGGAGGCTGCAGGCGGAAAGGCACATCAAGGACATTCGTCGGCGCCTGCAGGTTGGCGACAGCATCCCGGACCTCATCACAAAGACCAGAAAGCTGGCTTTTGCAAAGCATCATTCGTTTCAGCTGCGACGCGACTTTCCCGGCGACCTCAGCTCCGAGGGCCCTCGCCATAGCAATGACCATGCGGACATTACCAAAATATCCATCATGCCGACCATGGACGAGATCAAAAGTACGCGGACGGAATATTTGCCCACGACAGACTCTTCACAGTGGCACGTTCACGGACTCCGGGGCCGATTGGATCGCGAATTCCGTCTTCTCCGCGAGGACACGGTTGGCCAGTTCCGCGATGTTGTGAGAGCGGAGCTTGAGCTGTTTCAGCAACAGCAGCATCAGAAAAAACGCCAGGGCAACGGGCAGCTAAAAACGGGCAATGTGAGGTACTGCATGTATCAAAACGCTGTTATCGAAGATCTTGAATTTTCTCGATACGCCGGTCTTGAGTTTGTGGTCTGCTTCCAACAGCCTGCGCCACAGATTCACACCCGCACAAGAGACGGTACGACAGAGAACTCAGCAGCAACTCCTTTGCAGTCAAGGCGCGACTGGTGGGAAAAAGCAAAGAAACGACTTCAACCAGGAGGCCTTGTTTGCTCCATTGACGCGAGCGGTTCGGTTTGCTTCTTCACTGTGTCAGAGTCGACCCTCAGAACAGGAAAAGACGTGGGCAAGTCGCGCCGGGTATCTGAATCGCAGGAGACGGCCGCGCCGTCGGAAGCTAAACAACAAACAAGAACTCTTGCCGACCATCCGCACTTGTCATATGTGAAACTAAGCCTCGCCGAGTCGCGGAATGTCGACTGTGTAAAAACGGCCTTGGGATGGTTCCATCTTTGCAAATCGACGAAAACTGGACATCGTTCGAAACAGGAGCATACTGGAGTTCTCTTGGAATTTCCCGGCATCTTATTGGATTCCTTTCAGCACACACTCGGGGCCTTGCAGACGGCTTCGAAAAAACTGGACATAAAGGTTGCCGATCTGATTGCACCTGACGATGATGACGATGATGACGAGGAGGAGGAAGGAACGCGGGAGGAGAGTGGCGGTGATGATTCTCTAGGCCAGGTCGGCAACAGTCGTTTCTCGTCGGCCGGGTATAGACACGTGCCTCCTCCGGCATACGCTCACAAACCCGGGTTTGCATTTGACCTGAGCTGTCTTAGGAGCGACAACAGTATTGCCAGCCCCCGTGGTCGCCTCTATCACAGCACCCACAATCCCCTGGATGCGGAGACGCTCAGCAGGGTGTCTCAGCTTGACGAAACGCAGTCAGAAGCGGTGATTGATGCGCTCTCGCGGTCGGTTGCGCTCATCCAAGGTCCGCCAGGCACAGGCAAGACGTTTGCGGGCATTAAAATCATCAAGGCGCTGCTGCACAACCAGAGGGCAGGCAACCTGGGACCGATTCTGTGTGTTTGCTACACCAACCATGCTCTAGACCAGCTGCTTGAGCATTTGCTGGAAGACGAGAAGACGGGGCAGATCATACGTATCGGCAGTCGGTCCAAGTCGGAAAAGTTGGACGATTTCTTGCTGAACAACGTGGTGAAAAACATGGATCGGACGAGAGAAGAAAATAAAAACCTGTGGACGCATGGGGAGAGGCTCGACACAATATCGGAGCGAATCTCAAAATATGTTAAGTGGCTCAATCGGTCATACACCTGGACGGCGGTGGAGCGGTACCTGGCGACAAAAAATCCACACCACCACAAACAGCTGTTTGGCAAGGTCGCCGCCAATGATGCCGATGCCGACAAAGAGGAAGATGACGGCTGGACGACAGTGAAGGGCGATCCAGCTTCAGTGCTGCCTCGCTGGCTTGCTGGAGGCAATAAGAATGCAAAAAACGCAAACGACAAGGCCGAGATGGAGAGTGCGGTGGAAGCGGCAAGAGCGCCGCGGCAACCAGAGGCGCTCAGGGGTGTGGACCTTGACCTTGACACGCTGACGCAGCGGGAGCGGCAAGACTTGCTTAAATGGTGGAAGGAGCAGTCTTTCCACGAGACGGTGGATCATCTGGCAAGCGTATATGGACAGTATGTGCATGAGAAGCAGTGCTACGACAAGGCACAGCAAGAAGTTGATCTGCGGTGTCTCAAGCAAGCGCGGGTGATTGGAGTGACGACGAGCGGGCTGGCACGGAAGGTGGACATGCTGCGGCATCTGCCCAGCAAGGTGCTGGTGTGCGAGGAGGCTGGAGAAGTGCTGGAGGCGCACATTTTGACGTCGCTGCTGCCGGCGGTGGAGCACGCCATTCTGATTGGAGACCATCTGCAGCTGCGGCCGCAGGTGCAGAACTACGATTTACGCAGCGACAACCCGCGCGGGGTGCGGTTTTCGTTTGACATGTCGCTGTTTGAGCGGCTGGTGCAGCCGCCCGAGCGGGGCATTGGCGCAGCAGCCGAGCGACGGCTGCCGTTCAGCCGGCTGGACACGCAGCGGCGCATGCACCCGGCGATTTCGGAGCTGATCCGGGCGCCGCTGTATCCGCATCTCCAAGACAGCGACGGCGTCGACGGGTACCCGGAGGTGCAGGGCGTGGCAAAGCGGCTGTTTTGGCTGCAGCACAGCGAGCCCGAGGACGGGGCGGTGGACCAGGACGGCGAGCAGGCGCTGGACCCGCTGAGCATGTCGCGCACGAACGCGTTCGAGGTGGAGATGGTGGCGGCGCTGGTGTCGCACCTGTTCAAGCAGGGCGTGTACGGGGACGGGGACATTGCCGTGCTGACGCCGTACCTGGGGCAGATGCAGCAGCTGCAGAGGCGGCTCTCGGGCATGTTTGAGATTTGCTTCAACGATCGCGATCTGGACGAGCTCGAGGCGGCAGCCGGTCTGGGTCTGAACGGCGACGACGAGGAGGAGGAGGAGGAGGCTAAGAAGGCCGGGGCGGGCGGCGGCGGCGGCTCGCGGGAGAATACGACGGCGACAGTGGCCAAGACTTCGCTGGGACGCAGCGTGCGGATCGCCACGGTGGACAACTTCCAGGGCGAGGAGGCCAAGGTGGTGGTTGTGTCGCTGGTGCGCAGCAATTGGCAGCGGCGCTGCGGCTTTCTCAGCACCGAGAACCGCATCAATGTGCTGCTGTCGCGGGCCCAGCACGGCATGTTTATTGTGGGCAACAGCGACACCTGCTCGGGCGTGCCTATGTGGCGCCACGTGGTGGCCACGCTCGAGGCCTCGGCCAGCATCGGCCCGGCGCTGCCGCTGCGGTGTGCTCGCCATCCGCACCGAGAGTTTTTAGCGTCGCTGCCCGACCACTTTGCCCAGTTTGCGCCCGACGGCGGCTGTCTGCTGATGTGCGACCGTCGCCTGGCCTGCGGCCATGCCTGCACGGGGCACTGCCACGCCGACGTCATCCACCAGGCCGTCAAGTGTCTGGAGCCGTGTCCGCGGCCTCTTTCTGGTTGCTCGCATGCGTGTCCGCGGCCGTGCGGCGACGCCTGCATCGAAATCTGCCAGGTGGTGCTCAAGAACCAGCCGCTGACGCTGCCGTGCGGCCACGTGCTGCCGTCGCCCAGGTGCTGGCAGGCGCAGAACCCCGAGGACGTCCAGTGTCGAATGGTAGTCCAGCGCACGGTGCCCGGCTGTGGCCACAAAGTAAAGGTGATGTGCCACGTGGACGTGGCCGATGCGGCCAAGTTTCTGTGTCCGGAAAGATGCGGTGCGGCGCTGCCCTGCGGCCACAACTGCAGTGCCAAATGCAGCACCTGCAGAAAGTCCGGCAACAACAAGGACGACAACAACGACAACAACCTGACAGCGACTGTTGTCAAACACGCCACCTGTTCCCAGCCCTGCAACCGGCCGTACACGACCTGCCAGCACGCTTGCAAACAAAAGTGCCACGGAGCCGAGCCGTGCCCGCCATGCGTTGAGCCGTGTTCTGTGAGATGCAGCCACTCGCGCTGCGGCCAGCCGTGCCATGAGCCGTGCGCGCCTTGCGCCCAGAAAGTATGCGACTCGCGCTGTCCGCATTCTGCCTGCACAATGCCGTAAGTGGGACGGTGGACGGGGCGGCGGGATATGATTACGAGTGAAAACGGGCAGAACGCCATTTTGAAACAGAGAACCGGATGAATGCTGACTTTTGGTCTGTGTAGCTGTGGGGCGCCTTGTGACTGGGTGCCGTGCTCAAGACGATGCGAAAAGCTGCTGGACTGCGGCCATCAGTGTACGTTGTGTGGTTGTGTGTGGTTGTGTGGTTGTGTGGTTGTGTGGTTGTGTGGTTGTGTGGTTGTTACTTTGTTGATTTCCCTCCTTCCCCCCCCCTTATTTTGCCCGTTGTTGCTCTGTCGAGTTTCGCTCTGTCGAGTTTCCTCTTTTTTGCTGACAATTTAGGCCCCTCGCTCTGTGGCGAACGCTGCCCTCCAAAACAATTCTGTCACGAGTGCGGCAAGCCCGAGGTGCTTGACCAAGTCGTCGACTACATCCTGCTGACAACGTACCGCAAAACCGACGTCGATAAAGAGCCCTGCATCTTTCCCGACTGCGGCCACGTCCTGGCCGTATCTTCCATGGACAGCCACATGGCCATGAACAAGCACTATCTGTTTGGCCCTAGACCCCATGCGGCAGCGCCCGTTCCCGTCGCCGTTGCTGCACCCACGGCGCCGTTCACCCTGGCCCAGGCCGAGACAAAGGTGTGCCCGCGATGCCGCGGCTCTCTGCGGAACATTGCTCGCTATGGCCGCATTGTGCGCCAGGCCATTTTGGACGAGTCATCTAAAAAGTTCATCGTGTGGGCCAACGAGCAGCACCAGGCCCTGGCCGAGCAGCTCGCTGCCGAGATGGACGACCTCCACGGCTCCGTGGCGCGTCTGGGGCAGTCGGCCCGGACAAAACACGCTTTGCCGAAATTTACCATCAAGGATTTACTTTATACAAAGACGTGGGCGATTTACATTCTCCGTCTTGCACTGGCTACGGACGGGGCGCGATACCGGTCGCTCTTGGGGCTGAGATCCAAAATAAAGGCGTATGTCGGCAAAGTCCACAAAGACGAGCAGCCGTTCCAGCGAGTGGCCAACCTTGTGCGATTTGCGCAGCAGCAGCAGCAGCGGCGGCGGCGGCGGCGGCGGCAAAAGGCAGAGGCAGATGGGGAGGCAGAGACACCGACATCTGACACGGCGGAACACAGCCCGGCCCCTGCATCGTTCACCCTCGACGATTCCGTCGTGCAGGTGCGCAGCCATCTGATGGCCACCCTGCTGCTGGCGCGCTGCGACATTGCGGCTTTGCAGGATATCGCCATGCACCTGCTGGTGACGCCAGCGCGCCAAGGCAGACCAGCGAAGCCTGTAGCTTCGGCCGAAGCCCGTTCTAAAGCTGCCAGGGTGCTTTGGATCATGTTTGACAAGGACGCCTTCACAGAGCTGTTTGACAGCTGCCGGAGCGCCATTGCCACGGCCGAGAAAACGCAGTGCCCCCGCCAGGAAGTGGAAGGCCGCATTTGCCTGGCCCGGCTGTGTCTGGTTGTCAGACAGCTTCGTTCGTGGCGAGCATTGGCGCCGCCGCCTGCCGTGCCTGCCGTGACTGCCGTGACTGCCGCGGAACCGGGGGGGCACGCAAGAGCAACGGCAGCGACGCCATCTACGAGTAGTAGCCAGGCCAAAAAGGCCGCTTGGCCCTCTGCCGAGACACTTCTCGCCGACGCACAGCAGCACCACCGCGCAGCGCGACAGCTGCTGGCCCGGTACCCGTCGACACAGCTGCTCCGGGGCGAGCTGGACGCCCTGGACGGCGAGCTGCGCAACCCGAGTTTTTACGAGCCGGTCACGTCCGAGGAGCTCCGCGCCGTCTACAATGCCATGGCGCTAGAGTTTTACGGCACGGGCCACTGGTACACCTGCGCCAACGGGCACTACTTTACCGTCGGCGAGTGCGGCAGGCCCATGCAAGCGACCCGGTGTCCAGAGTGCGGAGCGCCCGTGGGCGGACAGAATATGAGGGCCGCGGCTGGCGTTCGCCCTGCCGACGACGACATTGGCCGGCTTGCCAGGTTGAGCGGACAGTAAGCTGACGCCGGATGGGAGGCATCATTCGGGGTACTGAGCAACGGCTGTCATTGATGGGGTACTGAGCGATAA
The DNA here is from genome assembly GCA_019925385.1 of Raffaelea deltoideospora. Taxonomy (NCBI): domain Eukaryota; kingdom Fungi; phylum Ascomycota; class Sordariomycetes; order Ophiostomatales; family Ophiostomataceae; genus Raffaelea; species Raffaelea deltoideospora. The sequence goes on along the minus strand of JADHKP010000005.1, from coordinate 189,797 downwards.
AAATTTGTATTTTGGTTTCAAGTTTGACGAGTGATTGGTTTGGCTCAGGAGCAATTGAATTTGAAATTTCTGAAAACCGTGTAGGCTTTCTGGCTCGTTGCACCATACAAGCTCGAGCCTAGCGAGAATCTGCTTCTATTTTGGCGAGGAGTGGATTGCTCAGGCTTGAAACTGTTGTTTGGATGCCCAGCTATGATGAGAGAAAGATTTGTTGTGGAAAAATATGACGAGCAATCTATGTATGTGATAAGCATGCTTGTGTTCCTTTTGGTGGACAGCGGTCAGGTGCTGGGACACCAGATAATATCGTCAATGATGGACAGGTTGATGACTGTCTACTATGATAAATGCTGTTGCTGCTTGTATTTGACTTAGACTGATATCGACTGCTGTATTCAACTGCTTTGTTCTCAGTATTGGAAAGAAAAGAACCCGGCGGCTGTGGGTTATTAATCCCATTGCCAGTGGATACGAGAGTCCGGAGCATGAGGAAAGAGGAACCGTTTCTACTCATGTGGGAAGGTAGGCTCCTTCTTGTTTGAGAATGTTTAATTTGTATTTCTGCCCAGTTTGAATTTTCTTCTTTTTTTCTGCTCTTTTCATATCTTTTTTTTTTTTTGTGAGATGGCACATAGACAAAGACAGCACAGATAAAAAAAGAACTGCCATCAACCACACACACACACAACATGACAGAGCGAGCATCTGTGGTTCGACGTGTGCGGTGAAATGCTCGACAGGCATCGCAGTCGGGCCGGTCAGGGCATGCCATGCATGCGTCTGTTGGCGCGGATTGTGAAATAGCCAGAAACGCCAATGTTTTCCACCCGAGAGAAGGCAGAATAGAAGCCAAACAGAAGGATTCTAAAGGAAATAAGCGACAATTAATAGGCGGAGAAGAATGAAGTGAGCAATGAGAGCATTATTGCAGAGAATCGAAGAAACGTGAGAGCAAGGGAAAAAAAAATCCTTTAAAAAAAACACGGCACGGCAGCTCAAAACGATCATCTCATATATAAAACTGCACCATAAGATATACAAGCTGTGACTGCGCCGTTGAGGCACAGAATGCAAAGAGAGGGAGCCGCCTCGACAACAGCAACTGATTCGATATTGCGCCTTTGATTGCTTCGGAGGGGAGACTGGCTTTACTCTGGCCTGCAGCCGGATGAATCTGGGCTGCTGGCAATTTGGCCGCCTGTCAGCGGCCACCAACAAGATCAAGATCGCCATCACCGGCACCACCATTGTATCACACCATTGTCAGCCAGCGCAGCCACCTGCCGCCGCCACCGCTGCCAAGCAAGCAACATAAAGAACCACATGGCAACAAGACAACAAGCTGCGCCTATTTACAATGCCGGCGCCGTTGGCTCTCTCTCTCGGTCTCAGGTCCCGCGACCCCTGAGATTGGCTTCGTATTTTATCGTCTTTCGTCTCTGTTTTCGCTGCGAAAGGCGGCCTGTCTTGTGAAGACCCCAGCTCAGCCTCTCATTTCCATCTCACTGAATTGCAATATATTTCTGTTCCCACATGGCCCGACTTGGTGCGCGAACCTCATCCCACTTTACAATCAATCAAAATATAGGGGGATGGTAAAGGAGCCGTTCGTCTTGTTCTCCCCCCCATTACGACTGTGATGTTTCTCTTATACGACAACACTCCATCTGCCTTTAAGAGAAGGCGTTCTTCTAGCCATGTGGTTGACTTCAGCACCCCCCCGTTTTACATCTTAGCAATTTTTGTTGTTCAGCCTTCGTTTGGTTTGTTTCTCTCTTTTTTTTGTCAAAACACTTTCGTTCACTAGATTTTTGTCTCTTGTTTTCGTTGCATATTATTTATTATTTGCATTCTTCTCTCTTTGGTTCTGATTTTTTCTTCATAATCATACACAAGGCTAAAGCTAAACGCGCCCATTTACAGCGGCAGCAATGCGGTTTTCATTCAGCGACTTCGTGTCGACGGCTGTCGTCGGCCTGGCCGCCCTGGGCGCGCTGCCTCCTGCGTACGCTGGCGTTGCTTCAGAATCCCTATCAAAACAGATTAACGGATTCTGCCCGTCGGCGCCTCGCGACATCGACTCTGGCAAGGCTCTCAAGTACCTTGGCAAGCTGGCGCTCAGGCGCAGCAAAAAGCACATTTCCGGTGCATGCACGCCTGACAAGCTGCAGTACCGCCAGGAATGGCGAACACTCTCCCGACACAGGCGGCTCCAGTTCATCAAGGCCTACAAGTGCGTGCAGTCTTCGCCGTCGCTGTTTCCAAAGGATGCCGTGCCCGGGTCGACTTCGCTGTACGAGGACTTTACGGCCGTGCACATCAACCAGACGCTGAACATCCACCTGACTGTGAGTGGCTGTTATGGTTGACGATCTGCTGTGTGGATTGTGTACCGTTGCGCAAGGTGCCCTCTTTGGTTTTGTGATTTCGTGCCCCCGTGCTGATCATTCAGGGCACCTTTTTGATATGGCACCGCTATTTCACGTGGGCCTTTGAGCAGGCCATCCAGAAATGTGGATATCCAGGCAAGTCGTCCATTTGATTTTCTCTCTGGCTGCTGGCTCGCTTTGCCACTAATGCTCGATTACCAGGTGCCTTGCCGTACTGGGACTGGCCGAGAGACGTGCACCACCTGGAGGCGTCTCCTGTCTTTGACGGCTCCGACACGTCCATGGGTGGCAACGGCGAGAAAGTCCAGCATGCCGGTCTCATCATCAACCAGCCGGGCCAAGGCAACGGCCAGGTCATTCTGGAGCCCGGGACCGGAGGTGGCTGTGTGCGAACAGGACCGTTTGCCAACATGACCGTGCGTCTCGGCCCGCGCAACCTGCCGATTTATGGCCAGGGAAACATTACCAGAGTCAGCAACCCCCTGGCCAACAACCCTCGCTGCTTGAAGAGAGATCTGAGCTCGTCGACGGCCCAGCGCTTTACTTCGTACCGCAATGTCACCGAGATGATCACCAGGTCCAAGAACATCGAGTGGTTCCAGGCCATCATGGTAAGTCTGCAAGTCTGCGTTGCTGAGCATCCATTCCAGTGAGCCTTGCTGTGCCATGGGGAACGGGGTTACGCGGCCTTGGTGTTTTGTCTCAATGGTTTCCTGACTGTCCCCCCCAGCAAGGCGATCCTCGATACGTCAACGGAAGCCTGGGCCCTCACGGAGGCGGCCACTTCCAGATGGGCGGCGACCCGGGTGCCGATGCGTTCGTATCGCCCAACGACCCGGCCTTCTACCTGCATCACAGCCAGGTCGACCGCCTCTACTGGATCTGGCAAAACCTCGACTTTCCCCACCGCCAGGGCGTGTTCGGCACAAACACCTTCTACAACCGGCCGCCCAGCGCCAACACGACCGTTGACGATATCCTGGACCTTCGCCCCGTGCCTGTCGAGCCGGTCACCATCAAATCCGTCATGAACACGGCGGGTGGCACGCCATTGTGCTATGCATATGTGTAAAGGGCGTGGGCGGGTTTTATTTTTTTTCTTGTCTCTCTCTCTCTCTCTCTCTCTTTTTTTTTTTTTTTTTTGAGGCTACTTTTTGGATTTCATGCAAATATTTTTGGCTACATAACTATAATCATTATTTCTTTTGGCCTTACGAAGGTTTGAGTTTTTTTTTGCATTCTGATATTTTTCATTCGAACTTCGAACACATCAATTCCAAGATAAAGGTTTGATTTTCTGTCCCCCCCCCGCACTGACCTACACGCCAATACAGCAATAGTATCCGAGCCACAGGTTGGAGCAATCTGTGTTAAGAAAGCCATTCCACGCACGAAAGGCGGCGTCTGACACGCCGGCAGCAGCCTCGACGCGTTCACAAGTGTCACCAGGGCCGACGAGATGCCATGTACGGCATGCTGGCGTGATGGGCGATTGGCGTGGCGTGGGCAACGCCGAAGGTGGCAAGGATGGCGAAGACGGAGACGGCGTTGTCGGAGATGGCTCGCTTCCCTCGCCGTCCATGACGCAGTATGTTTTCCCAGCGACCAAATGGGCGCAGTCGGTTACGTCGGGGTTCATGCGCTGGAACGCCGCGGCGTCGATGTTGAACACGGCGCCAATGCCCGCACAGGTGTCGCCAGGCCGAGCCTTGACTGAGAGATAGCAGTGCAGCGGCTCGGACGGCACTGACGCGGCAGTGCTTGTCCCGGTCGCAACGGCAGTGCCGGCGGCAGCTGTGTTGTTGGTTTCGAGACCTCCAAGCGCAGCAGGCATGGCGGCCAAGGCGACAGCTGTCTCGGCGCCAACGACGACTAAGAGAGCGAGACAACGCATGGCACCGGGCTTAACTTTTAACCTTTCTTGTTCATTGACTCTCGCTTCGGTTCCACGATTTGGAGGAGGCGGAACCGTCTGCATCGGACGTTGCTGGGTATATAAGAAAGAGACATCACCGGCGAGATGATACTGGACAGCTTGTCTGCTACTTTTTACGCGACGAAGCGTCTGCATTTTCAATATGGCACGTTGCTAATGCCAGTGATGGAAAAAGGGCCATTGGCGTCTGGTTAAAGCAGCACCAACAACAGGATAAATAAAAAGCATTCCGCCTTAAAAGCGACGCGGCACCTTATTGCATATCCAGAAATGCATCGGCGCAAAAAAAGATAAAAAAAGCAATCTTGATTGCTATCAGCAAGGCAAGCATGGCAGCAAAGCGCGAGGCTGTAATACGAGTACGGAGCATTAATACGGATCAGTCTTGGAGGTTTGGTTGACTTTACGACAATCCCTCGACGGAGAGCATTCACATGCCATGAGGGTGAGAGCATTCACATACCAAGAGGGCAAATAAGTGCCCATGTCTGCCTTTACCCTGCTCCCCTTCTGTGGCTCAATTGAGCTAACCAGTCGTTTTTCAATTTAGCCGACTTCTTTTGTTCGACCCTAATTGTACTCTTTGTTTTCTGCACCACGTTAGCAATTGGGCATTGGGCACTGGGAAATAGCTCAACCAGGCTGCCGGGTGCTTTCAGCCCTTGTTTCGGTTCGGCGTGAAGGTGTGCCACGGGAAGGATTGACGCCGCTGGCAGCCCTAAAGGCGATATCAGACGACCTGGGACAAGAAGACACGAAAGACGAGACGGAAGACGAGACGACGCCGAAATCCAAATATGGTCCGGGACACAATAGAAAGACACAATGAAAAGACAGCCGAAGCATCCGGGACGACGTGTCCGACAGAACCTTTGGGCAGCTTGCCGGACCCGCATCCAAGCTGGACAAACCGCAGACCATCTCAGAGACCAGCGGAAACGCTGCTTAAACGAGCAGAGCAGCAACTACCTGTACAGACTGCCTTGAGGGAAATTTGCAAAATGGAATGGTACCAGCAATAAGTCGTATGCAATGCATGGAACCACGCAAAGCAATACCACGAATTTCGAGGAGAAGAATACGCTGTGTTGAGCATCCACTTAACCTTCTGACTGCGCCCCCAAAAACGTCTGCTCCACAGGACAGCACAGCATCCGAGCTCCATAATACGACGTTGACTTTTCTAGCAGCTACTGTTTTTAGCACCTGGGGTGGGGTGCCGATGCATCTGGTTGGCTGTATCATGAAACACCAGTCCGAGGCCCCTGGCCCAGTCAATTTGGCCTATACAGAAAGCGGAAAAGCGTCAGGGGAAAAGAAAGGCAAGCAAGCGACAACGACAGGCCCTCCACAGGAGATGCCGGCGGATCGCCCTTTTCTATGGAGAAAAGCAGCATGCTACGGCGAAACGAGATTGGCCATTGGTGAGTACGAGTTGTCTGCGAAAAGATACACGTACGAGTACGAGAAGCGCGGCAGCCGAACGATTGTGAAGCTTCGTCTCAACCAATCAACACACGCCCAGAGCAGCTGACAAGACGCGAACGCAGTCCTGTTGGCAGAGTACGGCTGCGGATTGGCAGGAAACGAAATGGTCTGGTAATTGCCTGTTGAATCAGCAATCAGATGCTCTTTCGAGAGATTGAATCTTGGTGGGCGAGATTTGGTTCATTTGATTCTTGCGACTCGTTTGATTGTCGGACTTTTGTTCTCGCATTGTTGCTGTTGGGCCATTCTCTACGGCGAGCGAAGATTGCGGCGTCTGTTCCTCTCGGTCAGGCGTGTATGGTACTCGTACGATGGATGTCTTTTGCTCATCTGTCAGGTTCGCTCAGCTCATGAAAGGGGAAGAACGAAGCTGAATTTGCGGGACGCCAATCTTTTCTGGGTGTTTCTACGACGTAATACGATTGCTCTTTGAGTGCTCGTATTACAAAGTACAGAGTATTACTCGTGACTACGAGTACTCGTACAGAGGTACTGACAGCCCCCTTTTCCCATTGTTTCGTCTTTTTGTTTTCGGTCGCCGCTGGTTGGCTGGAGCAAAAAGAGGCGTTAGGCTGTCGGCACTAGGAGGGGAAGCGACCATGACAAAAAGGGCATACGAGTACGACGTACGACGTACAACGTACGACGTGTTGCGACATTGACAGAGAACCAACAACGGCTTTCAGTCCTCGTACTCGTGGACAGGCAAAATGATGCCGCTGAGAGAACTTCACTTGGACTACGACGTGTTTTGACAGGGAGAGCAGAAAGGGAAAGAAGAGACCAGAGACGATGCAGAAATGAAAACGCTCTCAGACCTCCGTCCAGTTGATTACTCCCACGCGACAATACGAGGTGTGTGTGCGTGCACCGAAAATATCCCATATTCTTGGCAGGCACTATTTACGACAGCGGAGAATTAACGGGTTGACAAGGCCCTCCCCTGAGGGTGCTCAACCCAAGAATGGAAGGTTCCGCGCTGATCACGGTGCCTTTCAAGCTTTCTGGGGCCTGCCTATGTGGAGAATACGAGCAGAGTACGTCGTACGGAGTACTCCGTCAGAGGGCAGTACGACGAAGCTGGCAGGGTGTCTTTTTGCTTTTGCAGACCTCAACGGAGACCCGAATACGGTCAAGCCGGGAGAGGCCAGTGCCCTCCTCCCCATCCTAGTGGCCACTGGTTTTTGGCTCTACTCGCACGGCGTCTACGAGCAGTTGTGCTGGCCATGTTTTCGTATTACCATATCCATACATATACCGGGATGGCCCAGTCGCAGTCGTCACCTTTTGATGTTCTCTTCTCTTTTGTTCTCTCTTCAGGATGAATCTCTCGGCCTCCTCACTCTTGCGTTGACCAAAGTCTGTCAACAGCCACTCGCTTGTTTCTTTTGTCGTGTTGTCTTTTTGTCTTTTGCTTTTCGAATTTGTCCGTTCGTTTGTGTTTGTCGATCTTCAGTCTCTCGTTCTTGAAAGCCGCCACTCGTTCATCGGCTCTCTTTGATTTTTCATCACACTCTCTTAATATTAATACCAACACAACACCCACACAACACCCACACAACACCCACACAACAATGCATCGCCTCGCCGTTCTCGCCACGGCCCTGGTTGCCTTGGCCGGACCGGCTGCTGCCTGGCCCGGCATGGCTGCCGGCGGCGCCCACGGCGGCAGCTACCACCATGGCCGCTTCCACCACGGCGACATGGTCCGAGAGCTGGAGAAGGCGGCCCTGCAGAAGAAGGACCAGGGCAGCGGCGGCGCGGCAGCCGGGGCGGGGCCGGCCACCGGCACGGACGCAGACGGAGCAGCGGCCCAGGCCTGGCAGCGGCCCCTCATTGGCGATCTTGCTCACTTGGCCGACGACGAGCTGACGGAGACCGGCCGCCTGGCCAAGGCGATTCTGCTCGGCCGAGCGCCGCCGGCCCAGCAGCGCAGCGAGAAGGTCGAGCGCAGCGAGCACAGCAAGCCCAAACCAAAGGCCAAGCGTGGCAGCGCCTGCAAGCCAAACCCTCCAGAGTCGGTGTCGGTATCTACGTCGGCGTCCACGTCGGTGTCCACGTCGGCTTCGGCGTCGGCTTCGGTGTCGGCTTCGGTGTCGGTCTCTGTCTCTCTGTCTACATCGACGCCGGCAACTTCGGTCTCAGTCTCGACAGTCTCAGTCTCTACAGCGTCGACAGCGTCGACAGTCTCGTCAGTCTCGTCAGTCTCAGTCTCGACAGCCTCTACAGTCTCGTCAGTCTCAGTCTCTACAGCCTCTACAGTCTCGTCAGTCTCAGTCTCGACGGCCTCGACCGTCTCGACAGCCTCGACAGTCTCGTCTGCCTCAGTCTCGACTGCCTCGACAGCCTCGACAGCCTCAGTCTCATCAGTTTCCTCAGCCTCGACAGTCCCAACCTCGACCACTCCATCCAGCACGCCCAAACCCACCATTCCCAGCTGCAATGTGTGGAAGCAGGTGGCCCAGGAGATCCAGCCATTGTTCCGCGACGGCCGCGGCTGCTCAGGGCTGGCACGCGCCGCCATCCGCCTGGGCTTCCACGATGCCGGCACCTGGAACACGAGCTCGACCTACGGCGGCGCCGACGGCTCGATTGTGCTGTCGCCGACCGAGATTTTGCGCACGGAAAACGCCGGCCTCGAGGGCATCGTCAACCAGACCCGCGCCTGGTACGACAAGTGGCACGCGGCCGCCGGCGTCGGCATGGCCGACCTGATCCAGTTCTCGGCCATCGTGGCCACCGTGACCTGTCCGCTGGGCCCGCCCGTGACTTTTCTGGCCGGCCGCGCCGACAACGCCCGCGACCCGCCCGAGGGCCTGCTGCCGGACGCCTTTGCCGACGCTCCGAGCCTGATTGCCCTGTTTGAGGCCAAGACGCTGTCGGCCGCCGACCTGGTGGCCTTGGTCGGCGCCCACTCCACCAGCCAGCAGTTCTTCACCGACGCCGCCACCGCCGGCAGCCCCCAGGACACCACGCCGGGCGTGTGGGACACGCTCTTCTACTCCGAGACCACGGCCCAGACGCCGCGCCCCAATACCTACCGCTTTCCCAGCGACGTCGCCCTGTCCAAGTACAGCGGCACCGTCGACACGTGGCGGGCCTTTGCCGGCCGCAACGGCCAGTTTGCCTGGAACGCTGTAAGTGTTTTTGGTTTTTGGGTTTTTGGGTTTTTGGGTTTTGAATTTGTATTTTGTATACGAGGTTTGTTGCTAACCTTGCAGGCTTATTCTGATGCCTATTTCCGCCTCAGCCTGCTCGGCGTCAACAACATCAACGACATGCTGGACTGCTCAAGCGCCATTCCACGACATTAAGCCTGCCTTGGGCAGAGCCACAAACGGGCAGAGACAATGCTGAGAGGTGTCCCGCTGAGGGTCTAATATCTGTAATATAATTGTGAGGCAAACTCACTGTAATATAAATTGCATTTGCCTGGTCATTGGAATAGGCGTTCAAGGTTTGCTGTTGGAGAACTTTATCCGGACATACCCTCGTTATACTTATAATATTTTGTTTACTCTTTGGGAAGGTCTCGTTGCAACTGTACTTGAGCATCTGACTGAAAACTCTGCTTTGAGCTCAGAGGACAGTGTTTTTCATTATTCGTTTGTTCTGCCTGGTCTGTTTGAATTGTCTTGGCTCCCTTCTACTTGAATCACAACAGGAACAGTAGCGAAATCAAAGTCATGTTTTGGGAAATAGTGCTTCTTTTTTTAAAATCTAGCCACCTGGATTGAAAAGCTCCCACACATTTAATTCCCGCCAACTCTAAGCAGGAGCCAATGAAAAAAAAGAGAGGGTCTCCAGGTGCAAAGAGAACAGAATGCGCGTGGCCTCAAAGTCAACACAGAAGTTTATTCGAAGGGCGCTTTTGGGCCACGGCTTTGTCGTCAAAACCCCAGAGACAATTAGAAGATCGTCACACAGCCGGCTTCCTCTTTGTTCGATGTGGTGTTGTATCATCTCATATATATAATGCGAGCGAAAAATAAACAGGGCAAAAAGGTTGAGAAAAGAGAAAGAGCAAGAGACGCGCGGTTAAGCTGCATCTACAAGCCCTTGGCCATCATGTCGAGGTAGACGTTCTTCGAGTCGAACTGCACGACGTTGCCGTTCTGGTCCGACATGGCCGGCACATTGGCCGGGACTTGGTTTTGGATGTTGGCGGCTTGCCGCTTGATGAAGTCTGGAAGAGTTAGACCATGCGGGAGAGAAGACTCACAAAAAAAAAAAAAATGAAAAAAAAAGAAACGACAAGAGATGACGAAAACGAGACGACAAAATATAACTGACCTTGATGCTCCTCGTGGGTGACGGCGAAGGCCACAGAGACCAGGGCAGCAATGCAAAGAATGTACTTCATTTTGACGGTGGAGGGTTGTAACTGGAACAAGAGCTAACTTGTAGAAATGGTGAAAGAGAAAAAAAAGGACGATTTCAAAAGAGTGGAATTGACTCGATGTCGACCGGCGACGGGTATAAGAAGAGAAGAGAAAAAGTTGAATGTTGAAGATAAACAGAAGCGAACTTGCAAGAGATGAAAACAAGAAGAAGGAAGAAAAGAGACAAGAAAAGAAAAAAAGCAGAAAAGAAAGAGGAGAGGAGAGAGAAATGGACGAGAGCAGCAGACGGGATGGCCAGACGTATTTGTACCGCATCAACGCCAAGCCAGCAGTGATCGCCGCGATGAGAAGCGGCCTCGTTTCAGGATGGCAGAGGCGAGGCCAGGCACAGCCTTTCTGACCAAAGACACGGAAAGGCCGGCAGGAACGACGACGAAAAAAAAAAAAAAAAAACAAGAAGGGCCAGCGGCTCTCTACTTGTTTCTACTTGTTTTGCCTTGCTTGCTTTTCGTCTCAAAACAAACAGGGAGTGCCAGGGGGGGCAAGGATGGAGCTGTGGGAGCGTTGCAGAGGCCCAGCATAGCAAGCACGGAGCGTCCACTATAAACTTTACACACGAAGCTCTGGAGTCGAAATATCTGTTTTTCTCTCGGGATATTTACTTTTGGAGAATATTTACACTTTTGAAGTTCCAAAAGAAGTTCCAAAGAAAGCATCTCATTGTATGGTCAATCGATCAATGTCGATTCACAATACAAACCAGGCATTACTTGACATCCCTAGCATTCGCTGCAATCGAGCAGAACGGCTCTGTGTGGTTGGCGAAATTCAGAAAAAAACAAAAAAAGATGAAACGCAGGTCTGACGCTGCTCGGATCCTCGATGTTATGGCCCCGACTCGATACGGATAAAGCCTTACATAAGCCTCATTCCCCTAAAACCCCCTATATTTTGCAATAATGTCCACTGTAATATCCTCTAATAATACTACACAACTTTGGGATATTATACCAGTATGGATATTAATGCTGCTACCCTTTCCGCCGATCACACACAGAGCAGCCCTCGGTATTGGCCACGTCCAACCCCAGACAGCCACCGACAGGACACCTTCTGCTGCCATCAGTGTTCCAGAGCCCTGTTCTGCGCCCTCCTCGCTTTCGCTATTGTATTGCTTGTACCTCCACACAACTCTCCCCATCTGGCATGCAATAATACTATTCGGACTCGTGAACAATGCCTTTAGCCCCTTCCGCCTCCCCTTTTTCCTTGTTCTCCTTCATTTTGTCTGCTTCAGAACCGGGCCCGGGTGCCAAGACCTGAGACGTCCGGTCAGACGCTTACGTGATCTTGCTGGCCGTCCAAGTATTGTATGAAGTACGAGTATTCCTCCTTGTTAGCGTTCCCCTTCGTGCTGTTGTACTCCTCGTCATTGGCGTTTGCTGCCTTGTTATCTGAGGCACAGCAAGGAATGCAGGGCCAAATGGTCTTGACCTGCTTGGCCTGCTTGGACTTGACCTGCTCAACTTGTAGTCCATCCTACTTGCAACTCGCCTGGGTGGCTCAGGCCAGCACCTCCGTACCACCATGATGGTCGATACGTCAGTTTTCAGAAACAGCAACGCTGCTATTCACATCGCCCCCTTAGCCGTAGCCCATAGCTGACCATTGACACGGAGTCGGCATCGAAGCCGGACCTGGTCCTGTTCGTGGACGAGCCGACGTCGGGCCTGGACAGCCAGGCTGCCTCGCCGGTGGCCTCGCCGGTGGCCTCGCCAGTGTGCAAGCTGTCGGAGCACAGCTTGCTGTAGCCCCGACTTCTCATTCTGGCGTTCCCACTGCCGAATCGGAGACCACGCTGGCACTGCTCTCGTTGCTTTTCCTGGCTTCATCTCCCTGTACTACAGGGCTCCCAAACCAGGCCGAGAGGAGCGAATTGCCGCGTGGCAGAGACGAACCAGACGCTTGTCGAAATAAAGCATGTTGGGCGATGGGTCTTGCTACTGTATCTTATTGTCTTCTCTCTTGTTTGACAGTTCTTTGGCATCACTTCGTGAATGAAACCTGGAACCCAAAACATCAACGCAGGAAGGAGCAGACTTCGTAACATCTGTTGCAGCCACAACGCCACAGAGACAAACACGTGACTGCCGAGCGAAGACGGGATAAAAGAATATTATTATAGACGAGCATCATCGTACAAAGACAATGGAAAAGCGGCCAACAGGCCAGACAGCCTCTCATTTTTGCCTTTTGTGTGTCCGCATCCTTCTTTCATCGACTCGCCCGAACCGGCTCTCCGGGTGCTGAGTGACGCATACATGGCCGGACCAGCCTCAAAGCTCCGAGCCGAACTGCGGGGAGGCGTCTTATAAATTCAGGCCAGGTGGACTATTGGGTCCCCGGGTGGAACATAAAAAGAGGGGCAAGAACAACGCCCTGCCTGCTTATCGGGAGTAAGGATAAGCTGTGGAAGCTTCGCCCCTCCCGAAGTAGCTCTCCTTCCTCAGTCAAATCCACTCGTTTTACAAAGCCTCGTCTTTATTTTCTTGTTTTTTCCAGTCGTCTTCGCTCGGCTCTTTACTTTTTGTTTTCCTCCAGTCTCTCTCTCTCTCTCTCTATCGCATTAGCACTTTTGTCTTTCCCTCAGTACAACCTCTTATCGGCTGTTCTGCCGATCTAGCCTGACTTGCTTGGCTGCTTGTTTGCCAGTTTGCTTGCCTGTTTGTCTACTTGACTACTTCTACTTGACTACAACTACTTGCCTACTTCACTGCCTACAACGACTTGCCTACTTCACTTGCCTACAACTACTTGCCTACTTCACTTGCCTACTTTTCTGCTCGCCTACTTGCCTACCTGCTTACCTGCTGCCATGGCCACCGTCGAGCACTGCCTGTTTTGTTTTGAGACGCTGGCAGCAAAGCTGGAGAAGCGGAAGCCTCTGTCGTTGGCAGATGTCCAGCGCAGCTATGCCGAGTATGTAGCCGCCACGGCCGACAAGAAGCAGCTGCCGGCGCTGCGGCGTCTTGCGCAGGCGCGGTCGCAGCCGCCGACGCCGTCGGGCTCGGCCACGTCGGACTCGGCCATGTCGTCCGATGCGGCCTCGGCATCGTCGTCGTCGTCGTCGTCGTCGTCGTCGTCGGCATCAGCAAGCACGACATCGCTGGCCAAGACCTCGGAGGACGCTGCTGCTGCTGTGCCGCCGTCGTATTCGTCCGCAGCCGCCGCCGTGCCCGACGAGTCGCCGCTGTTTGTCACGTGGAACACGACCGAGGGCGAGGACGACGGCGAGCACGTTTTGCGGGGCTGCATTGGCACGTTTGAGCCGCAGCCGCTCGAGGACGGCCTGGCGACGTACGCGCTGACGGCGGCGCTCAGCGACAGCCGGTTCCGGCCGGTGGCGCGGCGCGAGCTGCCCTTCCTCGAAGTCGCCGTCACGCTGCTGACCGACTTTGAGCCCGCGCCCGGCGGCGCCCTCGACTGGCAGCTGGGCACGCACGGCCTGCGCATCGCCTTTGCCGTGCAGGGCCGCCGCTACAGCGCCACGTACCTGCCGGACGTCGCGCCCGAGCAGGGCTGGACCAAGGAAGAAACGGTGGTGAGCCTGATGCGCAAGGCCGGCTGGTCGGGCCGCCGCGACCGCTGGCGCGACGTCGACCTGCACGTCGTGCGCTACCAGGGCAAGAAGTGCAGCCTGGCCTATGCCGAGTACGCAAAGTGGCGCAGCTGGGTCGACGAGCACGGAAAGGTGTGAGGCGGGGGTAGGAAGAGGGAAGAGGGAAGAGAAGAGGAAGAGAAGAGAAGAGGGAGAGGTCGAACATGGGAAAGTGCCTGCAAGTGGCGATGAAGACAAACTGGCAGAGGCCAAAGTCAGGTTGCAGTCTTTGTGATGAGAGCATTGGATTACAGACCGGAATGGAGCATTCGACCCGAGTCTTTGAACGTACTGTTTTGATATAATAAAATACACAACACCCTTGCGAGATTGATTCCCCACAGTCCAAAGATCTAAGAAACACAGAAATAGCAAGCCTCTCCAAAACGCCATTGTCGCCATTGTTGCCGTCGCTGCCGTGGCTGCCGTCGCTGCCGTGGCTGCCGTCGCTGAAGTCGCTGCTGTCGCCGCCGTATTCCCTCTTCCCTGTTCGCTTTTTCACCCATCCCTTGGCTCTCACCGTTCGGCGCATGGCAAAGAGCTCAGCCCATGCTGCCATCCGACAGGGGGAGAGACCAGGGTCAAGATGGTCCCCCAAAGCACCGTCTCCCCCCTACCAACACCGCAGCGTCTTCCAGAAACCCTTCCCTCCCCGGCCGACCTGGTCGCCATCGATGCGCGGCCCGCGCACGCCGACCTGGCGGCTGCTGCTGTACTTCTCGTTGCCGTCGGAGAGGGCGCCGCCGCTGTCGACGCCGGAGCTGCTGGCCGGCAGCGGGCTGAGCGGCTTGGTCATGCCGCGGCGGTCCAGCGGCGACGGCTCGTCGAGGCCCAGAGCCGCCCGGCGGCGCGCCTCGACCACGCGCCGCACAATCAGCGCAAACGTCTCCTCGATGTTGACCTCGAGCCGCGCGCTGGTCTCCATGAAGCCGCAGCCACGCCGCCGCGCCCACTCCAGCCCCCGCGCCGCCGGCACTTGCCGGCTCTCCTGCAGATCGCATTTGTTGCCGGCAACAATCTTGACCGGCGCCACCGTGCGCGAGTCGCCCGAGCCACCCATGCCGCCCATGCCACCCATGCCCCGGCTGCCGCCGCCGCCGCCGCCGCCGCCGCCCATGCCCACCAGCGGACTGACACCGGCCAGGCGCGCGCGCGCCGCATTGTCCAGCCGCGTCTCCGTCTCCATGTCGATCAGATCGTTGAAGTACTGCAGCGCCTCGAGCGAGTCGCGCGACGTGATGTCGTAGACGAGCAGAAAGGCGTCGGCGCCCAGATTCGACGACGCCCACATGCCGCGGTACTCCTCCTGGCCGGCCGTGTCCGTCAGCGACAAGTGGTACGTCACGCCGTCGATGCGCCGCGTCACGCTGTAGCTGTCCTCAATCGTCGGGTCGTACTCGGACGTCCACTGCGACCGCACCAGCCGCAGCGTGATCGACGACTTGCCGCATCCGCCATCGCCGCATATCGTGATCGAGATCGGCACCGGTGGCTGGTCGCGCGACAGGCTCTGCGCCGGAGGAGGCATCTCGATCGCTCAGAGTCCAGGCAGCCCCAGTTCTGCAACGGGGCACAAGGTTCGAAAATATGAAATGAGACTTTTGCGTCCCGCGGTTGTCTCGAAATGCGTCGCCAAGAGAAGACCACCAAGTTGTGGAGGCCAGCTCGCGATAGCCGTCTCTCGTGGTTGCAGCAGTCTTGGGGTTGCAGCAGTCTTGTCGTTGCAGCGGTCTTGTGGTTAAAGCAGTCTTGTGGTTGAAGCAGTCTCGTAGTTGAAGCAGTCTCGTGGTTGCAGCAGTCTCGTAGTTGCAGCAATCTCGTGGTTGAGAGCAGTCTCGTGGTTGCAGCAGCAGCTTGTCCACCCAGCACGATAGGCAACGTCGTCTGTTGTTCCTCAGTCGTTACGCCGTGGTCGTTACGCGTAGGTCGTCGTCAATTTGGACAGTTCAAAGGCAATCGAACGTTGATCCTCGAAAGACGTCACGAGTCGTCGAAGAGGGTGAGGAGAAAAAAAAAAGGTAAACAAAGGCAAAATGAGAAGCAAAAAAGCAGAGGATATAAAGGCCGATTCGGATGCGGTTTGTTTGTTGTCGTAAATACTTCAATACGGAACAGGTGCGCTTTCTGGAGGAGCCCAAACAGACGAGGAATGCTGATGTCTTGGAATTGGGTTTTCGGTTCAATAATCCACAGAGTCGATCAAATCCTGCATCCACTCGTGGCCGGAGCAATACGGCAATATGTAAAAAAGAAAAAAAGAAAAAAAAGAAACGCAAGGGGGAGACAGAAAAAAGCAAATTCCCCAGAAAAAAAAGAAGAAGACACAAAACGGGGTGCTGGAACGTGGAAGACAATAAAGCCAAAGACTGCGCTGTCAATTTAAATTAATCTGGCACATGGAATGAAGCGCAGCAATTGTGTGGAGAAATATATAAATGGCCAGCCGATAGATATTAAAAGAGAATCGAAAATTAAAAAGACTGTGTTCGCGCGCAGCGATAGTTGCAAAACACAGAAAGGGGTGCATGCAAAAAAAAACAACAACACACACACACAAAAAAAAGATGGTGTGGAAGGAAAGCATGACGGGGGGGTAGGGGACGGAGGGATGGAGGGAAAGGTGGAGCAGTGGACGCGATGTCTTTGCGAAAGCTGCTGGAGCGAGGCAAGTGCGAGGCAAGTGCGCGCCTCCGACGCAGCTTCCCTGTTAAGCATTGGGCTACGAAGCTATTTTACGAGTGAATTCTTTGCATCGACGCACTCCAGATAAAAGTTCCAATCGACTGGCCAACTGCTGAAATACTCGTAAACGCCATGAATGTGAAAAACAATAGATTTTGCTTTGCACCCACGCTCCCCTCACAAGAAGGCCGCAAACCCCACCGGACAGTCCCTATCATGACGCTTTTGCGCCTACGAATACATTTTGGCCTGGGTTCTTTTCAGCTCCAAGGATATCCCCCTGCAAAAATGGCTAGTCCCCCTCCCCCTATTCTGCTCATATCGCGACTGGCCAGGCCTCAGACCTTCGCACCGTCGTAAAAGCACATGGTATGGAAAGGATGGATAGGATAGCACCCGCTTGCGCTAACCAAAAATCCCAGATATGCCAGCCGCTGCCAGGTTGTCGTGTTGCCTCGACCTATCTGTCGTTGATTGGCGGGTCCCTGGCCGGCGACGCCGTCGTCCACTCTTTCGCTCACTGTGGACTTTGGGAAGCTGAAGACAGAACGAAAAAAATAGACACTATTCATACGTGCGTGCCGGGGCTGCCCCTCCAGAAAAACATTCACAGACGAAGAGAGAGAGGACTATCACTGGTGCTCCTACGATGAAAGCTTGAAGGCCCATTCGCCTTTGCAGATTGCAACCCCTGATGGTATTATTGCTGCCCAAGCCAGTCTGAGAGGCGCACACATACGAGCGGGAAATGCAAAGCCCTCTTTGTGAACACACACGAACGAAAAATGCAAAGCGCTCTTTCGTCGCATTCGAACACACACAAACGAAAAACGCAAAGCGGTCTTTCGTCGCATTGCTCTGTGTGAGCACCTACGAACGAGAAATGCAAAGTGCTCTTTTACGTCGCATCGCCCTGTGCGAGACAGCGCATTTTCCTGCAGCCCAGATCGTGGACAAGTGCGTGATCTCGCGCTTGCGTTTTGGCCCTTTTTCCAATGTCCCTTATCATGGAATCAGTGACGGCATTTTCTTCCATCCCACCCTAGCAGGAAAGGCGGGTCTGAGCTGACGGCTTGGTGTTCGTACGACGAGCGAGTATGGATGTGTATGGATATTACTCCGTACGTCGTACACCTGAGTGGCTTGCGAGCGGCATCAAGCTATCGGTGCACGAGCCTGGTTGTATGAGCAATGCACACCTCGATAGTGATAGGAGTGGGGGCAATAGCCAGCACGGCTGAGGCTTTATATGGCTTTCTTTTGCGATGCAACACAACACGGCGATCTCTACGACTCTGCGTTGTAAACGAAAAAAAAATGGATGCGGCAACCACTCTTGTTTCACGATTTTCATAGAAGAACGCATGGCAGAACGCATCAACCAGACGCATTGCGGCTGCATGATCACACATGATGGCCGAAACACTGGACGATCATCCATGGGGGCTGCGTTTGATGCCTGACTTTTTGTTCATGTGATTCTGTCTTCGCCGATCGCTCCTCGTTGCTGCTGCATACTCGGTACCCGCGCGATGTCGGCAATAGTCTGTCTAGCGTGGCGTTTGCTGCTGAGCACGCCGAGACCATGGCTTTCCTTCACGCTGCTTGGCCTTTTTCATTGGCCGCCGATAGACTAACGATGGCGACAGTCCCCTCTTTTTTGGCGAGAGTCGGAGAAAACGGCGGTAAGCCGGTACGGAGACAAAAAATTTTCCTTTGACAGCTGCATGACGCTAGGCTAGGCTGGCAACCTCGTCAAGAAGACGAGGTTTGGGGACTGCAACACTGGACAACACACATTGCAAGGCCTTTTAAGGACAACTGGACAAAATGGCGGCCGGAAGCAATGCAGCCACGACAACCACCAACGGCGCCAACGAGGCGGCGACCAAGCAGCCAGAGGCTCGGCTGAGCCGAGCTTCGGAAGTATCAGACGTGTGTTTCTGCCTTTTTTCTCCGCAGAGTGGCATTGATACACAGGGATAGCCCTCTGCAGGCCGTCCGTTCTCGCTTTGTTGCTGACCCTTTGCTGACTCCTTTCTGACTCCTTACAGCTGATCGATGCAGTCAAGCGGCTGATTGTGCCGTTTATCGAGGCGGCTGACGAGGCTTTGCCGCAGCGGGCGCAGGGCGGCCCGGCAGCTGCGTCGTCGGCGGATCTGCCGGCTCGCACGGCGCTGGTGGAGGCGCTGGAGCCGGCGGCGGTGGTTGCGCGGCTCAAGCTGGCGCTGCCGGACGGGGTGGGCGGTGGGCGGACGGCGCTGCTGGAGACGATCGAGCGGGTGCTGGAGCTGAGCGTCAACACGTGGGACCAGGGCTTTCTGGACAAGCTGTACTCGAGCACGACGCCGGTGGGGGTGGTGTCGGAGCTGCTGCTGTCGGTGCTCAACACGAACGTGCACGTGTTCCAGGTGTCGCCGGCGCTGACGGTGGTGGAAAAGACGACGGCGCGGCGGCTGGCGCAGCTGTTTGGCTTTTCCGGGCCGTACGCCGGCGGCGTGACGATGGCGGGCGGCAGCGCGTCCAACTTCACGTCGCTGATCATTGCGCGCAACACGCTCTTCCCGGACAGCAAAGTGCACGGCAACGGCAGCCGGCGGTTTGCGCTCTTCACCAGCAGCCACGGGCACTACTCGGTGGAGAAGGCGGCGCAGGCGGCCGGGCTCGGGTCCGGGGCCGTGTGGGCGGTGGCGGTGGATGCGGCGGGCAGCATGGTGGCGGCAGACCTGGAGCGGCAGATTGCGGCCGCGCAAAAGGCGGGCATGACGCCGCTGTACGTCAACGCGACGGCGGGCACGACGGTCATGGGCTCGTACGACCCGTTTGAAGCCGTGGCGGCCATCGCCAAGGCGCACGGGCTGTGGCTGCACATCGACGCCAGCTGGGGCGGGCCGGCCATCTTCTCGGCCAAGCACCGCCACAAGCTGCGCGGATCGCATCTGGCCGACTCGCTGACGGTCAACCCGCACAAGATGATGAATGTGCCGGTGACGTGCTCGTTTCTGCTGTCGCCGGACGTGCGGCGGTTCCACCGGTCTAACACGCTGCCGGCGGGGTATCTGTTTCATGGGGGGGACTCCCTGGAAGGCGACTCCGACGACGCCTCGGCAGGCGACAACACAACCGCCGAAGACAGCAGCGAGGTGTGGGACCTGGCCGACCTTACGCTGCAGTGTGGCCGACATGCCGACAGCCTCAAGCTTGCGCTGGCATGGGTCTACGAAGGCGCAGCCGGCTTTGAGAGGCAGGTCGACCACGCCTTTGCCATGGCGGCCCTGCTGGCGGATCTGGTGGCCGAGCGGCGCGACCTGTTTGCGCTGGTGTCGACGCGCCCGCCGCCGTGTCTGCAGGTGTGTTTCTACTACGGCTCCGACGGACAGCCGGACGCCAGCGACGACGTCAACAGCCGGCGCACGCGCGAGGCGGCCAAGCTGCTGGTGCGCCGCGGCTACATGGTGGACTTTGCGCCGGGCGAGCACGGCTCCTTTTTCCGCGTGGTCGTCAACTGGCAGACGCAGCCGGAGACGGTCAAGGGGCTGGTGCATGCGCTGGAGCTGGTGCGGAAGGAGGTTGAGTAGGGGGGGAGGCAGAGAAGCTGGAAAATACTCGAAAGTGTATTTTGGGTGGTGCTCTGTATGATAGTAGCCAAGCCCGCTGTAAGCACTGTAACGTGCTGTCCACTCCACTACTGTTCACTCCACTACTGTTCACTCCACTAGCTGTCCACTCCACTAACTGTCCACTCCAGCTGTCCACCAGGTCCACTGCATCCCGTATCCACCCCAAAGCGGTGAGAGCTTCAAAGGCGGTGAAGCCTTATTCAAATAAAAACGGCTAAATAATTTTTTTTGTTCACTAATGCAATTTTTTTGGTATTTCCTGCTGAGATTATTTTTTTTTTACAATTTTTTGCTCTCGATTCCATTTTTCCTTTCGCTTCGAATGAGATGGCGAACCCGCGCAAATCAAAACGACAGCTGGTGCGCGACGAGCGACGCCGGAAGAAGCGAGAGCACGAGCTGGGCGAAGACGAGGCGCGCAACGCCAAGCGCCAGCGCCGCGATGGAGAGCAGGGGAAGGGCGGCGGCGAAGACGGCGAATACGGCAAAAACGGCGAAGACGGCGGCGAGCTGTTCTTCCACGACGCCGGCGGCGAGCTTGCCGACCAGCCGGGCGGTGCAGCAGCGGCTCCGCGCGAGTTTTTTGGCCTCCTGAGCGATTCGGAGCAGGAGTACTTCCGGCGGGCCGACGAGCTGCTGGAGCTCAACGAGTTTGCTTCGGCGAGCGAGCGGCGGGTCTTTGTGGCGAATGTGTTTCGCGAGGCGCGCGGCAAGGAGCTCAAGCTGGCCAGCAGCCAGTCGTGCTCGCGGCTGATGGAGCGGCTGATTCTGCTGGCGGGGCGGCGCCAGAAGAAGCGGCTGTTTGCGGCGTTTTTGGGCCACGTGCCGACGCTGGTGACGCATCGCTTTGCCAGCCACTGCTGCGAGCAGCTTTTTTTGCAGTCGGCGGGGGAGGTGGGCACTGAGAAAGACAAAAACGGCGAGGACGAGGATGAGGGAGACGACGAGAACGACAAGAACGGTGGCGACGACGACGACAACGACAACGACAACAACAACACCTACTCCATGGAACAGCTCTATTTGTTTGTGCTCGACGAGCTGGAGGCCCATCTGGCCTCGCTGGTGACGGACCGCTTTGCCTCGCACACGCTGCGCGTCCTGCTGGTGGTCCTGGCCGGCCGGCCCCTCGACGGCCTGGCCACGCGGTCGCTGCTGCGCAGCAAGAAGAAAGAGTCGGTGACGGTTGCGTCGGCCGCCGTGCTGCTGACGGGCGACAGCGCTGCGTCGCCGCATGGCTCCTCCTCCTCCTCGTCGGCCCGCTCGCTGGCCGCGCCGCGTCACGTGCCCGAGTCGTTCACCCTGGCCCTGCACAAGATCATCGCCGACGTGGCCGCCAGCCTGGACGAGACGGCGCTGCGCGTGCTGGCGACGCACCCGACCGGCAATCCAGTGCTGCAGCTGCTGCTGGACCTGGACCTGGCCCAGGCCAAGCCGGCCAAGCAGTCTTCTGCCGGTGATGGTGGCGATGGTCGTGGTGGTGGTTCTGGCAAAGCGGCCGGCTCTGTCCTCTTGGCCCGCCTGCTGCCCGGTGCGCCCGCGTCGCTGCACGACGCCCAGTCGCCGGCGTCCGAGTTTGTGCGCATGCTGGCGTACGACCGCATCGGCTCGCGCCTGCTGGAAACCCTGGTGACCAAGAGCCCCGGCGCCGTCTTCAAGGCGCTGCACGCCAACTTTTTTGCCGCCGGCGTATCCAGCGACGCGCCCACAGCGTCCACAGCGCCCCTCGCCGTCTACCTGCGCAACGAAGTCGCCTGCCACCCGGCCATGCGCGTGCTCGAGCGCCTCGGCCGCGCCGACCTGGCTGCCGCCCTCACCCAGCAGATCCTGGCCGACGCCCCTTTGCGCAGCAGCGCCAAGACGGCTGGTCGCGACCCTGCCCTTGTCTCGGCCGGAAAGCAGCAGACCTCCGTCGTGGCCCAGCTGGTCGACCGCGGCCGCTTCGACGTGCTCAAGACGCTCTTTGAGCGCTGCCAGGCCCGCGCCATCGACGCCGCCGTCGTCGCTTCGCTCGTCGACCGCCTCGTGGCTGCCGTCGGCGGCGGCCGCGACCGCCCGGACCGGCTGGTCGTGCGGCTCTGCAGCCTGGGCGAGGCGGCGGCCGAGGACACAACCGCCTCCGGCGACGTCGACAAAGACGACAACCACCACGGCCGCCAGCCCGGCAGCGGCGCCAACCGCGAGGCCATCGTCGACGACGGCGACGGCGCTCTGCCCACGGCCAGCCGCTCTGCCCACGGATGCCATCTGCTGACCACCATGCTGGCCACGCCGGGCGCGCCCGCCGCCGCCGTCAAGGGGTCGCTCATGGCGCTGACAGGCGACCAGCTGGCCCAGCTGGCTGTCGCCTCGACGGCGTCGGCCCGTCTGCTGGTCGCCGCTCTGGAACAGTCGGCGGTGGCGGCCTCGGCTGCGGCCACGGCCGAGAAAGAAGCGCAGCAGCAGAAGCAGCAGCAGCAGAAAAACCAACCACAGCAGAAGAAGGAGAAAAACCAGCCACAGCAGCAGCAGCAACAACAGCCACAACAACAACAACAACACCGCTGGGCTGCTTCCCGCTCGGTCGGGCCTCCTCTCCCCAAAGTGCTGGTTTCACGGCTTGCTGCCCTGCCAGCCGCCCGTCTGTGCGAAGTGGCCACGTCAGCGCCAGGCCATCTTGTGTTTGTGGCAATTGTGCAGACGCCGTGCTGGATCGAGAGCGGCACTGCGGCGGCCGGGCTTGGCTCTGGATCTGGATCTGGCTCGGGCTCGGGCCCCTCTTCCACCCGCCATACGCAGCAGCTCCCTTTCCATCTCAAGGAAGCCCTGGCCGCACAGCTGGCCTCGTTCGAGGTCGCGCTGCGAGAGTCCTGGCACGGCCGAGCCGTCTGGCGCGCCTGGCGCGGCGATCTGTGGCAGCAGCGCCACAGCGAGTGGGTCGTCTGGGCCAAGTCGGTCGAGCCGGACGGACTGCGGACAGCGGCCGCTCCTGCGGTGAGGTCGGCGGCGGCGGCGGCGGCGGCGCCTTTTTCGGCAAAGCCGTTTGGTGCAAAGGCCAAGAAGGAGAAGCAGCGGGAAGAAAAAGAAGAAGCAGGCGTCGAGGGGGGGGAGGGCAATGATAATGAGGGGGACGAGGACAAGGCGAAGGAGAGAAACGAGGACGAGAAAAAGAAAAAGAAAGGGGAGAAGAAGGGAAAAAAGGAGAAAAGGGAAGGGGAGAAGAATGAAAAAAAAGAGAAAAGGGACAAGGGGGATGAGAAAAAGGAAAAGAAAGGCAAGAAAGACAAGGACAAGAAGGACAAGAAGAACAAGGAGAAAAAAGAGAAAAAGGACAAGTCGGCAAAGAAAGAAGAGCAGACTGATTAGATAGATAGCTGCACAGCCGTTGACACGAGCTTTGGGTCTCATCCACCGATCCAGCAGGAATAAACAATTTCAGTAACCTGGCTACTGAGAGCAACAGTCTCCACTGGTTCCCTGTGGAGCACTACAGAGTTGGTGGAAAGACCTGATCGGCATTTGCACATGGGATGCCTTGCCCAAACAGGATAAGTCAAGTGCGCCGTCCCCACAAGGCTCTTGACAGCCTTGCAAGTGCGACCGGGACTATATTTGGAAAAGAAGTTCTTATTTAAGCAATGTTACTAAGTAAGATCGACACCCGCAGCGTTTTCAAACTCCCATCGCAAACCCAGAAGCTCGCTCACTGGCCAGAGCCCGAACCGCAGCTTTGTCCCCCGCCCCTCCAAGTAATTCCAAATGCGCGCTGCCGTAGTCATGTTTCCAGTAAACCATGATGCTACTGTATAAAGGAAAACAACAGTCGAGACACAAAAGAAGAATAGCCAAATAGACGAATCCTAACCCATAATAATACCCTCCAAAAAAAAAATAAAGAGTTAAACCCAAAGCTAACCGCTCTATGTTAGCCTGCTTTTTTTATTTTTTCCTTTTCCTCTTTTTTTTCAAAGACGCTCTCTTTCAAAGATGCTCCGTATGAACCCATTCAGACCAGGAATCACCACCAGCACTGCCACCAGGCGTGCCAATGCGGCTGCCTCCCATGGCGTGCAACTCGGCGGCGTCAAAAACCATCCCGCTTGTGTCGCTCATTGCTGTTTGGGCCGCCGCCGATGCGGCTGCTGATACAGCCATACCACCGTGGTGTGAACCGCCGCTCATGTCAAAGCCGCCCATGTTGGCAAACGACGACATGTCCAAATGAGCATGCGCCGTGCTGCCAGACTGAGACATGGATGAAAACGGGAGATACAGATCCGCCGTCGTCACTGTCGCACCATCACCACTGCCCGATGTCAGGCCCGACGGCGCCGAAGGTGCCTGCTGGTAGCCGTAAAAGGCCCAGAAGTCTTGTGATGAAGCAGCCATATTGCTGTCATCCGAGACAGTGCTCAGCTGCGCCTCGGCACCCGCTAGCTCATAGTCCGCGAAGCCTGCAGCGTCCGTCGAAGAATTCGCTGTCTCCTCGCCGTCTGAAGCAAAACCAACACGAGCCATGCTTCTGGGCGTGCCACACTCCTGGCCAGCTGCCATGAAGTGCATGGACTTTGCAAAGGACATGTCTGCCGGGCTGTTTAGGCGGTACTGCATTGGGCCCATACTGTGGCCTGCAACAAAGCCAGCTTCTTCCTCCGGGGAGAAGCCTGTAGTGTTCGCCCCTGTTGCAGCAGCCACGGGCACGGCATGGGCCGCATTGGCCGCATTGCCGGACACCAGGGCGGCATTCTGCGAGAAGGGCTGGCCAAACGAGACAGGAAAGCCGTAGAAAGCAGGCGTTGAGACGGATGGAGATGGATGTGACGTGCGGGAAGATGAGCGAGGAGAGTTGGGTGAAAGGCCCGGGGGTGACGGGATGGAGGCAGGTGGTGCTGTCGCAGTTGCTGCTGGCGCCTGTGGAATGGACACCGATGGCCTCGCCATGGGTACACTATGTCTCGGCAAGTCAGAGACGGACATGTGGCGCGAGTTGCTGGCTGAGGTGCTGCTTCGAGAACTGGCAAACGAGTCACGATTGCTCGTGCTTGGCCCAAGCTCTCCGCCGCTATTGCTGTTGCTGTTGCTTTGATCTGAATTGTCTGGCGAGCTCAGCTGCGGCGTTGACACCCGTCGTGGTGGGTAGTAAAGCATTTGTTGCTGAAGCTGCCTGTTCTGTTGCAGCAGGACGTCCTGGGCAGGCTGAGGCTGCTCATGGCGTTGGAGACCTTGAGGCTGCCGAGGTTGAAGAGGTTGTTGAGACTGCCGAGGTTGCTGAGACTGATGAGGTTGCCAAGATAGATGAGGTGGCAGGGATTTCTGTTGTTGAGGTTGCAGAGGCTGTTGGGGTTGCAGAGGCTGCTGAGGTTGCAGAGGCTGCTGAGATTGCTGGGGCTGCTGGTGGTTATGGGGGTACTGCTGGGATTGGTAGCTTGTCGCTGCCTCGTGTTGTGCCTCTGGCGGTAGGCTGCTGCGCAACTTTGCCAAATTGGCCTGTCGCTGCGCGTTGGCTCGCTGGGCCATATAGGCCAGACCAGGGAAGTGCTTCTTGAACAGCTGGTCCACCTCCTCTTCGTGTTGCCGGGTGACGGCCAGGTTGTGGAGTGCTGAGCCTGGCGGCGCATTGGCAGCGGCTGCCGCAGCAGCGGCGGCGCTGGCGGCCGAAATGCTGTAGCCATTGTACAGCATGCCGCTTAAGAGTTGGAGGCGCGGCAGGTCATCGTCATCTTCTTCGTACATGCCCTCCTTCAGCACAATCTCCTCTGTGATCTTGAAGCCGCGTCCAGTCCGCTTCTTGTGGATGGCCGAAGCCATGCGGGCCGACTGCACGCGGGCTTCAATGCTTCGATCTGTGCGACGCGAGGCCGCGATAAAGGCCCGCTCCTGATTTTCTTCGTGGGAGCGTTCGGACTGCAATGGTTGTGTGAGTCAATGTTGAATGCGATATATCGAGGAAATAGGCGCAGAAGAGAAAAAAGGAAAGAAAAAAAATAAAAATAAAAAAACAAAATAAAAAATAAAAAAAAAAATAAAAAAAATAAAAAAAAATAAAAAAATAAAATAAAATAAAAACAGAGCTTACCTTTTGCGGTGCCTTTGCAGGCGCCGAAGACCCCGACGGCAATGCCGGCGATTCTGACGCCTCTGCAGGCATCGTCGTCGAGATGGCAGACAAAGACCGTTTCGGCATGATTTCTGTGAGGGATAAAACAAGAAAAAAAAATAAAATAGAAAAAAGGGGGGGGGGAAGAGAAATTAAACCAAAATTAAGAATTAAGAATTAAGGAAAAATAAAACTGAAAAGGAGAAAGCAGGCAAGACGAATTGAGCAGTATGACAGGATGTATAATATATTAATCGTAGACAGAACTGATACTTTTATAAAAGACTGAGAGGGGGGGGGGGTTAAACTGGGACAATGGAGAAACGCTGCGTTGTGAAAGAAAGGTTCTTGGGGCAGAATTCTTAATTAAGAACGGGCAGAAAGGCAGGATTCTTAAGAGACGGGCAGACAGCACGCAGAGATGATGAATTGGAGAGGAAGGCTCGGTGATGTTGTTGTAAGTGAGCGGAGTGCTGTGTGGTGGTTTTAAGTTTTGGTAACGAGACAAAAGAGTGGAGTTGGGGTGAGCTGACTGAAAACTTTTGGTATACCTTGACTTGAGCAGCACGACGCACCTGCGAAAGACAAAAGAAGAATTCAAAGATGGAAAGGGACAAGGGACAAGGGGACAACAGAAATTGGGTAGAGGGGGAAGGAGGAGTCTGAACCACACCGAAAAGGAAGCTACAATGGCGATGCTCTTATAAAAAAAATGATCTGCAATCCCCGCCCAAAGATGCTCAAAGGGGAGGAGGGGGGGTTATGGGGGGGTTAGGGGGGGGGGGGGGGGTGGTTTTGAGGAGGAGCTGCAGTGGGAAGGAACAAGTGGTACGTGGTACGTCGTACCATCAATGCCAAACATCAGACATAAGCCAGAAGGTGTGGATCCTAGGGAAGAACAAGAGGCCCAGACCCTCCAAGTAAGCTAGTCCGTCACCAGAACCCAACAGGAACGAGGAAGCAGGTGCTTAGCTAACAATAGAAGATCCACAGTTGCCAGCAGTAGGACAGGGAGGGAAGAAAAGAGGGAAAGAGGGACATCCGAAGCAGAAACTCGGAAACCGACGTGGCTGTGGCGGAAGAGGCGAAAAAAAAGTTTATCTTCGAGTAGTTGGGCTTCGTCAGTTTTTTGCTAGTGCCCTTTTTTCTTTCTTTTCTCTTTTCTGTTTGCCTCCCCCCCTCTTTTTGGTGTTGCAGATAAAAAGAACAAGTAAACTCTAGCACAGACTGGCCCTGGACCGATGGCTGCGGTGCACTCCGGACGTCGTCCCTGATCAGGTTTTGCATGACCGAGACGAGGTACGGAGCATAATACGATGTACATAGCGTGCTGGCTGCCTAGCCAAGGCTACTAGCAAAAGCATTCCATTTTTCAAGGAAACAAAGATACCAGAAAAATGACGAAAAAAATAATAATAAAAAAACAGAGACTCAAAACAAGGGAGTAGGCAAGCGAAGCACCGGCGTGCTGAGCTAGTGACAATAAGGCCGGCCGGCAAGCTTTTGCCGTCGAAGGGTCTTGAGGGGCATGGGCTACTCTGATAGAAAAGCACAAGGCATTTGCATTAGGAGTTATCTGTCTATGTCGAATTAGGCAGGCCTCCTCCTGAGCAGAAAAAGAGAGGAAAGAAGAGAGACCAAAAAAAAAAAAAAAGAACCATGGGCACCCCCCACAGCCATTGCCGACTTACCCTATCTAGTGCCAACAAACCTCCTGTGGAGAAAAGCCTGAGAGCGGAGCTGAGAGATGTGCTCTACTCTGTACAGCTTTTTTTGGTGGCAGGCCCAGACCGCGGGGCCTCGGGACGTATCCATACTCTGGTTTCTCTTCCGAGACAATGCCATTTGGGTCTGAAGTAATTACGCATTTTGTACCCAAGATTACTCTCCGTCAAAGAGTGGACATGTTCGATCGGCATAGTAATACTGCCGAAAGCATACATTGATACAACATTGAGCTGATTAAGAAGAGAGAACTGTGATTGAAAATGGCAAAAAAAAAAAAACAAAATAAATATAAAAAATAACAATGATCGAAATAACGAGGCAAGCCAAGTATGAAACGCAAAAAACCAAAAAAAGAAATATGACTAACAAGGGAGGAGAACACGGCAAATACCTCCCGATGCACGAGTATGGAATAGATACACAGTCAAAGTATTGCGGAGAGAGAGCATCGTCGAAGAGAGGCAGAACAAAGCAAAACGAAAAAGCAACCAAAAAAAAAGAAGTATACGAGAAGTACTCAATACAAAAAGCCCCTTCAGCGATCTTGTAGCATGCGTCTCGGCCGACCAGAGCCAGCACTCCACAACGGTACTTCAGGCTCGGCGTACTTGGTACTTGGACTGAGTTTCTGGGCAGGGACGTCTCCGCGGCCAGGCAAGTAGAGGCGAATTTTTTTAAACAGGTACAGGGGTACATAACGAACACACAGGCTGTTGGTTCTGTCGAGTCACCGCCACTCCCCAGCACAAGTAAAAAGGGAGAGAGAGATAAGAAAAGGTCTGTACGGGGACTCGAGCACGGGAGGGGAGTTCTCGAACGCGCTGGGGGTTGATTGCTTTCTCTTTGCTCTATTCGCTCTATTAATAAAAACATACGAGTAAGCAAGTATAATGGGACTTAAGTGACGTATCCACACCTTTGACGGAATGACGTCATTTCTTGTCTGGGCACCACCACTTTTGGATAGCTTGGCCTTGCGTAGCGAGCCGCCAATCGGAGAGTCAACCGCAAAGAGCCCAATGAGCGTCGCGACAAACAAAAACAGAGCCTCTGGAACAAGGAGCAAGCTGGGGTAGCGGGAGTGTCAAGATAAGGAGAACTGCGGTGTGCAAAGGTCGTTGAAGAGGCAGATTGGATGTCCAAAGTACTCCGAGATGCCAGAATAGTATTATTACACACGGTGCAGAAACACAGAGAGCAGGAGGGGGGGAGTTCTCACTTCTTGCCCGTGCCGGCCAGTCGTAGCTTCCCTTCAAAATCTGCAATGGGAAGCACTCCCAACAACAAAAAAATGGAACACAACAGAAAAAAAAAAAAAAAAATCATTTCCCACCCCCCTCAATGGCGCAACCTTTTGCACGAATACATTGTGTACGTAGTGTGATTCCTGCTACAAATTGCCTGACATGAAAAATTTCCCGACTCCAAACTCGCCACGCCTTGCGCAATGCACGCGGCTGTGGCGATCTGCGTTTTTTAGCAGCAGGCAGGCGGCCCTGTCAAGATGCCCTTTCCTCTGGGCCTTTTAATATAGTTTGGAGGCAGCCCATGGAACGAGCCAGGCAACAAGCGTTATGGAGAAACATTGATCGGCACGCGAGCCGTTTTTTGTTTTCTTGGTAGGAGGTAGCCTTTTCTGAGGGGTGGGAGGGGAAGCGAGAAACCAGACAGCTGGAAAAACGATGAAGAACTGGGTCGGTGGTGCAAGAAGAGACCTGCTAAAGAACGACAGGACAGGCACGCGACACGCAAAGAGGAGGGGACGGGAGACGAGCAGACAGGAAACGTACCTAGCAGAAACCTGTTAAAGTGGGAGGGAAAGGGAGGGAGAAAAAAAAATAAAATAAAAAAATAAAAATACAAACCAGTCTGTTCAGACTTCGAGACCAAGCACAAAAAAGCATGGCCAAAAAACCACAAAAGTACCTGGCTTGCATCAATGGAGTGAAGCATTTTTGGGGCTCGTATTCGTAGAACCAATTAAGACGCAATCCGTGTTTTTGTTTTTATGGATTTTGTTTATGCCGTGCCTTAATTTTCGGCCGGCGGACTTTTTTTTCATTTCAGGTCTTATTCTGCATCCTCCTTTTCCTTGCCGGTTTTTTTCTGGGGTGCCATCCTTTACAAAAAAGCGGAAAATAACAGAGGGGGCCCGAAAATCCAAAATCCCATCGTCCATTTTCGGAAATTTCCCCTTCCTCCGTGGCAAATACGAGTTTCCTCGTACAGCGTGCGCAAGGCAGTTCTGCAACAAGAGACGCAAGGACTGCGCCTTAAAACTTGGTCCGAGTTCTGTACTTTCTGTACATTGTCCGTCTAATGTCGTATTACCGCTTGGGCTTCTTGCGGTGCCTTCTCGGGATGCTGCTTCACGCTTTTGCCCCCCCCTCCCCGCCGGCTCTAGCCGGTTTTGCGTACCTCAGATATCGCCATCATCTAGCTTTCATTGGGCTGTGCTAAGCTTTCCGCATCCTGGTAACGGCTGCACGCCAGACCAGGAGAAACGACAGCAGAGAGAAACCTGTTCTCTGGCAGCCTAGAATCTCGATGAACGGACACGTGTACACACATCCTTCTTGGTTGGTTTCCCAGGGCGAGACGGAGGAAACGAAACAGAGAATATGGGGAGCAAAATAAAGAAAAAACAACATGACGGCGCGAAAGACGAGAAGTTCCAAGTTTGCTGCGAAAGCAATTCATTAGCTTCGATTGTTGGCTCTAGCTGCTGTAATTTGCTGAGCAAAAACTTGGACCATCTTTTAGTGGGCCAAGGGCGCCAAAGACAAAAGTACTTGTACCAAACTTTTTTGGAGTTTGGTCTGCCACTCCTTTTCAGCCCGCCTGGTTCTTCCAGGTGGCTTTCCCAGTTTTTTTGTCTCTCGTTTCGAGACCATCGAGATAATGCGAATCGAGCCGCCGGAGACCAAGACATAACTTGACGCGTAACGCTGGCACTTTTGTTCGTTCTTCAACTTCTTTTGTTCTTTTTTTTGTTTTTTTTTTGGCCTATCCTACCAGACTAATGGACGGCCAAACTCGTATGCAAAGGTTGGATTGAGCCATGTGAACAAAACGGCCCCCTCCCTTGCATTCTCCCGTATCCCTCCCTTTTCTCTCATTTTTTTTGCTTGACCTTTACTTCTGGTCCTCTTCAATGCCTTCTACAATTCTACAATCGGCGGGCGCCGCCGACATCCCATGTCGGCAGACTCAGCCAGGGTGTTTGTCTATCATCAACGCCGTGGCTCCTAGCCGCTGCGGACTTCCCTACCTCTTTTTCTTATGAGGCTCACATGCTCAAAAGAGGCTGAAATGAATGACCAAGCCTTCTTGGCTTCATTTCTTCATTTCCCGTCACTAAGAGTGGTCCTCGAGACTCGATATAACAAAGATTCGTAATACCACTTCAATCATATGAATTCTCAAAGAGGCCCTTGTTTTTGTGCCAAAGTTGGTTGAATTTGGGAGACAGCAGACTTTTAGGATGCCTCTCGCAATCCTAGTGACGATCTGGCCTCTCCCTCGAGCCTTTGTGGCTGCCTGAAGTCACTCCAGTAGGCTAGAAGCCGCAAGGCTTCCATACCAAAGGGCGTTCGGGAAGTTTCCCCGGCGAACTCGGTGGCCACGCTCACTCGGATTGGCTGAAAGTGGCGGCGGCGGAAAAATAAAAGAGAGAAAGAAAGAAAGAGACCGCGATCAGCTCAGCGCCCCGAGCTTTCTTGTCGATCAGAACTTGCCCATTTTTGGGTAGGCCGGTGCCTAGGCAACTTTTGATGTGGGACCCTTGCCCATCAAAGTGTTAAGCCCGAAGGCTTTCCCGGCGATAAGTGCTCCGGCCTCCGTCCTCCATCCTCCGGGATCATTGTTTTCCCCAGTGGCCGTTAGGAGCAGAGTCCCCGAGAAGTAAGCAGGGCCCTTTGATGCGATAAGGGATAAGAAGGATGCGGGACACCACGGCCTGTAGAGCCCGATGGCTTTCTCTCCCATGCTGTGTGAAGATGCAGTGCCTCTCAAGAGGTAGAGAATCTTTTGCCAAGGGCACCTAGCCAATCAGAAAGGTGTGGAGAATGATGGGACAAAAAGAGAAAAGGCTCTGGAAAAGCTCGCCCGAACTCCGGTGTTTCTCGTGACACAGCTCCCGAGTGAAAGAGGAGCCGCTAAAGTTTAAGCCCCTCTCCTTTCCACCTCTCGCTCGTGAGATCGGAAAAGAGCCAGCAATCGGATGTAGCGGGGCACTGCCACGAGCTCGTCGGCTTTTAAAAGTTGAGATATCTTGGTTTCTCTTGGCGAGGGATTTTGGTCAGTATAAGACCGTCCACGGCTCCCTGCCATTTGTCTTTTTTGGCGTAACGTCGTGTGCTTTGAGAAAGAAACACCTTCTTCAATCGTCGGCACCCCCTTCCTCAAAATGGCTCCACGATTCGATCCCGAATTCTTCAAGGCCATGGAGCCGGTCTTCACGGCCCAGGCCAGCCAGCCCCCGGCGCCGCCGCCGTCCAATGTGCTCGCCGTGCGCCAGCAAGTCAACGAGATGATAGGAGCGGGTGCGGGCGGCGCGCTGCCGCCAGGAATCGTGGTGACGCGGTACTCGGTCGAGGTGGAGGTGGCGGGGGCGGCGCGCAAGGTCTCGCTTGTGCGCTTCTCCACCGACGAGCACCTGAAAGCCAAGGACCAGCCGGCCATTGTGTATTTCCACCCGGGCGGCATGATCTGCGCCAGCGTCGACATGCTGGCCAACGCCATTGCCGGCCAGGTAGCGTCTTCGGGCGTGCAGCATTTCGCAGTGGCGTACTCGCTGTCGCCCGAGGTCGTCGCCCCCACAGCCATCGAGGAGTGCTATGCGGGCCTGAGCTGGGTGTCGGCCAACGCGGCCACGCTGGGTGTCGACCCGGCGCGCATCGGCCTGTGTGGCGCCTCGGCAGGCGGCGGCCTCGCCGCCGGCGTCGCGCTGCTGGCACGCGACCATGGATTCCAGCCGCCCGTGGCAAAAGTGGTGCTGATCTACCCCATGCTCGACGACCGCACCGTCCAGGCGCACCCGCCCAAGGGCGCCAACGCCGCCGACGACGACTGGCCCGTCCGCCCGTTTCTGCTGTGGACGTGTGAGCAAAATGCCCTGGCCTGGGCGGCGTATCTTGGTGTTGGCGACCCACAAACGTCGGGGCCTCTCGAGGCCGCTGCCGCGCTGGCCGCGGCCAAGGCGCCCGAGGGCACGGCGCTGTATGCGGTGCCAGCCCGTGTGCCGTCGCTGGCCGGGCTCCCCAGCACGTACATGGATGTTGGCGGCCTCGACCTCTTCCTGGACGAATGCAACGCCTTTGCCACCCGACTCGGCCGCGACCAGGTCGAGTTTGAGTATCACGTGTTCCCGGGCCTGCCGCATGCGTTTGAGGCGGGAGCTGCTGCCAAATCCGTCGCGACGGCCTTGGAGCTGCGCAGCCGTGCCATGCAGAGCTTTTGATAAGAGTTGACAGAGGGGGAAGAGAGAGTGGACTTTCAATGCTTCGGAGAAATCATCATGACAAGAGGGCGTTTAGATGCAGTTGACCCATGAATAGAAAATATTTAAATGAACAATTTTTTGCTCAATGAGGAAGCTGCCGCGCTTGCCGCAAGCGCAACAGGAAGGACCTCCTCAACGCTGTGACTCGCAACTTCTCTCGCTGTCCTCAATGTGTGCTGCTTTCTTTTTTTTGTTTTGTCAGATTGTCAGCATTGAGCTGGGCTGGTTGTCCGCACAATTAACCCAGCCGGCCAAGTCAGCCTCCATAGTGGGGGCTGCTCTGCACTTTCCCCGTAAGCACTACCCAGCCAGTGAGGGCCCAAAAGTCATCGTCGCCCGGTGCTTTCAATCTACGCCGCAGGCGCCTTCCAATAAATCTCACCCGTTCGTTGGAGGGCCCTCTAGCTCCGAAATCCACCTTTCTGAATCATCAGTGTTGCTCTTGTTTTCAAAGTCGCCAAACATTGTGGCTGGCCTCGACTAAAACTAGAGCCGAATGCTTTGCACTCAGCCGCACTTCCTCGGTCTCACTTTTATCACAACAACTTCCCATTGGTCTTTATAGCAGGTTCTCATGCGACGTATATCCATACATATCCATAGTGGCAGGACACATTCCGTATTCCACTGGAAGAAAGGAGCGGCAATTGTCCCATCCCAGTGGACTTACATGCCAAAATTGACTGGCTTACCAGCCAGCCATTATTCTGCCTACCTACCTGGAGCTACTATCGTGGCTGAGAAGAGAGGCGGAGACGGCGTCTGTTCTCGTGAGGGTCCAATTTCATTGTGGGAGAAAAATCGACCTAAGGGCCCCGATTTAGTGCGCCAGGGCTGAAAAAGGCAATGGAAAAAATAGAAGCATGCAGCGCGAGAGACGGCAAGGCATTCATTGCGTGGGACTATGCCATTTTCTGTTGCTCTATTGGAAAAGCGCAAGTGGAAATGGGGGGGAAATGGTGGGTAGGTGGTGCTGAAGAAGCGCGGAAGCAGTGGCTTCTTATCACGACTCTTTCTTTCAATAGCCTCTCATTTTCTTCCTTTCTTTTTCCCTTTTGATCTTACTGACTTTTTGTTGTTGTCTGGTTCTTTCTCTCTACATTTTTTTTTTTCTTTTCTTCTTTTCTTTGCCCTTCGTTGTCTCGCTGTCGAATGCATAACGAGTAAACGAGTAGGCAAAGATCGTGGGAGTGCGTCGTCCTGATGCCCGCAGCTATGCTTTGCAAATAGTCCAAGCTCTTCCAAGCTCTATTGTTTGTGCTTGGCAACCTTTTCGCTCCGGCCTAAGACTTTGGTCTGGGCACAACATACCAGCCTTGGCCTGCGTGGGCTTTTCTTTTCTTTTTCTTTTTCTTTTTTTTTTTTTTTTTTTTTTTTTTTTTTTTGCGTGCGCCTCTGTGTTCTCCACGACCAACTGGACGACAGCAGCAAGATGGTCTTCCACCGCAGCGAGGCCGAGTTTGAGAGATCAGGATGGCGCAAGCGGTTTCTGGTGCCGGCCTGGATCGCCCAGCTTGTCATGCTGCTGAGCCTCATGGGCATCTTTGCCTACCGGCTGGCCGAGACGGTTGAGCATTACGAGGAAAACGACAAGAAGGGCAAGATGCCTACCGTCGAGCTAGTGTACGTGGACTGGTGGACTGACGGGGGTTGCAAGCTGCCTTTTTGATTTGATTTGGTTTGGTTTGGTTTGGTTTGGTTTGTTTTTTTCAGTGTGTCTGACCTTGCAGGTGGGAATGCACAAATATCGGCTTTTCGCTGCTTTCGCTGCTGCTCACCATTCTGGAGATCGCCAGACTGGCGTCGGAAAGGCTGACACCGTTCTTTATGCTGGCGTCCCACGTTATCAAGATGACGTGCTCGTTTGCCATTCTCGCTTTGGACATTGTCGTCTACACGCAGCGTAAGGAGGGAAACTGGTCCACGGTCGGCCTGGCCATCGATGTTGGCTTGATGTGAGTGAAATGCCCAGAGTTTGAGAGCGGCCGGCCAGCCGGCTAACTTCTTATTTTGCTTGCTTTCCCTTACTTTGCTTGCTTCTGCCTTACTTTGATTTCTTTCATTTCTTTTCTGCTGACGCCTTTCTCAGCGCGTCAATGGTCTTTCTGGGAGTCTACTCTATTTTCTCATACCGACGCTTGCTTGAGTACGACGACTACCACGTCCCAGCCAACGACAAAGGCTTTGGCTTCCAAGGCGGCTACACTGAGATTGAGATGGGTGGCGTGATGTCTTCGGGTGCCGACCCGTTCCTCCGGGCCAGTCGGCACAGCAACATGCCGACAGAGTACGAACCCCAGGTCGTTATCGGCGGCAACGGCAACGAAAACGCGCAACAGGGCAGAGCCCGGAGCCGGAGCCGGAACCGGGCATTCTCGGCGGCATCGGGCGTACTGCCGGCGACAGCTGGCTTGCCTGAGCTGGCCACTGTGGATGATGGCCAGCCCAGCAGCGTGTCAGCGGCGCCGGCCACACGTCCGCTGAGCAAGGAAGAGATCGACAAGGCCATCGGAGCGGCCCTGTGGGGTCCAGGGGACGTCGGCGTTGTTGTTCACGACCACACCCACGTGGAGCACACCGGTGTTGTCCGGTCGGACAGCGTGGTCGGCTCGGGTGTGGTGGCCAGCCAGACGGCTCGGCCGCACGTCGAGCGCCTCAATCGCGCCACCAGCTGGACGGCCGAGCAGTTTAGTGCTGCGTCGGTGCGGGCAAGTATAGCATCCGAGGCTGGAGTCGGGGGCATTGCGACAATCGACGAGGAGGACCACGGCGAGCACGAGGACGGCCTTGCCGACGGCGAGCATGATCGGGCGTTGTTGCTGGGACACCGTCCTGCATCAAGCGGCGACGACGACAGCAATGCGGCCGGTATGGAGGCCAGCCACCCGCACGCCTACATGCCATAGGTGGGCATGGTTTGTGTGTTTTGTGTTTTGTGTTTTGTGTTTTGTGTGTTCTGTTTTCTGTGTGTTTGTGTCTTGGTGTCTTTTATGTTGTTCTCCTTGTAAAGGCAATTTGCATGTACGTGGCGTTTGGCTGATGCATCTTCTTTTCTTTTGACACGTTTTGCTTTACCTGTGCATTAAGCACGATAGTACGAATACGAGTGCTGATGTTGCAACAAGAGACTACACAGAGAGAAAATAAGTGAGCAACTCCGTTTGACTGGTCCTAAAAAAGCGTCATAACACATCCCTTATGCAGGAACCTAAACTTTTTTTAATTTTACCAAACCAAAAAAAAAAAAAAAAAAAGGCTCTTTGTCACTTCCTACTCTTAGTGACTACTCGCTCCCTACCGCCCTTCCAGCGCAGTCGACTGGCCCACTCGGCAAACCGCTGGATTTCCGGCTGGGCCAGCAGACGGTCGACGGTGTAGTAGTAGCGTGCCAGATCCTCATGCCGGGCAAAGCGGTGCACAGCGAGGTGGCAGGCGCCGCACAGCCAGGCCACGTTCTGCAGCTCGTCGGGGCGGTGCCAGCCCTTCTTCACGGCCTTGGCGTGAACAAAGCGCGGAATCAGGTGGTGGTACGACAGCGGAACCCAGTCGCGGCCGCAGATTTCGCAGCCGTCGGCCTGGTCGCGTGTTGACCGAGGCGGCGGCGGCGGCGCCGTGACAGCGGCCAAATACGTGTTCAAGGCCCGTGCCAGGACGTGGGCTGTCGTTGTTGCGGTTGGTGGCGCCGTCGTACGAGTAAGAGTCGCTGCGGCCTTCGTTGTGGCTGCTGCTGCTGCCCCAGCTGTTCCGTCTTCTGCCGTCGGCGCAACGATGCCGTATGCTGCCAGCGAGTCGGCCACGGGCGACGGATCCAGGCCCGGAAGCAGCTCGGAGACACGGCTGGGCGTCAGCACAACCGGGGCGGCTCTGCTGGCGTCAACGCCTTCGCCTTCGCTGTCGCCATAACGAGACTGCAAGCTGGCATCGCTGGTCCAACGGTGATGCGACAGGGTCTGCAACTCTGGCGGGACCATGGCAAAAGACTCGCGGGCAATGTAGTCGATAAAGTCGGCAAGATCGTCGTCTGTGGGAGCTGTGGTATCTGTCTCAGAGATCTGTTTCTCCTCCTTCTCCTCCTTCTCCTCCTCCTCCTCCTGTTGCTGCTGCAGTTGAGACACACGCCGCTTTTGACGTCTGCGGTCACGAGCAGTCCGGCGGCGTGGTGCAGTGGCATCTGGGCTTGCCAGTTTTTCGGCCAACACATCTGCTAGAGCATCGCGAAAGATCTCAAAGTTGGCCGCAATTTCTTCGTCCATGTCCTTACCAGCGCGATCCATGATCCCGAGTAACAAAATGAAGATGCTTCAATGCAGAGTCCAGATAGGCAACGACCTCTATGGAGTCTTCCAAGATATCTGCGACGTCATGTCTGCACGCCTGTTGAGTGCTTGCAGAAGCAGAGCATGTTCCTGTTTGGTTTAGTTTGCATACTGCTTGTGCGTTCATCGGCGAGGCGCTCTAAATATGCATGTCGGCGAACCAGAAATGCGATAGGGCGAACTGCTTTTGCCATGAGTCAACGGCCAGGCCTGGGCGGGGAAAAAGCGCCCACCAGCCCTGTTATCTCCCCCCACTAGTGGTTAGTGGTGTTTTGCGTCGCGCCGAGCCATCCCGCGAATACGAGTAAAGAGGTTCCGGCATATCGTCCGACAAAGATCCTGGCCAGAAGCATCTTATGACGACTTCTGCACCAGTTGCACAGCCTTTTCGGCTAGCAGCTTGGCATCACCCGGCCACCGGGCACTGACGTAGTTGTATGTTGGGTCTTCGACAACAAATCTGCACGCCGTCAGCCAATTCGGCAGAGAAATAAACAACAACCAACCCCTCCCCCCCCCCCCCCGCCCCCCAAAAACAAACTTACGGTTTTGTCACGGACAAGCTGCCCTTCCACTGCTTCTTGGGGTCTTTCAAAACTCTGCCCACCTATTTTAAGGGTTTTTTTTTGTCAATTTTGACCAACACGTCGTCTTTTCACACTGCCAGGGTTTGCTCACTCACCGATTCCTGCACATCTGCGCTGCCGGCACCGTAGGTTTTGTAGTAGTCGCCCAGAAACAGCCGCGTGCCGTGGTAGGCGGCCTGCTCAAAGCGCGCAGGCAGGGCGGTAGTCCAGCAGTCGTGCAGCACGCTGCGGCCGTCGGCGAGCTTGGATTCGCTCAGCACCATGACGCCGTGGCACACGGCCGCCACGGCCCTGGTCTTTCCTGCGTCCCTGGCTGTCGACACGGCCCCGTCTTCGCTGGCTCGTTTGGTCTTGGGAAAGTAGTCGGCGACCAGCCGGTGCACCTCGGGCGAGTCGATCACCTGGCGCACCGCCTTCTCGTGGCCGCCCGGGAAAAAGACCAGGTCGAACGGGTCCAGCGAAAAGCCGGGTGCCGTCCAGGCCCACGGATGTCGCCAGGCCTCTGTCTCTGTCATGCGGCCGTACAGCCTTCTTGTCTCGGCCGTGGCGCCCAGCAGCTTCTGCGTCCATCCCTCGAGCATGCGCCGGTCGCACTCTGGCGACTGGCCCGCCTCTGTGGCAAACTGTACGTCGAAGCCTGCAGCTGTAAAGACAGAGAACGGCACGGCAGTTTCTGTCCGCATGGGTCAGTAACAAGAGCGAAGAAAAAGGCTCTTTCAACTCTGTGCCTGTTCAACTCTGTGCCCTTTTCATCTTTCCACGGCATCTGGCCACCGTTGCTGTCGCTCTCAAATCACGTACAGGATTGGTCTTCTTCATCGGCACTGCACTCCCGCATCAAAAGATCTTACCTGTTGGGTCGTGGCCATAGTCAGCCATGACGATAAGTGCCTGTGGTGCCATTTTCCTGCGATGATCTGTTAAGATGCTTAAGGGCTGCGGACATCTACGAAACGGGAGAAGGAGTCGCCCGTAATACCTCGCCTTTCCTGTCTTGGAAGGCGAGACCTTCACTGCGTCGCAGCTTCCTCGCTATCCTGAAATTAAGCGAATGCACAAGGTCACATGACCCTCCCGAAAGCATACTCTGTACTCAAACGTACGAGCCCTTCTCAATCTCAGCATCGTCTTCACCTCTTACATGCCACCCTCTGCATTTTGCGAGGCCATTGAAATGGATGTGTATGGATACATGAATGGACAAATTTGAAGAAAACTTGACTGCATGACCTCCGTCCGGTTTGCATCGGCTCTCCGGACGAAGATGTGTCTCAAGAAAAGAGCTCAACCAGTCTGGCATCCAAAAGATGGGGCTGCAGTGCAGTATTGGTTTAAGTTCTCTGGATCATTGAAAAAAAAGGATTACTTTGTGTTTTGGCAAACCGCTTGACAGAGCAAAGGCAGAAGAATGGGCTGAGGCATGTGAGCAGCTAACAACAAATCAACTGGATCTCGCAGTCTCAACGGTCGTTGCCGGCGGTGAGATGGAGTGGGACGAGGCATGACAAAAGGTCCATGCAGGTGTGACCAGACCGGCTCCCTTTTTTTTTTTTTTTTTTTGTTATTACGACGTACAGCATTCTCTTTCATTCCAGCGGGCTTGCCCAGCCGCAAGCCTCTGCTGATTTTCTCAGACACAAGACATTGGCCTGCAACCCCACAGCATCGGCACAAGACTCTTTACAGGCAATTTTGTCTTGGCAGGGAGTGGGAGCGTGTGATGCCATTGGCTGGTGACCCTCAGCCTTATGGAGATGGCAAACACCTCCCTTGTCACTATTACCACGCCGAATGACCGCTGGCCAATGGCATTCCATCACATGTGTCTTTTGCTGTTGCGTGTGATTGTCCCAGAGTGGACGTGTGCGACGAGGCGTTTCTTGCCAAGAGGACAAGACCAAAAAGTCTCCCTTTCTGTGCATATATGGCCGCCCCTTCCGCTCTTGGTTTTTTTCCTTTTCGAGGTGGCCAGCTCGTTGAGGGGAGAAGCTCTGACCTGGCCACTGCTTTTTCTTTTTTCCGTTTTTTTTTTGCCCGCGTCTTTCTTCTATCTCCATCTTCCCGTGTTCTAAATACGATATACGGTTTGGCCTTGCCTCCTACGGTTCCGCCTTGCTTCTGTTAGTCCTTGCTCGTCCCAAGACCCAAAATAGAGATGGCATCATCTGCAGGAGCGTCTCGCCGAGAACCGGCAGCAGCGGCATCCAAAGGGCCACAGGCAGCCGAGCCGGGAACAACAAGCTCGACGTCGTTTTACGAGTCCCAGATCGGCGGCCAGTCGGTAACCAACTACAGCTACACAGACCTGCCATGGAAGCTGCTGGCGGTGGACGTGGTGGAGTTTTTTCGTCTGCTGTGGGCCTTGCCTTATGCGGTGTGGCCGCTGGTGCCGACAGACTCGGGGGCTCTGGATGAGCTGTCGCTGACGGCTGCCAATGTGTGGAGCATGGCCATCCACGGCGTGCTGGTGGTGCTGCAGCTGGGCGTGCTGCTGGTCGTGTTTCCGCTGAGTCTGTTTGTGCCGGTGTGGGTGGCCATGCTGGCCTTTGTCTTGATTCTGGCCCTCAACTACGCCATCTGCTGGCTTTTGAACGGCTCGCAGATCAAGTTCCTTTCTAATCCCGAGTATGCGGCTGCCCGGCCGGAACACGCCCACGAGCAGTGGATCTTTTTCAACGGTGTAGCCGTGGGGTAGGTTCAATGTGTTGTGTTTGTGGTTGTCGTTGATGTGGTTGGTGTGATGGTGTTCTGGCACGGACAGCTTGGGGAAGCTGACATCTCTACAACAGAAAGCACTGGATGCAGAGCAATCTGGACCGGCTTGCTCTGACTTTTGGAAGGCCAATTGTTGGTATCCACAACAAAACGTAAGCTTTCTCCTTTCGACCTCTCCTCTCCTAACTTTTGTCTTCTTTCTCTTTGTCAATCTTCCTTTGCCTTACCCTCCTCCTCCTGCGGGCGATGCTGACTTCCAGATTCGGCCTCATCTTTGACATCATCGAGTGCCTGATCCAACGAAACCTGACATACGCCACCACAGACGTCCGTGTGTGCTACAAAATCATGAAGGAGACGCTGTATCGCTCAGACATCTCCAAGGTTGTGTTTATCTTGCACTCGCAGGGCGGCATCGAGGGCGGGCTCGTGCTGGACTGGCTTCTCCAGGAACTGCCTCAAGACCTACTGGCCAAGCTGGAAGTGTACACCTTTGGCAATGCCGCCAACCACTTCAACAACCCCCACCGCACCGCCAAAGCACAATGCCAGGAAATGAAGAACGCGGCTGCGTTGTCGCCAATGCGTCCGCCGTCGCTGCCTCCGTCGCCCACCGCCCAGCACCACGACAGAAATGACAGCAATGGCAGCAATGCAGCTCCCCAGACCGTCCCGCCGCTCATCGCCGAGACGTCTGCCAGCCAGCCGACGGCTGTCTCGCACCGGGCCATCGGCCACGTCGAGCACTATGCGCACACGACGGACTTTGTGGCGCTGTGGGGCATTCTGCGGTTTGTGGGAGCTGGGCGGCGCCGGCCGTCGGCGTCGTCGCTGTCGTCGTCGCCGCCGGCGGTGATGGACTCGCCGCGCTTCATTGGCCGCATCTTTGAGCGCTCGTCGCCGCGCGGCGGCCACCAGCTCAACCAGCACTATCTGGACGGCATGTTTCCGCTGGCCCGCGATCCCGAGACCGGCGCTTTCACGGGCTGTGCCGAGCACGGCAACGAGTTTATGGAGAGCGACGTCCGGGTGCAGCAGGACAGCGCCGAGCTTAGCTGTGGCGCCGGGGGGGCCGAGGCGC
Organism: Raffaelea deltoideospora; assembly: GCA_019925385.1. Classification (NCBI taxonomy): domain Eukaryota; kingdom Fungi; phylum Ascomycota; class Sordariomycetes; order Ophiostomatales; family Ophiostomataceae; genus Raffaelea; species Raffaelea deltoideospora. The sequence goes on along the minus strand of JADHKP010000005.1, from coordinate 147,674 downwards.
TGCCGGGCCAAGATGGGACAGCAGCCGCCGGCAGACGCGCTCCAGACGTGGAGGACCACGATTCAAGCCCGGCTCCAGTCCAGGCTGTCCAGGCTCCGATCGTGGTCAAGGTAAAAGATGTCAGCCGTCTATGGCAGTACCGCAACGGCCGGTCTCCATAAGGGGTGGAAAAGGACAAGACAGAGACTCTAGGGGTGAAAAGGGGAAGACGGAGAGACTCTCTTTCGAGGAGGAAAAGGGCAGAAGATGGAAGTCACACAACTATTGTGGCCTGTGGGATTTGTCTTTACTTGGGGGATGGCCGTTGTTTGCTTTGGAATCTTTAGGACAAATCCCGAGTCTACGCCGGACCACAGAGATCCAGGCTCGTTGTTGTAAAACCACAATCAGATTCCATGGGTGATTTGATCTAGAAATGAAAGAAAAAAAAAGAAAGAAAGAAAGAAACAGAAGGCCACCTGACAAACACCTTCATGCCGCTGCTGGCCTTTTGACCTGCCAGCAGAGTGTCGCCCCCTCCTTTCGGTTCGAAGTCGCACGCTGCAACGTCGCTTTCTCTGGATGCGACAGCTGAGCGGGATTTCCCACACCAGCCCGTTTGGCCACGACGCCTCGTTTCACGCCCCTCGGCAAGCTGGCCAGTCCGGCGGTTGACCAGTCACACTGTACGACATGCAGAGTAACAGCTCGCTGTTCCCTGTGCTCAGGTTTACTCCCTTACTTCGTACCGGGACGCTGAAGAAAGAGACCCCCTGTTTATGTGCTAAGACACGGCATAGCAAAAGCCAGCCGCTGCCCAAACTGGTTTCATTAAGCGTGTCCTGTGTTCTGTGTACGTTTCTGCTAAGAGCAGCAGGGGGTTGAGAACGTCTCGTTCGATACTTTTTCGTGCTCACCACATGCCCATGCGTCATTATATCGCCATCCCACAATATTGTCCCTTGACCTTCCTGACTTGCTCCCCCCTTCAGAGCGTGCACGTCTTCCTCACTTGCCGCCTCCCCCCCTTCAGAGCGTGCACATCTGGAATCTGCAGACGGCTAGACTCGATCAGCATGCCCGACCTGGCCACGCCGGACAGGGAGAGCACAGGATCCAAGGCGGTGTTCAGGCATCGTGAGCGAGCCGCCCCAACCGACAAGTCCGAGAGCTGTACGACGTCTTCTCGCGCCTGCTGCGTCAGCTGCCCTAGCTGACCCATGGCATCGTTGTCGTGTACTTGGTCAGTAGTGGCCTGTTTCGCGCTTCGCTCGATGCTGAGCAGAAAACCAATCCGGCCTCATTGCAGCTCCATACTGAGAGGCCGGCAGCAGCATTGTCGTCTTCAATCCGCCCCGGTGCTGGTCTAGAGACGCAAACACAAGCCCCACGGCCAATCTCCATCCCCCCTTTCCCCCCCTTCCCTCCCATTTTTTCTCCTCCCCTCACATCTCGAAATACAAATGGTAATGCTTGGCACAGCCTGGGTTGAAGGCAGCCCGGCAGCCCGGACAGGCGTTGTCGACAGCACTCGCCAAATACTCGGAGATTGTCAGCTGTCGCCGGCAACGGCCGCACATGATGGCAACAGCATCACGCTCCGTGACGGGCCAACACTCGGGGGCGTGGTTGGCGAGAGCGTCATGGCAGCTAATGCAGGCGTAGAATTCGCCGCAGCATTTGTGGCGGATGGCGACAATGTCGCGGTCCGAGTGCCAGTGGGCGCACTGGGTGTGCGGCTGGACGTCAACGCCGTGGACAACAGGCGATGCTGAGTCGTGCTGGGTCGCCATGCCTTGAGGCTCGTTGAGTTGTGACTTTTTGAGCGGCGAATCTGAGTGTTCTGTCAAAAAAGTTCTGTCCAACGCTTAGTGGCAGGTGAAGCTTAAGCTCGGTTTGGGCTTGTAAAGCGCACGGACCAGCAGTCAACTAGTGTATGGATGCTCTAAGTGGGAAGCTTCGTCGGGCGCTCTTTCCTCGCCATTTTATCGATTATTGTACATAATACCAGGCAGTCGTAATGATGCACAAAGACATCTTCCTACTTCTCGAAATAGTTGTGCTTGAGCCCTTTTCAAGGTTTGCTTAGAAAGAAAGAAGAAGGAGAGCGAACGTCATGTTTCTGAATTGCGAACGCCGGCTATCAGAAAATGCACTGAGTTTCCTAAGCCAAAATACGCTGCACTCCAGGGAGATTGTTGTTCCCTCACTTTCGAAACCTCAACAGAACAATGACAAGCATGGCGACGTCGATGGTGACCACGACACCAAACGAAAGCCAAACAACACAGGGTGATCTCTAAGCAGAACGCGCTTTGGACAGATAGCTGATCCACTAGCCCTCGTCTCGTCTGGCTGCTGCGTTCGGTTACTCAAAAGAAGACGATTCGAAAGCAGTACTATCATGGCTAATGGGAACAATAATGCGAGAGAAGAGCTACGCGACTTACGCTCGAGTTGGGAGCAACAGGGAGGACGATGACCACGATGATCCAGAGGGCAAAAAGTCTGCATAACAAAAGGGAAGAGCCATCCTCAGCTGTCAATGCTTACATCTAGTTCTGGGCTTTCTATCCATTATAATACGGTAGCACCGATGGTTGCTTCTGACTTGGAAAAGGGTCAAACAGCCACCTCCAGCCAAATTTATATAACGCCTAGCCCCCTACTCTGCATGGAGACAATACATCTGGGAAGAGTCATGTCACGAAAATAGAACGAAAGCTATCTGATCCGTGACCATCTTTCTACTGCAAATCAGCTTTCGTTTGGCTTCGTGTCACAACCCCATCTCTCTTTCCAAGCGGGCCTGCCCAGTGGTGCTACAACGTTCGTTGTAGCAATCTGGCTCGAGGCCTGGGCTTTTTAAGACCGTGTATCAGTTGATGTTTTTTTTTTTTTTTTTTTTTTTTTTTTTTAAACAGACTTCCTTGCTCAGAGAAAGGGAAAAGTGATCTGGGCGCCACGCTGCTGTTCACGCTCCAAGTCTTCGCCTCGATCAAGTCTCGGCCCAATGGGGGAGCTGTCTATTCCAAAATTCTTTGTCAGGGTTACGCCGTGTATTAATTTGCAGCAACACATATATAGCCATGCGTTTATGCAGCCGAGGGTTTGGCTGTGTTGAGAAAAAAGAGCAAAAAAAAAAAAAAAAAAAAGGGATTGAGTACCAGACATGGAAAAGCTGTTAGTTCACTTCCATGCCCATTTCCCAGTAGCTTTTGTGATAACCTCCTTCATTTTACTGCCATGCCACTCCCCCTCTCTTTTTTTTTGCTTTCTCTCTTCTCCCTCTTCTTTTCTCTTTTTCCTTTTTTCATTTTGTCTGACCCTCTTTTGCCTTTCTCGGCACTGTTGCACCAAGCTCGCCACGAGATGGGCCGGCTGTCCTGTCTTGGACGGCAGCTTCATTGTGTCACTAGACGTATCGATAGAAGTTCATCGAGTTGGCACACCATTCGACTTTGTTCCTGCATTGCTTTTCTGTTCTCTCTTTGTGGCAGCTGACAATTAAGTCGACATGCTTCAACAATCAGTATTAGCAGTCAAATTGCATTTTGCAACAAATCTTGCATACATCAAATTGACGTATGCAAAGCTTGTTTTTCTGCGTCTCTCTCTCTCACTCTTTCTTTTTGGGGGGGGAGAGGGGGCATGTGGTCTTTCCCAACAATGGACGCCTGGCTTGCAGACAACCTGGCTGAGCTGTCCGAGACGGTTCAACCGAGATAGCATAGTTCTCTGTGCAGGGAGGAGCATAGATACAACAGCCAAGTGTCGAATGCTCGCTTAAGAGCCAGCCAAAAACCTATTTACGAGGGGCCTGTGTGTGACACAAGAGTGAGCCGTTTTGACATCCAAGTGCCACATCTCTGATCATCTGTTCGGTTTCCTGCTGTTGACCCCCTCCAGGTTTTCCGTTTGTGCGCATGAGATCTTTGGTTCTCTTTGTGATCCAGACCTTGTTATTGTTTTGGAAGTGGCAGAGATTGAAGACTCTAGGAAGATGGGACGCCAGATATTGAAGACTTTGAAAAGACGAGACGCCATAAAAAAGCCACAAAAAGCCACAAAAAGCCACATAAAAGCGTCTACATTTGTTTTTTTTTGTTTGTCGGCTGTTTACTTATTCTCTGGCCAAGCTTGCTTTATAAATCAACGGCCCTTTTCTCTTCTTTTCTGAACTCATTTTAAAACTCTAGAAACTGGCAAGGCATTGGCACATCCAGGCTGCTCCCTCGACAGTTGTTTACAGTTTGCCACAGCCGGTTGCCCATTTCTCGTGTCTCATTTCCTGTCACCTCATCCAACCTGGACAACAGTCAAGTATCAATGATCAGGGAGACAACCGTCGACTCTCGGCAAGGATCCGCAAAAAGGACAAACGGCGGACAAAACTCAAACCTGACCGACACATGTATCAAAGCCACTGCTGAGGCCGGAGAAGGCCGGCCGAATGCCCACCGAAGGCGAAGAGGGGGGAACTAAAGGGGAACTAACATGAAAAAGGAAAGACAAAAAAAAGACTAAAAGAAAACAAAGACAGCTTTACAGCTCCTGGCCAGCCATGCTTTGAATAAACAGAAGACCTGACAAAAAGGGATACCTGACCAGAGGAGTGTCTGAAACCAATCTATAAATGTTTTTCGGCCGCGGTATTGAGCAAGTTCTTGGTTTCGTTGCAAAGGCACGGCTGCCTCTGGTCATCTTCCAGCGTTGCCTTTGCCTGCCTCTGGTCATCTCCCAGCGTTGCCTTTATCTGGGGTTTGTAATTGGCTTTTGGTGAGGTATTGCAACAGGACAGCAATCATCAGCTGTGGACTCTTGGGAAGAATAGCCGTCACCCTTCTATGGCGGGCGAGGGTGTGCGGGTGTTTAAAATTGTGTTTGGTGTGTTAGTGTGTTTTGCTCAAACAATGTTCATCGAGTTCTCTGTCTCATATGGCTGTATTTAAGTATGGCCGTCTTTGATATCTGTGACAGTGTTTTCTGGCTCAGACAGGTAACCCTATTTCTTGATGTTCCAGCTCTATCGCTCTTTCTCTTCCACTTGTTTATATACGTACTTGTATCTTTCCCGCGTCTGTCACTCCATTTTTGGCTGACGCTTCCCTGGCTTTTTCTGTAAATTTGCCTTTAGGCCCCGTGCTTGGCTGGGCTTGTTCTTATATTGCTTCCCTTTTCTCTATTTTCAGTTCCCTCGTCATTCTTTGAATTTTAACACTCTCATCTCTGCTTTTCAGGGTTTCTTGCAGCATTGTATCAAACGTTCTCTGTTTTCCCGAGTCTCTTTGAAGGCGGCCAGTGCAGTATGAGGCCATTTTTTTGCGTGTCCAGCCCGGTTTGGGTTTGGATGTCGTGTCTGGCTGGATATGTGCTGGCTGTTGAAGACTTGCTCTTTTACGACGACATGACGTACAATGAGTATAGACAGGCCACTGAAATACTTGGATATACTGGTAAGTTATGGTGATTTTGCCTTGCATTGTGGGCTCTGTTTGATTTTTACTCTTTCTTCTCTTTGTCTTTCTTCTTCTTCTCTTCTTCTCTCTTTCTCTTCCTCTCTTGCCTTGTTTGATTCTTTCTCTCACAACCAGCCCGTGTCGCTTCGCCGGCCGAATGGAGCGCCATGACGACCGAGGACTTTGCCCAGTTCAAAGCCATCGTCGTTCCGGATCCCGACTGCGGCTCGGTCGACCGCATTGACTTTTTTAGTACCAGCAAGCACGCCTGGTCGCCGGCGGTGTCTGGCAACGTGATTGTGATGGGAACGGACGCCACGTACCACGCGTCGACGCGGGCAGGCGCCGCCAGCCTCATCAACGACGGCATCCGCTTTGCGGCGGCCGGCAGCGGCACCGGCCTGTATTTTTCGCTGTCGTGCTATTATGAGGACGCGGGCCCGGAGCCGGAGGATGCCGTCGTCGTTGATGCGCTGTCGCTCCTGGGGACGTTCACCGTGCGAGGCAGTCTCGGCTGCTACAACGCCGTCCATCTGGTGGCCACCGCGCCCAGCTTGTCGGCGATCAGCGACCACAGCCTCAGCAACTGGTCCTGCAGCGCCCACGAGGTCATCACCGGCTTCCCCGCCAGCGGACCGGCGGCCTTTTCTGCGCTGGCCGTGCTGACCGACGCTACCGACCTCGGCTCGGGCGCCGTCCGCCGCTTTGCCGACAAGAGCAGCGGTGTGCCGTATATTGTCGCCCGCGGGGCCACGCCGCTGGGCTGCGGAAACGGCGTGACGGACAGCGCATATGGCGAGGAATGCGACGAGGGACCGCAGAACGGCGTGGCCGGCAGTCTCTGCTCGCTGTCGTGCAAGTGCGTCCATGGCCTCGGCGACGGCGGCGCGTCCTGTGCAGCACCACAATCTTCAATGACCCAGGAGACGACGAACATCATCGACGCCGAGACGGCTACGGCTGGAACCGTTCCGCCGTCGCGGCCCTTCCTCCCTGGCGCTGGCAAACGGCCCTATGCAGGCCCCATGCTGCCGTTGGATTCGACTGCCTCGTCGTTGTCCAGCAACAGCAGCTCCAGCAGCTCTGCAAGCTCTGGCAGCTCCACCAGTTCCACCAGCTCCACCAGTTCCACCAGCTCTGCCACTGCCATACCCGAGACGACCACCACGACGACGACCACAATCTTGAGAACGACGACGCTGCAGCCCAGCAGCAGCTCATCCACAACGCCCTTTACCAACTCGTCCTCTCTGTCCAGCTCCACGACACCGCTGCCGACCAACACGACATCCAGCTCCATCAGCATCGTGACGACCACGACGACGAGCACCACCATCTTGTCAACGTCAACGGCAAGCACAAACTCGTCCAGCATCTCGTCCAACTCGACAAGCTTTCCAACGACAATGTCGTCGTCGACGCTGTCGTCGTTGTCCACGCTGTCGACAACAGCCACAGTGACCAACTCGTCCACGTCCTCGTCGTCCCCGGTTTCGACAAACTCAACCCTGTCGACGAGCTCTACTGCATCCACAAACTCCAGCTCGTCCGCGTCTCTGAGCTCGTCGTCCACGTCTGTCACAGTCTCAACGACGTCGACGCCCTTCCCAAACAGCACCGTCTCGACCGGCTCGACGAGTTTAACAGGGACAGGGCCTTTGAGCAGTACAACACCCACCACACTGCCACTCTCCAACTCGTCGACAATCGCTTCCTCGTCAACAACGCCATACAACTCGTCAACAATAGCTTCCTCGACGACGCCATCGACAACATTCAGCATCCCAACAAACTCCACCATCACGTCGACCATCCCGAGTACGTCGAATTCACTGTCGACCACAAACTCCACCATCACGTCAACCATCCCGAGCACGTCAAGCCCAATCTCGACCACAAACTCAACCGCCACATCGGAGCCGACCACCTGGCTGTCCAGCTCCGTCACAACAAACACAACCACGTCCGGCCCAACCAACACGACGTCCATCGCGTCTTCTTCCACCTCGTCGTCGGCTCCATTCACAAACACCACAGCCTCGAGCACGACGCCGACCAGCACAATCTCCAGCATCACCACTGCCAGCTCGTCGTCTTCGGCAGGATGGAACTCCACCTCGTCGTCGCTGCTTTCAACGGGAACTGCTCCTACAAGCATCACTGTGTCGTCGTCGTCTTCATCGTCGCGGTCGACTTGCAGAAGCAGGACTTCAACGTTTAATAGCAGCAGCAGCAGCACTGGTTCAATGACTTCAAGTTTCACCAGCATTAGCACCAGCTCAATCACGTCGAATAGTAGCAGCCTCACCAGCACCAGCTCAATCCCATCGAATAGTAGCAGCCTCACCAGCTCCAGCTCAGTCACGTCGAATAGCAGCCTCACCAGCTCCAGCACCTATGTCACAACAAACAGCAGCAGCCTTTCAAGCACCTCCATCAGTTCGACCAGCGGCCTCAGCACTGGAGTGACTGCAACGAACAGCAGCTCGGTTCTCTCGACAACGTCGACGCCCACGACGACGCCAAGCTCAACGGCCATCTCCACCTCCACCTCGTCGTCGTCGTCGTCGTCGTCATCAGCCACGCCAACGAGCAGCCAATGCAACCAGTACATTGCCGTCGAGATTATTGTGATTGTCAATCTGGTTGTTGTCAGTCCAAATGGAAGCACAGGTAGGTGGCTGGCTTGGGACGGACGTATTCGCGTCGCAGCAGCTGCCCAGTGGCAGTGTTATAGCAGAGAAATAGTGGCTTGTCGTCCTTTTCGTTCCTCATCATTCCGCTAACACTCCAAGAAACCTTTACAATGACGAGCGGCTCCAAGACAGAAACCCGCCCAGTGTGCATGGAGTCGACACAGTCGAGCACCCAAACGGCCAACTCCACATTGTCCAGGAGTCTGGTGAGCCTCCTCTTCCCTTCTCTTTCTTCTTTGCCTTGCATTTGGTCCTGTTCTCGTGGCAACGACTAAACCACCGTGCCAGCCACCCGGCACTTCTCCATCCGGAAACATCAGTAGCGGCGCAGCTTTCCAGATTGAAGGAGCTCCTGCGCAGCCATATGTCCACAGCCGCCCAACGCTCCATCCAGCGGCCGCAGCAGCCGCAGCGCTGGAGCAGCTGGAGCGACTGCATGACCGAGAGATCGTTGGTGGCACAACTACCATCACGCAGCTGCCGGCCGGCCGCTATGGCTCTCTGCCAACGCGCACAACCACGATCACTCGCATCTTCACTCGCCCGGCCCGCCTCGACCAGCTGCAAGGCCTGCCGCTGCCGCCAGCCCTGTCGTCTTTGCTTTCTGCCCCAGAGCCTCGCCAAGAAGCGTCGCCAACACCAGCACGGCATGCTGCCAAGGAGGCTGGGCCAAACACCGACAACGAGGGCAATGACAGCCGCAATGCTGCGGCAAAAGACCAGGACCCGCCAGGGGCCAACCCAGCCGTCGTGTCTGTGTCATCCAAAGTGCCGCGACCGCCAACAACCATCCCGGCCAGCTTCTCTGCTTTTACGGCAAAGGCCGAGGCCTCTGACAGGGCTAGTTCAAGCATCTGGCCAGTTATTGTCTGTCTGGCTGCTGTGATCTTGGTTCCGGGAGCCATCTTTGCTTAACAGTACGAGTATTGTTCTTTGCCCTGGCTTGCTTTGTCTTCCATTTGTATTCGTTGTTTTCCGTCTCGATCTCTCTCTTTGATGTGTTCTCTTCATTTTCTGATGTGGTCTCTTCATTTTTGATGTAGTTCTCTGCATTATTTTTTGATGTGGTTCTCTTCATTTATCTTGTTCCTCTAAATTGTATAGCAGGGAACTATGTTGCCTTCCTTTCAGCCATCTCACTCCTTTCCAGATCTTCTTTTCTCATCTTCCTTTCTTCTTTGTCAATCCGTCAATTTTCTGCATTCTTTTGCCTCTACCTCTGCAGAGACATATTTTGGTTTGGTATGGGCAGCCCTGGTTGCACCTGCCGTTGCTGGATTTCTTCTTCCGCCTTCTGTATTCACAGTCAGAGTAGCACGGTGTAGACACAATTCTCATGTATCACAAAGAGATTTTCGTTCTGAAGTTCCAGACTGCCCGCTTATCCCGTTGCTGTGAGTCATTAACGTAGACGGACACGCCCACCAGTTGAAGGAACAATACGACGCATTAATACATCCTTTGTGCTTCACCGAGTATTTCACGCTCGGCCTGTCATGTTTTCTAAACTCGAAGTCTGTACTGTATCGCCTAATGTACGAGTAATACGTCCCTGTATTACTCTAACCCGGTCCGTGAATTGTTCCGTTCTACTTTCCTGCCAAACAGCTCCTCGTTAGGCGAAAAAGAAAGAGGCAAAAAAAAGGCAATTCTTGTTCAAATTCCTTTTTATGGTTTTCTCTCCCTACCGTCTTCTTCCCCTTCATATTTATTACCATCCCTGGCCAGGCCAACGTGGCACGCGCTTTTCCCTTTGTAGAAAGTCACGTGCCAGTGTTTTGGAGGACTGCCAAGAGAAGAACAGCACTAGCGAAATCCAAATTGGAAGAGGGAAAAGAACAGAACGCCAGGGGGACGAGACCGACAGAAAGACAACCACAAAACGCGGCAACAGAACGATACCGCCTGCGAGGGCATCGAATCAGACAAACAAAGTGACAAGCCAAGTGAGCTTTGAGCCTGCGCTTTTGTCTGTGCCAACTGGAGGAAGGGTAAGAGCTAGCTTCTCGCCGATCATCCAGCGTGATTTTCCCTTTTTTTTTTTTCGTTCCATAACCGGCCGCGTCTTCTTCTTTGCTGTACGTGTCTCGTGTTGTCATTTATTTGTCGTTGTTTTGTGTTTCTTTTTTTTTGTTTCTTCATTCCGTCAGCGTTTTTGCCTCCTCATGTTCCAGCTTCTCACCTGTAGATTGTAGATACCCAGAGACCTATCGCCATTGAAGACAACAATGTCCACGACGACGACGACGTCGGGCCTGACTCGGCGGAGAGGCGGCGGCGGTGGCGGCGGCAGCAATACTGCAGGGAACTCGGGCGCAGGGGCCAATGGCGTGGACGGCGATCACACCAAGGACAGCGCACCGGAGACAAGCTACGAACACGGCGACAACGGCCACAAGATTGCCTATGATCCCCGCGACCTGAGCGAAAGCGTGGAGCGCAGCAAGCAGCCAAAGCTGACCTTGATGGAAGAAGTTTTGCTGCTCGGTCTGAAGGACAAGCAGGTTAGTTTTTTTTCCTCTTCTTTGGGAAGTCGTGATGTCGTGATATTTTTTCTCCTTCTTTTTTCTCCCCCGTTGGCCGATTCTGACCGCCCAGGGCTACCTGTCGTTCTGGAACGACAACATTTCGTATGCGCTGCGTGGCTGCATCGTGTTGGAGCTGGCCTTTCGCGGGCGCATCAGCATGCAGAAAGACCCGTCGCGGCGGCGCTTCCCGCTGGCGGACCGGCTGATCGAGGTGGTGGACGAGACGCTGACGGGCGAGGTGCTGCTGGACGAGGCGCTCAAGATGATGAAGGCCAGCGAGAAGATGAGCGTCAGCGCGTGGATCGACCTGATGAGCGGCGAGACGTGGAACCTGATGAAGATTGGCTATCAGCTCAAGCAGGTGCGCGAGCGCCTGGCCAAGGGTCTGGTCGACAAGGGCATTCTGCGCACCGAGAAGCGCAACTTTCTGCTCTTCGACATGGCCACCCACCCGGTCGCCGACGGCGGCGCCAAGGAGGAGATCCGCCGCCGCGTCCGCAACGTCCTGACCCAGCGCACCTGCGTGCTCCCGGCCTCGCCCTTTTTGCCCGAGACGCTCGAGTTCCGCTATCTGCGCACCATCGCCATGGTCTGTGCCGCCTACGCCGCCAACGTGCTGGAGAACGCGCTGAGCACGCTGGGCCACGAGGCCCGCGAGCGCGCCTTTTCCCAGACCGACGATCTGCTGGCAGACTACAGCCAGTGGCCCTTTGCCCGCAGGCCCCCGTCCAGCGACATTGGCGCCAATCTGCCGCAGATTGTTGCTGAGGTGTGTTCTTGCAGTGTCCCCTGGATTTCATTTCTAGTTCTGTTTCTGTTGTTCTGTTTTTTGTTGTTCTGTCTTTTTTTTTTTTTTTTGCTTGTTCTCTCTCCTTTGCTTGCTCGCTAACGTCCCCACAGGAAGTCAGCAAAGCCAAGGACAAGGAACTGCAGCTCGAGGTTGTTGCCGCATGCCTCAACGTCTTCACACGGCTCGACTCGATCTTGTGAAAAGACTCACACTTCGAGAAAATACACCGCACGCTCTCGCAAAGAGCACGGGCGACATCAACTGCGCCGGGCGACACACTGACCATCATGGAGGGAGGGAAATGGGCGTGCACTCTCCCTACGGGGAGCCCTCGACTCTTGGAATAGACACTACACCAAGCAACGACTTGGGACACGGGACAGCCACACATTGTTGAAAAGAGAAAAGGGCCATTTGTGGGAGGGAGCAGTTGAACCTCTCTGGCCCTCTCTGTTTTGTCTTTTTTTCGGAAAAGGTTTAAAATCTTATTTGGCACGGCGTTTGCTTTTTTTGTTTTGCTTCCCTTGTAGCCTAGTACTATTCTAGTTTGTGATTTATGCCTTTTCGTCTTTTTTTCCGTTCAAGATGTTTCTCGTCGTTGTCCGTTCATGATTTCCCCCCACTCCTTCTGATATTCGTTGGAATACTTGTCGTTTTATACATGGGCTGCTAGACTCCATATCCGCCTGAGATGCGTCCACTTTCATTTTCTTGTCATGGACGTTTGCTACGAGACGACGGTCTCGTCCCATCGCGCCCCTTCTTCCCCTTCCCCTTCCCCTTCTCCTTCTCCACCCTTGGACAATACGACTATCATTCACAACTTCACACGTCTACTGCCCATGAAGCACGACATGCTCGGGTTAAAAACCACATTGTTATACTAAAGATAATGAAGGATTTCGAAAACATTTACCCAACGCCGAGGAAATGCTCCCTATAAAGCCATACTGTAGAATAAGAGAGGAAAAAAAAAAAAAAAAAAAAACAAAAAAACACGCAAAATACACAGATAAACAACACAAACAGAACAAGTCTGCCCATTTCACTTCCTCCGCCCACCAAAGCTGCCCTCGAACCCTGGCCTGCCCTTTGGCTTGCTGCCAGCGCTGGCGCCGCCCTTCTTCTTCTTGGCCAGCCCAGCCCGGCGCAGCAGTTTGTCTTCGCGCCGCTTCTGCAGGTTCTCCTCGCGCTTGCGCTGGCGGTCCTTCTGGGCCTTCTCAATCCCCTGCTTGCGCTCGGCCCACTCGCGTTCGCTCTTCTTCTTGGTCTTCTCCTTGCGCTTAATGGCCTTTTTCAGCATCGCCTCTGTGCGTCCGCCGTCGGTCGATGCCGCCCCCGCCGCCGCTGCCATGGCCGTCAGACCGCCTCGGCCACCGGCCGCGCCGCCGCCGCCGTCCACGCCTTCAACCCGCCGCCGCGCTGCCAGCCACCGCTCCTTCTCCTCGACTTCCTTGCGCGTCTCTTCGTCCATGGCCTGCAGCCGCTTCTTCTCCGCCTCCAGCCGGGCCAGCTGGCCCTTGACGTCCTTGGCTGCCGGGCCCTTGCGCTTGGTGCCCGAAGCCTCCTTCACATACGACAGGTCGCGCGACATCTGCGATCCGTCGGCAAACGTGATGCGTCCAAAGGCAAAGTTGGCGTCCTTGGTCACGTCGTCGTCGCCGTCGCCGCCATTGTCGCCCTTGCCACCCGCTCGCACCAGCGGTGACCCTCGGGCCGACGCGATCGCCTCTTCGCGCTTTTGCTCCTCCTCCAGCCGCTGCTGCCGACGCAGTTCCTTCTTGTGCGCCTTGCGCTCGGCCTCCTTCTGCCGCCGCGACTCGATCAGTTCCTGCCGCGTGCGGATGGGCCGCCCATTTGTGCCGTCCGCCTTGCGAGCCGCCCGCAGCTCCTCAATCCGGGCCGCCAGCCGTGCCCGCAGCTCCGTCGTGTCGCTCGGTACTTTGATGTGCGGCTGTTTGTGGGCCGCCGGCAATGGCTTTTGAGCGGCTGCCTCGTCTGCCGACTTCTTCGATGCCAGCAACGTTTCCGTCGTTGTTGTCGCCGCCGAGGACACCGACACGGTCGTGGCGATGCTTTCGCACTCCTTCGGTTCGGCTGTCAGATTGTCAAAAATGGCCGAGGCAGCCGGCGAAGAGGCTGCTGGCGAAGGCGACAGCAAACCGTTCTCAACCGCATCTGCGTCTGGGCCCGTCTGACGCTCACTGTTGTTGCTACTGATGTTGCGGCTGTCAACGTCATTGTCGTTTTTGTTTTTGTTACCGTCACCTATGGCATTTTGCGATTCAGATGTGGCGCTTTCCGCCCCCCCCTCGGATGAGCTAGCATGAGTGGCGTTGACTTCGTCGCCTTCGAGCGGTTCCGCGGTTTTCTCCTTCTTTGTCGCTGAAATTTCGGCTGTGTTGTCTTGTTTTTCTTGTTTCTCCTTCGCTGCCTTTGCCTTTTGCTTTTCGGCCTTGGCCTCTGCCTTCTTCTGCCTCTTTAGCAGTTTCTTCTGTTGCTTCTTTGACAGGTTTGCTGCTTCGATGCGTGCGTTCCCATCCCCCTCCTCGTTAGCCTTGGCATCATCTTCGCCCTCTCCTGTCTTCATGTCCTCCTGGCCTGTCCTGTCATCGGCGTTATCTGCGAGCTTTAGCCTTTTGTTGGTCTTCTCGTCCAACGGCCGGTGTGTCGCTTGTCTTTGTAGGCCCTCCCGGGGACGCTCCTTTACGATGCCGTCTATTTCTTCGTCGTCATCACTGTCGTCGTTGACCGCATCATCGGCGTCGCTGCTGTCGCCCCCACTGTCAACGGCTTGCAGCATTTCCGAATGACTGCGCTTTTTCCGCGCCGCCTGCTCCTCCATTACCTCGAGAACACTCTTGTTGAGATCGTTCGACGGGTCCAGATTGGCCAACCTCGCCGCCTTCCTCTCCTCCTTGGTCTTCTTCTTCCGCTGCCATTGTTCCTGGTCGTGTCAATACCCCATTTTCCCTGCAGTACGCCCCAAACAGACTACGGTCCGGGGAAAAAAAAAGAAAAAAACTTACACTTGGTTCGTCACCATTGCCATAGTAGAGCTTGGCAGGTATCAATGACAGCAGACCATCAAAGGCCTTTGCATGTTCGCGCAGACGCTCCTAAAGAAAACGAAAAAGGTTAGCAAAGACAACTCGCTCGTCTATTCGCCTCTCACCCCTCTGCGAGCATTGGCAAAAGGCAGACCAACCTGGAGTGGAGAATCCACCGCCTTCTTCTCAGCTTTCGATTTCTTTTCTTTCGGCATTTTTTCTAGTCGCACTTCGAGTCATCTAATAAGCAATGCAGTTCTGGCGTTCTCGGCCCTGTAACATAAACCGGACTCGGGGTTTTATACCATTGTCAGGCGCTGGCAGTTGGTAGGAAATACAAGGCAGGGAATAAAAAAGTTTCGAAGCTTTTTTTCTCCCCATTGAGGAACCAGCACTGTTTAGCCCAAAAAATTCAGTCGGTGTGGCATTTTTCTGCCGGCCCACAACAAAAAAGCGGTGTGGGGTATCCCCGCTTGTATGGGATATGGAGCGGGAGGACATCCCGTGTTGTCACTTCCTACTGTACGAGTATGATTGATTTCAATGTTGAACCTCATTTCTTCCTTTAAAACGAATATGCCTAATCTCAACAAACGCCTGCCTTATTAAAGGTCCCAACGCCGAGCAGGAAATAAAACAAAACGAAAGATACGCAAAACGTGCGCAAAACGTGCGCAAAAGCTCCATCAGTATGCGCCATCTAATCTTTCCAATGCGGTGTGGTCGTACATCATGTCGATTGCAACGGTTCAGTTTCACAAACAAAGCGAGACAAGTCTAGACGACTGGATGCAGGGTCGAGAACGGTGGCAACCGGGCCCGGACTGCCAATGTCATAAAAGCCGACAGCTTCGTCTTCCCTGTCACTATCAGGAATGATCTGGTCTTCGCTGCCTTGTTGACAGTTGAGCGCTTCCACTTCAGCAAGGTCGGCAAGTGGTAGCGGGACGAAAGACGGGTTGACATCTACGCTCAGTCGTGGTGTGGCTTTCTTTCTCTGTCTCTCTGGCCGCAGGGGGGTTGAAAAGTTGGTTGCTTTTTTAACGGCGCTGAGCTTGGTTCGTGGTGTTTTTGAAGGATGGCTTCCAGCGGTTAGTCGCTTTGGGTCATCTGTCGTCGGCGGTGTCAACACTGAAAGCGACTTTGCCCGCTTCTGTGTCTGCGCCGTGTCATCATGCAAAAGACTTGACTCTGGCGTCGGCAGACCGTGTGCCACTTGTGTCCCGACAGAGCCATAACGGAATTTGCTCAAAGATGGTCGACTTGGTGGCGTGTCCGTATATTTCCGGTTGGACTTTTTACTTCGTTGGAAGATGTCATCAACTGTCGGTTCCTCCATGTCATCACTGGCTGGCACACAAAGTCGCTCCTTCTTTCGTTTTGGTACCACTGGCGATTCGAGAACAACGTCGCCTGGTGAGCCGTCATTCTGCGTGGTCTGTGTATCATCGAAGACGGATACTGGCTCTTCTGTTGTGCTGTTCCAGCTATCTAAATCATAAAGGCTTAGCATGGCATCGGCAACCGAATCATCCGAGTGCATGAATAACTCTGCACTGTCGCGGTCCGTGCTGTCTTTTGATGGCGCCGGCGTCTTCCCATCCGATGAAGCTGAAGCAACCGGAAAGTACTTGCTTCGCCCTAGTGCTTTTTCTGGCGGGCTCCCGCCGTCATCCTGATGGTTGAGCCGTGCTTTCTTTTGTGGCCTTGCTGGAGGTGCCTGCGACATTGCTGATGGCAGCGGTAGTGTTGAGGTAGTCTGTCGCCGATTTACTCTGTCACTAGCAGAAGAGGCAGACGTTGAAGCAGTTGGCGAAGTTAGTTGAAGCAATCGGGACAATGGTTCGGTCTGCCTGCGACGCAGACGCAAAGCGTCCCCTGTCAATGGTGACGATCCGGGCTGATTTAGAGATGTATGGCCACCGTCAACATAAGGTCTTGGTAAGGGAAAAACACGTGGAACAAGGCCATTTTGAGTCAGTGCCGCGACCTGTTGTCGGTCTACAGAAAAGCAGTTGGGGTCCATGGCTCCAAGTGGAATCCGCTGCGCGGAACTTTGGCGCCTGCCAAAGTAGGAGTCGATGGGTTTCGAAGCCGACGATGGTGGCTGCTGTGATTGTTGGGTTCGAGACGAAAAGTCGAAACGAGAAGCCGGCGAGCCGCGGGAGTTGCTGTTGGCCATGCCAGCATTGCTCGCGCTTCGCTTCTTACCCGGAGATAGCGACGGGACAATGGGCGTTTTGGTGATTGGATTCAGGTCTCCGACAGCGATGGCTCGAGCAACGTCGTCGTCGAGCTTGCGGCCGATAAAGAGCATGTCGTCCACATCCAAGCCGGACGTGGGTTCGTTCAGGAGCACCAACCGCTGGGTCGTAGGACAGAACACGCGTTGGTGGAGGAAGGTCAATTCTGCTTGGCGGAAGGCTGTCAGGTAGTTCTCCGACACCTTAAACTTGCCGTCGAACTGAAGCATGCGAACGACCTTTTCGATCGTTCTGTGCTTCCTGATAAAACGGTAGGCTGTCTTGAGCCCCAGATTGCCGATGCCATCCAGGTAATCACAGCCGCTCAGAATGGCCATTTGCCGGAACTCGCGGTCAGACCAATCGGTGAGGGCGATTTCCCGAACGGCACAAAAGTCGCGTCGGTTGATTTCGATGCAGTGCCCATGCATGTCCAGCTTTGTCAACAAGCGCTTGGCGCCGAAAACAAGCAGGTCGGAATCCTCAGACAGAATGCCGCTCACAAGGCCTTGGCGCTCTAGATAGACCATTTGAGCATCGGCTTCATAAGGGGCAACAACATAAGGAAGTCCCAGCTTTTTAAGTTCTTCAATCAGCTCTCGAGCCATTTCTGGCGTTATATCGATAGCCTTTTGAAATTCCAAAAAGGCTTGCTTCGCGTTGCCGGCCCTGGCAAGCTCCATTCCTGCTTTGCAGCTCTCCTCGCGGCGCTTTGCGCGAGCGGCTTCTGTGGCGGCTTTGCTGGGAAGATAGTCACCATCGAAAACGAGGTAGGGTGTGACACCAAAGTGCTGGACCATACGGACGCGGTTCATGGTGCTTTCAACATATCGCCGGGTTGGCTTTCCCTGGGCCAGTTCGCTGGCACAGCAAATGGCACCCCGGTGAAGCCATCCGTACGCGTCGACGGCGAGCGTCTCGCCAGAGAACTTTTTGAGCTCTGTAGGCCGTTGGATCGACTTCAGTAAAGGTAGCAGTCCTGGACAAAGTCAGCAATGCGGAACCAAGTTTTGAAACGGAGCACATGTACTCGTATATCTGGGGGGAGGGAAACCTACCAGAGATACCCATCCTGAGGACGCGCCTACTGCGTCCACAGCAGAGGGGAGTGTATGAGGCTCAATAGAAAAGAAAAACAATATGTTTAAGAGTCCGTAGCTGATATTTCTAAAATGGGGATAAACGACGAGACGGCGAGTAAGAAAATGAAAGGGAAAAAAAGATTGAAGAAAAAATTAACGGTGTATGAAAGCCAATGCCTACCAGATGAATGTGGGCGGCAGTCAAAGAAGCTGGACCGGAAGGTACGACCCATTACATCGCGTTCTCGTGCTCGTACTCATAGACTCATTGCCCCGTAGCCGCGTTCTGCAGACAGCCAGAGCGGAAAGCGCGTTCCACACGTGCTTGAAAAAATTCCTGCCAGAGTAGGTTTAGCGGCTTCGTGCCAGCATTACCAGAGCAACTAAGACAGCAATGCCGCCCCGCCCCCACTGGAAAAAAGCGGCAGAAAATTGGAACGTTAAAAAAAAAAAAAAAAAAAGGTTAAAAGACAACGTCGAGAAAAAAAATAAGGTCAACCACTGACAGCCACAACGTTCCTCTGGTACATCTGAATCTCTAAATAGAAAGCTTTGCAACTGGGCTATATTACTCGAGTATTTACTATGGCTCGCACGCTAGACAAGACACGAAAACAAATTGCCAAGAAAAGGGGAGCTCTGGGTGCCTTGCATGAAGGCTCACGCGATTCGCAGCGGCTGCGAAAAGCCATCATCCGCGATGAGAGGCTCGAAAAGCTGGCGTCGACGCGGAGGAAGCAAGAACGGCCAATGGGTATGTTTTTGTATCTTTCTGTTTTTTTTTTTTTTTTTGGTTCTCCAGTTATGCATATCTTGGCCGCCGTTTTGCTGACCCTCATAGCCGACCGAGTTGCATTCTTCCAAGCTCTTCTGAGCGAAAAGAACGACGCTGTCTTTTCGGCAGACGAGATGAACAAGGCCGTCGAGAAGTAAGAGCGGTCGATTCTTGGTACCGTGTTTGTTTTGTAAACTTCAGTTGAGCAACTGGCTGACCTAACACCTACCAATAGCTTCGTGCATCAGCTCGACGAAGAGCTGGCTGCCTTGAAACAAGCACGCCGGCCTGGCCGACCACCGAGCAGCCGGGAGGACCTGCTAAAAATGCGAATTGAAGCTCGAGTGAAAGAGCACCAGAGCGGTTTCTGTATGTCCACATGGAGAATGGGCTGGGGGGGTTCCAAGCAAGAACAGAAGATGGGAAACATGCTTTGCATAAGCTGACTTTGGCCCTCAAGTGATTCCAGACCTGACCAGCGAGGACAACATCCCGCTCCTTCGACGCTGGGATGGCTCGTGGTCGCAACTATCCAGCTTCCAGTGGGTGCGCGTCACAAACACGGGCGCTGTGCGTCCTGGAACTTTCCCTCCGAATAAGGACTAGAAACAGCCGTTGATGGTTAGTGATTGTATGGTGGCGGCCGCGCGGCGCTCCGTACCGATGGGTATATGGAGCTCATCCGAATGGGAAAGGCAGACTGAAAAATCCGAATTGCCGTGGCGCCTGGTTTCCAGCAGTAACAGGGCGTGGCCTTTCTTTCGCTGCCGAATGTCCGACTGTGTCTCACTGTCCGTCTGTCCGATTATCTGACTGGGGTGATGGTCAAACGAGCTCAGGCTTTTGATGCCTGGGAACCTGTTGGCTCAGTATCCCCTATATTGGATAAACCAGCAGACTCGGCTGGCCAAAAGAAACGGGGCACGAAAAGAGGGAGAAAAAAAAAACATAGACACTGAAAGCCAAAGGACGCCCTCGTTTAGGAGAACGACGATTGATAGGCTAGGGACGATCCCGTTGTAACCTCTCGGGCCGGCCAGAGTCTTTAAAGCTGTGGCAGCAGGGGCCCGATGTTTCGCACATAGGGTCGCCATCTGTTTCCTTCGTCATTTTTTTCGGCTAACTGCATGCGGAGCCAACATGGGGAGCCAGAAATTGTGCGATGCTTCTGGGGGTTTTTTTTCCCTTCCGGAAGGAATCCGACTGCATTGCTGCTGAGGTGTTTTATGATGAAACCTGTACCCCCCTCTCTGTCTGCTGTTCGTATCTTCCTGCGGTTGTACAAATTCAGCACTCATCGCCCGGACGCTCACCCTAGTCCGTCTGTCCGTCCCGGTGTTACCTTAAAGCAGTATTGGCGGCGTCAGAGGCTAGGCAGTGGTGGTTGTGGCCAACGGCTGGTCTGAAGGCAATTCGTTTGACTGAGTGGGATATAAAGTGCAGTTAGGCTCGTCCGAGTGCTTCCATGCATGTGTGTGAAGTACATATGCACACTTTACGTCTGGCGGATGTCGGGAACGCTTCCTGGTTTGAAATAAACAAAGGTTAATCCATGCTTTTTTCTTTTTTTTAGTTTTTTCACAATGCAGCCCAACTTCTGTTTTCTGTCTCGTTTAGATTGGTCTGATCGCTAGACTTGTCCGCGATTTCCTCGTGCCTGTTTAATGGTGTTTCCTCTTCGACTTGCAACCAAACTTGCAACCAATTTATCTTGTGTTCTTACTATCACCCTACCCTGTCCGGTTTCTCTTTTGCATCCACACAGCGTACAGGTTTGACTATGCACAGCAACACAAAGGCTGGGCGAGTACCAGAAAAAGAGGAAAAGCAGCCTTGTTCAGGCTGTGTGTTTTTGTTCGTTGTGTATCTTTTAACTTGTCTCTGTATCACCCCTTCCATTGAAGGCGTACAGGGTAAGCCTCGTAGAAAGGGACGACGAATCCATCTGAGCCGAGTCGAAACAAACGACGTGAGTCAAGTACTATTTATCTCAAGCAGCAGGAGTCTCCTAATCCGGTGTTTTTCGTTTGGTCTCTCTCCTTCATAATTCTCAAAGGTAGTTTGCTCTCCTCGTATTGTTCGTAACCCAGTCTGTAACTAGACTGGTTTGCAAGAGCTCGTCTGACAACATGTGCCTGCAGGTGCTGCAAAATAACGTCTTTGATGGCTGTGCAGAATGTTCCATCATTGCCCATTCCCCGTCTGTCACCTCTGCTTTTCCTTTAGCTTGATAGGGCACTTTACTCTTCGTGTTCTCTTAAGGGGACATGCTTTTCATTGCCTATGCATGATGCTGTGTGATAAAACGCGAGCGAGAATATATGAACAAAAATACGTCTTCACCGCATATGCTTCCATGAACATCTCTCGCAATTCAAGACTTGTGAGATAGTGAGGTTTCTGTCATCCTTGGAATGACATGCAGAAAGCCACAAGCCAGCTGTTCGCTTTCTTTTTTTGCCCAGCCGAAGTGGGAGCCAGTAAGAAAGCACCTCCATTCAAGGGTATTTGTGGATTGTGTTTGCAGTGGCTGTTACTGTGCACGGTAATACAAATGATGCGAAGCGTGACGGTGATGGCTGGGCAAGGCAGGTCAATAAAAAAAAAGGAGCACAACTTCAGCAGGTAGTGGTGGAAAGAAGGAGAGAGACAGACGAGGTTAGGCTCGGGGGATGGGAGGGGGAAAAAACGAGGATAATCAAAGACAGGGGAAGACGAGATTCTAATCCAGCCCAACACGAAGCTCCAGGGTCTTCTGCCACGGTGTGTCAGGAACGCAATGAACTCCGAACACCCACTCTGTATAGCTCTGGCGCCCCTTCGGTACTTTTCATCCACGATCTTCCTACAGATTGTTGTAACATCTTTTCTTCTTCTTAGGTTCTTTGCTTTGACTGATAAGCATGGCATCGCCTGCTGTCATGTCAAAAGATCCGCTTCCCAGATGTAGTCCCATTTTCACGATACTGTCCATCCAAGCCGTCACATCATTCCATTTTCCCCTCTGCAATTGCTTCTCTCATGGTGCACTTTTTGAGCCTCAACCTTATTTTCTGTTATCGAGATAGCCCAATAATACCACCACATAATAAAACCTGAGACAATCGACTGTTGTCAATTGGACCTCACTTGGTTATACCTGAGCTACAACGTCAACAGACCTCGGAATTTCATCTTACAAGAAACATTCTGCAATGTGTCTCTACGTGGCCCACGTCCGCGTTTGCGGGCGCTGCAGCTGTGAAGACACCATTCTGATTTCTGAAAGTCTTTGCACGATTGCACGGCCCAATGGCATATTCGCCAGCTGTGGGACTGGGCCAAGCACGCTGAAGAACCCCACTGGATATCAATGCTGGGGCTGCAAAGAGGCAGCTCTCGTGCGCCAAAAACCACAATCAACGAATCCGGCAAGACAGCAAACCAATGTCTCAACCCGAAGCACAAAGCAGAGGTCGGGAAACAACCAAACCTTTGTGACTCTATGACGAATGACAAAGAAGGAAAGAAAAGAAAGATAAAACAAAATGAATCGTTCGACCTTGAAGGACTTTCATGGCAACTTTGAAGAAAACTGTTTTGCTACTCAAGAAGGGGGGGCAAGGGTGGATTTGGGACAAAATGGGGCTGTGGTCAAGTACGAAATGATGAGTGCTGGACCATTCATCACGTGAGGAGGCGGTATGCGTTCTTGACAGGCAGAAAAAAAAAATTTGGTGACCTCTAGTGAAATTCTAAATCACCAGTCTTGTTTTTTCTTTTGATACTGGGCTTCTGCGTTTTATTTTTAGGGACTTAGATTCTGACTTTTTTTAACTAAACCTTATTTTGCTTCTTCTGTATTACTTCTAACTCCTTCTCCAAACTATCCTTTCAATCATGATGTCCTTACGAGCTTTCGCGCGCTGCGCTCCCCGTAGCGCGACCGTTGTTGGTTCTGGCGCACGACTAGCTTTGCGACAAGCAACAGCCAAGGCCGTTCCTCCTTCGGCATTGCTGACGGCTTCCGTCTCGCGCTTTTCCGGCATGCGGGCTGTTTCTGGGACTTATTCTGCCTTTTCCACATCCACAGCGTGCCGGGCGCCGGCGTCAAGTGAAGTGGACGAGGAGCTGTCGGCCAAGCTGGAAAGCGAGATCCAGTTCGAGACGGAGATGCGCGAGAACGAGCCGGAGCCGACCAGCGTGAAGGATTTTCTGGAGAGCGGTCTCTTTGAGATTGAGGATGTTCCAGGCCGCGAAGAGGTTGTTTTGCGTCGAACACACGGCAACGAGAAGTAAGTTTAGTGCTGGTGGTTTTTATGCCTTTTTTTTACTGTTTTGCCACTTGGGGAACATTCCAGCTTTTGAGGCTGTCTAGGTTTATTTATTTATTTATTTATTTTTTTTTTAATTTTTTAAAGAATTTCTTTTGTTTGCTGACCTTGTAGAATTACTGTAACCTTCTCGATCGCTGATCTGGCCAACTACGATCCCGAAATGTTTGACGAGGACACTGCGCTGGCGGACGAGGACGGCGACGTGGATGCTGCTGGCAAGGACGGTAGCAACAGTGCTCGCCGCAAGGGCGACGAGGACGAAGACGCCGACGACATTGAGGACAGCGAGACGGAGTCGTCCGCGTCGGTGCCGTGCCGACTGTCCATTGTTGTGGAGAAGCCGGGCCAGGGTGCTCTGAGTGTCGAAGCGACGGCGCAAGACGGCACGCTCATGGTGGACAATCTGTACTACTACAAGGACGCGGCGCTGGCACACGAGCCGTCGGCCGAAGCAGCACACGCAGCGCAGCAGGTGTACCCCGGGCCCGCCTTTGGCAGCCTGGACGAGGACCTGCAGGTGCTGTTGGACCGCTATCTGGAGGAGCGAGGCATCACGCAGGCCCTCGCCGTCTTTGTGCCAGAATATCTGGATGCGAAGGAGCAGCGGGAGTATCTTGGTTTCTTGCGCAACCTGAAGGCCTTTGTGGACGCCTAAACGATAGGGGTCGCGTGGGCTATATGAGCCGATGGATTCGTGATACTTTGGTTTTCTTATATTGTAATGACATGTTACCCTCTTCACTCTTTAAATCATCAAAAATTGTACGATAGAAAAAAAAAACGGCTCCCCGGAATCATACTCTAGCCTGAATAGAAGCGCCTGTTAGAAGTTGGTGGAGAGCATTGTAGCTGTCTCTTTTGCCCAAACAAAGCGTTGCGGATGCATCTGGCGTCTTATGCATAATGTAAGCGTCAAGCGAGATCGAGATGATATACGACCAGTATAAAAGTAAGGGGAAAAGGTACCTGGCGTCGCCTCTGCGCCTGCATCTCCATTCGAACAAGTCTGAGAAAATACTCGTGTGTCGCCACTCGACAGTACAGGATAAATAAACGCCAGCCGTATACATGCAAAAAGAAAAAGGAACAAAAAAGAAAGAAGGAAAAGACAAAAAACAGTGTGCAAATGTCGTTGCGGCTGCCATCCCCTTCCATGCAAACACAGGAAACAACATATACATGCTCCGTTGTCCTCAATCTCAAAGCCATCCAACGTCTATATAAGTTCAACTCATAATATTGAGACCCCTGTCCAAAGCAACCTCTCTTCACATACGGATATGTAAAGCCCCCCTAGGCAGTGTCCAGAGAAGAGGATCCGTCTAAAATGCCAGCCATACTCCAGTCACCCTTTTGCGCCCGCTCCAAAACCATCCGGCCTTTTTCCGACAGCTCGGGTTTGCCACCGTTGCCGACGACCTGCTCAAAGAAAACAGGCTTCCAGACCTCGCCCGTGCGCTCCCTCTGTCGGACCTTCTCACGCTGCGCTTCTTCTAGCTCTTGCTTCAAGGAAGTTGCTTTGGAATATTGCTTGGCATGGATGGCCTTGGTGACCTTGCCCCACAACCGTAGTGACTCGTGTTCGAGCTGCTGGTCCTCTGGCGGTATGTCCTTGGGCGCAACGCTCAGTGGCAGGAGGTCAATCAGTGTCACTCGTTCTTCGGGGGGGTGCGCATTCTGTGGACGATGATTTTAGTATATGACAAACATGACAAACCAAAAGCGGCTTCCTTCGACGGTGCAAAAAAAAAAAAAATAACTTACAACCGGCTTTGGCCCCATTGTAAACACAATCTTTTCCCTCCAGGGGCCTTCCAGTCGCGCCAGAATGTCTTCTTCTGGCACATCTTTTATGCGGATCTTGTCATCGTTCTCTGGGTCGTAGTGGAAGATGATGCCCTGCATCTTGTTTGTGTATCGGCCCAGCCATCCTTCGTCATAGTAGTGCAAAATGGCCTTCAGCTTGGATTTTGGGCAAGTGATATAGGCCATGTCGCCAACGCTCACACTGAGAGCGCCGCGCAGAAAGCCGCCCAGGTGAGCGGCAGGATGGGTAAGCTGGTAGGTTTCATGATCGCGGCTCTCGACAGTAATGAAGATGCCCAGGTTGTGCTCGCCAGGAATGACCTTGATGCTGGTGCCCGTAAACTTGGCCGTGATCTGATCGAAGCCACGGGCGTAGAGGCCACGTTCGGGACAGCTAATGTAAAAGGCGCTGACCGGAGGGTGATGTGAAGTCTGCTCAGTCAGGTACGAGACACGGACCTTGGAGTGTGCAGCATCTGCGCCCGTTTGGGGTACGGCGACACTCGAAGCCGCTCCACTCGGCGGCGTGCTCGCTCCGGTGTTGTTGTTGGCCGCCGCAGAAGCAGACGACTTGACACTCGATGCCGCGCTCTTGTTGGGAGGCGATCCCGCGGTAGACGAAACCGAGCTGCCGCTTGCTTCAGGGCTGCCTAACAGATCTTGGTGCGAAATGCGCGGTGCATTGTCCTCTGCGTCCCATTTGCAACGGAAGAACTCGCCAAGGCAGGAATTGTACGGCTTGCAAGGCTTTCCTTTGATGTACTTCAAGTCTTTGGTACACCAAAAACGCAGCACCTCCAGCATTCGGTCCAGAGGGTCGTCAGACGTGCCGATGGCAATGAATGTATTGGGAACATCGAGATAGTTCCAGTATTCGAGGTTGGGTGTCGGCTCGAGCAGTTGCGAGGGAAGCGAAAAGCGAACTGTAGCAAGGTCGGGAACTCCAATGAACCTGGGTGACGAGAGTGTTGCGACATTAGTACAAAGCTAAGCACTATTACCAGGCTAACGCATCAGAGGTATATGGGCGGTTCTTACTTTCGCAGGATGGAAACAAATGTCCTCAGCTTCGAAGTGTCGCTCTGGTGTTCTTCCGCATGTTCCGTTGCCTCGGCCATGTTGGACGAGTATGCTGCAAAAGAAGTAGCAAGACAGTGACAGGCAAAGGCAAAGAAGAGCAACGTCGGATCGAAAAGAAAAAAAAAGTGCCGACGGAATCGAGATGGGGCAGAGGAGCGAAGACGACCGAACAAAAAAAAGGCTCTCGATTCAGCGATAAACTCAAAGTCGCCACATTCAGAGCACTTCTGGCGGTGTCGTAAAATAGTAGACGGCCCGGTACGACGACACCAAATAAAAAAAAAGGGAAACCCCCGAAACCACAAGGAGAAAAGGAGAAAAAAGCAGACGCAAAAAAGAAGAAGGGTGGTTAGAAGAAAGCTGAGAGGTGAGAGAGGAGAAAGACACACACACAGAGAGAGAGAGTGTGTGTTGGAGCGCCTCTAACCAGCCGATGAGGTCTTTTGATAAGAAATGTGGCTAGAGGCCGATCGTGGCTTCCTTGTTCACGTTTTGCCCACCAATGCCCCTCCTTACGAGTGTACTACTACTGCTCCACAGGCCGCTAATTGGCTGTCCCCGGAGGGGCTGCGAGCAGTTCAAAGAGCTAGAGAAGTAAAAGTTTCAGTCTGAAAACGACAACGTACGAGTATTATTACGAAGCATGATAAGTTCAGGTGTACTAGAGGCCGAAAAATCAGGAGGGCAAAAAAGGCTAGCAAATAGGAAAATAGCGACGGACAACACTTTGGGGCCAGTTCCACGATATCAGCACAACACCGGGTTCTGATCAAATCCTACACGGCAGCTTTGTGGAAAAAAACCACCGACTTCTACTTTTCCTTCTCCTTTCCTCCCACATTTGCGGTATATATATTGTTTCATAATTGCTCCGTAATACTAATGGAATCCACCCAAGCGAAGCCCTTAGCGAAGCCTCGTGGCCTTCGCTTGAGCCTTGTCACTCTAAAGACCAATCATTTGGCCACGGGCTCTGAGGCTGCCGACACGCTTACGAACAAAGAAAACAGAAGAAGAGAAAAAGAGCGCATAGTATTGGACACTACCCGCGTCTTTGCTCTAGGTCGACGCGATTCTGGCCCAACTACATTTTAAACCTTTATACCACTTGCCCAGGATTCCTATAAAATAATAGATGATTTCATCAACAACTACATTTTGATTTTTTTTGTGCGCCGCAGGCGTTTGGGCGAGCTTCTACGTGTTACCGACAACAGACATACGTGTAACGAAAGATCAACAGCTTCGCGCAATTGCATTATGCGCGACAAAATCACTTGAAGTTATTTACGCCTTTGCTTCTTATCTTCTTTTTTGTCTCACTCATCGCTTGACCATATCCTTCCAAGTCCTCGTGGACATCGACTTCCATCCGGAAGTCATTGCTCGTACTCAACAACTCGTTTCGACATGTCGCTCTGTACGCAGTACCAACTTGACTAAAGAAGCCGGCTTGTCAGCCTGCAACTCACACATAACCTCACAGGGAAGCCAGATATTGCCATGTGATTTGTTTTGCCTGCCACAGGTGCATTGATCTAGTATCTTGTAGCAATAATTGTCTAACCGTCGTGTCACTATTTCGGTGACATCCCACGATCAGCGGCAAGTCGCGCAAGTCCAAGCACTATAAGGCTTTAGTGTGAAATAGGCTTGATACGCAAGCGCTGGCAGGTGCCGCCGCCGGCTTTCGTTGATTCTGCTTAAAATTCCATACACTCGTGCATAGCCGGAGGCGTGACACATGGGTAACAAAACAATATCCACAGAGTTGGTGGGCCAATGCAGTGTGATCCTTGTCACTAGGGCTCTTTCTAGATGGCAGCGATGCATGTGGGCGGGCGTGTTCTTGCAGAGCTTTTGATTTTGCCTTTTGCACGCGCACTGCCTGGAAAAGAGAAGCCAACATCATACATCATACATTGCTGTTTGAGTTTCTAAAAGATGGCATTCAGCCTGCCACTGGGCCAACCAGTTCTGAGCAAGACATGGCACATAAAGAAGGAAAAACGACAAGAGAGCATAACATGACAAGAGAGTACTCCGTATACGTTACAGAATGCAAGAAGCAATGAGGTAGAGCAACGCCACGGCAAGTAGGCAAAATTGGACCCTCCTAAAAAAAAACAAAGGTCCTTTATTAATACGAGCAAAAGCATCCGCTCTTAGAGATACTGCATTGGTTCACACTGGTGTATATCCATCAAGTGACTTGAAACTGCGCGTGCGTTAGTCCCATGTATTACTCCGTACGTCGCGGGTTGTTCTTTGCGTCGAGGGAGAATGTCGGCTCAAATGCGCCGGTATGGGTAGGGAAGGGGGCATATGCGGCCCTTGATACCCTTCTCCAAATTAGGGGTGTCGAAAACGTGAAAGATCGGCGCGACATTCCCATCCAGAGAGAATAGGAAAAATGAAAAGACGGTCCCGCTATATACGGCGTATTACGGCCTGCTGCGGCCAATGCAACTCGTATTTCGGTGCTCTGCTTCTTGCAAAAGCGTATTGTGGAGCCGTTCAGGGAACGGGTGAGAGAGCCAGGAGACGCGGGGGGTTACGGGTGGATACATTTGTGGCAGTGCAAGTGTTGGTGATCCGTTTTGGTGGGCATGAGACGGGATGGCAAGGGTCATACATATTCAGTTGTGAATATGGAAATGATAGCTTTTTTATAAGACAACCCCCCTCGGGGCTCTAGCAGTACTCGTATTGTTGTGGTAACTTTCTACGCGGTAGGTGTTTGTACTCGTAAAGACCAAAAGCTTTTCGTATGCAAAGTGAAGGAATTAAAAATAGAAGTGCGTCCTCTACGGTGCATATTCAAGCTGCATTCATGTTTTCAAAATGGGCATCTGAGATGTTCCCGTATTGCTCACATGTATACTAGTATAAACAGGTATTTTTGGGGCAAAGTAATACAACACTGAAGCAAAGATAGCAAGGTGGCAAGATGATATCGTATTGACGGCATGTGCAACCTGAAGAAAAAAGTAAAGAATGATGGCATAAAACATTACACCACCGGTATGTTGATGAATCAAGAAATAAAAGCGGCAGCAGGGGCATTCTTTGTATTCTCCCGCAGACAACAGCCCAATCTCGACAGGCGTGGAACGTACAAGTTAACTCAGGCTAGT
Source organism: Raffaelea deltoideospora (assembly GCA_019925385.1). Taxonomy (NCBI): domain Eukaryota; kingdom Fungi; phylum Ascomycota; class Sordariomycetes; order Ophiostomatales; family Ophiostomataceae; genus Raffaelea; species Raffaelea deltoideospora. The sequence goes on along the minus strand of JADHKP010000005.1, from coordinate 118,733 downwards.
GTGGACAGCCTATGTCATGAAAAATCGGCAGAGAGAAGAAACAAACAAAATAGAGGAAGGGGAACTTTGATGGCATATAACGACACTACGAGTAGTGGCAGAGGGGCCAGATATCTGTGCTCCTAGGGGTGACATTTGCAAACCAACAAAGAAATGGTAACAAGCATACGGGGAAACATAAAATGTATTGTGCAGTGGCAGCTAGGACAACACATTTGAACATTACAGTGCATATTGTGACTGTTGTCCCTTCTTGCAAGCTGATACCTTTGTGGCTTTAAAGTAGATACTGATGTCCCTTTCTTGCAAGCTAACAATACCTTTGTAAGAGCCGTAAGGTAGATACTGCTGTCCCTTTCTTGCAAGCTAATAATACTTTGTAAGAGCTTTAAGACATATAGTGCTGTCCCCTTTCTTGCAAACTGATACGTTCAAGAGAGCTTTAAAGTAGATGCTGCAAATCGTAGCTAGGAGTTTTGAATTGGTTTACTGCAAAAGTCCAGTGGTCTTTCTGTTTTTTGGTTTTTTGGTTTTATAGTTTTATTTTTTAGCTTCTATTTTTTATTTCCCCCTATCTTTTTTATTTCTATCTTATTTCTGAGTTTTTTTTTTTTGAATAATACGGTTTATTTGTTTCAGTAAACCAAAGCGAGGCGACCACTTTCAGCGTTCTTTTCCATCTTCACGTTCGCAGTCTTGGAAACCAGCACGGCCGTGCTTGCTCAACTGCCGTAGAGCGCACGAAAGAAGACTGATGCCCTTCGAAAGCGTGAAAGCGGATGCCGTTGAAAGCCGTTGAAGCCGTAAAATTAAAAACACCCTATGGAGTCGCGGTGCGCGTCATAAGAAGCTGAACCGTGACGTCATAAAGTTACAGCAAGGCGCAGCAACGGACGATCAATAGGGCTGCGCGTTTCAGGTTGCAATTTTTCTTCACCCTTCTTTTCTTTTGGCCTTGTTTTGTGGAGTACGAGTAGCTCCACGTTCAGAGCGAGCAATGTGGACTGTAATACGGAGTAATAATGCGTCGTATATCACAGTGGTTCACGGAGTACTTTGTGAGAGTTACACTGTATAATGTGAATAGTTGTGCAAACTCCACGAAGCAGTACGGCGAGATTTGGCTAGCCTTTGAGGTCAGAATAAACCTTTCTTCGGAGCAAAGTAGCCCCAAAAAGGGTCGAAGACTTACGTAGGGCGGTAGGGCATCGAAGGCATTCTAAGCAGAGGTATTTGACGCTATGACATCACAGGCATGGACCTTAGAAGGCTTTGGCAAATCCCGCTCCTTTCATGTCCTATTAGTTTTTGGCGGGCGTTCGTTTTGTGCAAAGCGAGTTAGCATTCCTGCGGGAAAGGCCATGACGCTAAAACGAATAAGATGGGCAAAGTGATGACAGCCCATTGTCCTCCTGGGCGGTTGTTGGTGTATTGATGCTGCCTTATGATCTCAATGCCCAATTACTCTGAGGGAGAACTGTGTGGTTTTAATCCACTCTTTTATCTGCGTCGTAATGCTGAGGGAGAACTGTGGTTTAATGCACTCTTTTATCTACTCGTACGTCGTAATACTGAGGGAGAACTGTCTGGTTTTGATGCATTGCTTATCTCCTTTACAACCGCTTGCAGCAGCAGCTGCAGCGCTGGAACGCTCGGTGTAATATTGCTTCGTACACAATGATAAATGGCAGATGAGTGTTTTATGACCCTTGTTCACCACGCAGAGCAAAACCCGAAACACGTCGTGTTGGGAGCTAAATGGGCTTGGATGGAGAAAGGGAATATTTTTTGTTTCGTTCGGCAGTGTCCCCTTTTTTGGTCAGCCAAATTATGACGTCAGTTTTTGGCAAATTTACCCACTATTCATGTCCGTAGCGCACGGCTAACAAGTTAGCGCATGTTCACTGATACGTTCACGCCTCGACTTCCCCTCAGTTTACTCAATTGCATAGGAAATACGAGTACCGTATAACCAAAAAAAAAACTCCATATGCTTCAGGGACCACGCAGCGCCGTTTTGCGTATTTGAGCGACTCGTGTAGCTTATCTATGGGTTAGTAGGAGAAAGCGTCTCATGATGCCGTTTTTCTTTTTGGTCTGTCAATTCTTGCTTCTCCCTTGCCGCCATTTATTAGCTACTCGTACGTACAAAGTAATAATATGACGCGACCCTACAACAACGCAAGAGTATGGAATAAGGATATGTGCAGTTGTATTACAAAGTACGCACGCCTATGGATACTCGTATGTGCAGGCACAGGCACACGTGTACAAAGTACGCACGCCTCGGGCATCTTTTTCTGTCAAGGGCCGTCCATCATGTCTCATTGAAGAAATCGGACCGCAGCACGGCGCAACTTTCTTTTTTGCCATTGCCTTGTTGCTGCTCCTTATTGTTTCATAATCTTAAGCAAGGCGAATGAGGCATGCGAATGTCGCTCAAAAAAACAAGACTGGAAAAGGTCACCAAGAGCATCTGGCGATGTGCTTTGCTCATTGAGGCAGCGTGGGCTCAACTTGCAAAGACCCCTTCTCTGCTCTCCGATAGGCGAATTTGTTTAAAAAATAAAGGTCTGGGGCAGGCATCTGGATGCCAACAAGCAACTGGGATAAAAGACCAACAACACACAACATCGGACAGACTAAAACTGCCTGCTCTCCTTAAAACGGCAGATGCCGCCGAACTTTAGCTAGCGATATGACGTAGATCCTGGGGAGGAAGCCGGGGAACCCTCACCAGACCTTGCCTGCTGCAGCTTTCTTTTTCTGCTTCTGTTTTTCTTCTTTTCGTCTTCTTTTTCCGCAGCTAAATTCCAACACAGACTACTCTACGAAACCAACGTTTACGAGTACATTGTGTACTACACCGAACATCCGTCCTTTTTCTCTTTCTGTCTGAAAAGGACATCAAACAGACTCGCCAAAAAAATCAATTGTTTTTGATTGAGGAGAATAAAATGTTTTAAAGGAAACAAAAAAAAAAAAAACACGTAAAAACAAAAAAACAAAGGAACATTGCCAGACTGTGCATTGCGAATTTGAAAGGGGCAATACTCGTATTATCTCTCGACGAGAGCACTCGTACTTTTAGCCCCAGTATTGCGTGCGATTTAATACTCGTACATCGCGTGCCGTTCGTACTCGTATCTTTCATACAGCCAAAACACAACGCTTTTTTTCTTCTCAGTGGTGGCGCTAACTAATACCACCTACGTATATGCAGCAGGGGACCCCTGTCAAAGCGGGGCTCTCTGAATTAAGTGACGTCATAGAGCCCCATCTGCAATACGAGTAAGTGGCAACAGCTGAAGATCCCTTCCAAGTATGAAAAGTAGGGCCAATTTTTTTGCGCTCCCCCCAAATCAAAATGCTATTCCGACCGCACCAAAGAAATATCCAAACTCGTATAGGAACTATGGTTATTCCCGAGTACAGTACGGAATATGACTGCCGTACGTACATACTGAGGAACGTGTGCGAGTAATGCGACGAATGGATACAATCACGCGTATGGATACTCAATTATCCTAGTGCTTTCCTCCCCTCTTTGTCTTCGTCCTACGCCTTGGGACATCGATTCAAACAAAAGCCCACAACTTCACATCAAAAAATGGGCTGGCTTTTGAAAACGTGCCGGGATCGGGGTCGCCCACCGCTACGGATAACTGAAGAAGAGAGAACAAAGAACTATGCCAAGCGGATGGGATTGAGGAGTATCACGGCCTACTAGTACGTCGTTCTCGTTGGAATACAGCTCGCTTGTCGCGTGTATGTCCAGCGAGCTCAAGCTTCTACATCCATGCCCCGCATTTATGCTGTCATTGCTTTTTTGATCCAAGGGTCTCATCGCTTTCTTGACGCATCGAAGGGTCCCAATCTCGGGTCCAGAGAGAGAGAACCTCTGTCCCTGTACTTCCAGTTGCTCCAGTGCTCCATGGAGTCCTTAATGATGCAGCCAATCCCCCAAAGTCTGTTGTGGGTTGGTCATAGACACGAAGCCTTGTTTGCCCAGATACAACGTATTTCGTCATTGCTGTACAGCCCTGTGGCAATGGGTCTCAGCTAGCCCTGCAACCATTATATTCTTCCACCCCCCTTCTTCCGCCACATTCCCTATCAAAGTGCGACAGAGCGAGTAGGAAGTCGATCCTCATGCATCAATACCTATTTGAAGAGCCGTGAAAATAAGGCTTTGCAATATGGGGCGGCGGCAGTGTTGAGGACGGGGGGGCAGCTGTTTCTGTCTTCTTACGTTGGCCCCAACTGCTTTTCTTTAGCTGCCTCACCTTCTGTGCCGCTGAAGAAAAAGCCTGCTTGAGGTCTTGATACTTGCGTCTCTGCAGCATTCTCAATGGCATATAACGTACATTTTTACAAAGATACTGATACCCTATTGACATCGAACGGCGCCGAAAAAATAACATAAAATAAAATAAGATGAAATAAAAACTACTGTAGCAATGAATTGACGTAAGACGGTATGCAAAGCACTATCAGCTCAACTTTCTTGCCGGCGCCGTTTCGTTTCAAACCCAAATCGCTTTGGTATATTGTTGTAAGCTCGAGAGCTTCTTCTTCTCTCTGCAATGACGTCTAATCCCAGCCACAACCGGAAACATCACCGGTTTGTTGCGTTCCTTTGAAGCGCCAACAGCTTAGCTGTTGCTTAGGCTTTCGTTGTAATACGTTGTAATAGTGGATGTACCGGGCACCGTCTGTCGTTCGCGCCTTCTAGCACCCCCGGCGCTATTGTTAAACACACCCCCCCTCCTTAACCCCTCCCCCCCCCCCACCTCCGTCACTCGTCATCTCTACTGGTACCCCCTTCCATCAAAGAGATGATTGAAATAGAAGGAACGAATGCAGAACACAAAACATAAATAATTAAAAACACAGAAATCTGAAAACGAGGAAAACTTCTCGAAGACAAGTCAATTTTTATCAATTCAATTCTCTTTCTTTGTTTTTATTCCTCTTTTTTTTTTTTTTTTTTAAACAACGAACCGACACCATCGCTTGCTTCCTACAATACAACAACTTGTCCTAAATTTCTCTGTGCTAGCCTTCTACTTCTCATCTTGCTCATTTTTCCGTGTTATGTTGCCCACGTTTTTTACGCATCTCCTTGAAATTCGCCGCGCTCCAACATTTTCTCTGAACCCACACCGAGACGAGCGTTTCTTCGACATTGGACACCTGTTCACTGCTTGCGACCAAACAAGCGCATTAATTACATACCAAAGCAGTGAAGTCCACACTGCGAATGCGAGCCTCCAAATACACACATCTATATCAGCCAACATACTCGTATACATATTTACACGCAAATCTCCATGCACCACCCTCTCTGTTTAAATTGAACATTTGATTGCACAGCTCTTTTCAACCGTCTCTTGTCTCACCAAGTCATTTTTGCTTAACTTTGAACTATCCGACTCGACTATACGAGTATATTGAATACTCTCTCCACTACACAAAACCAAAGAGTTTTTGCCGAACTCAAAAACATTTCAACGTATCGTTTTGCGGGAGGGCGCAGACGTTGATCTTTGTCTATTTTTTCCAGCTGCCAATTACCTTGATCTCTTTTGGGGGGATTGGACTTAATAGCTATTTTTGTCTGCCTCGTCTAAACATTCGGACTTTCTTCCTCACTCACGGTTGGACTCGTCCTCATTTTTGCTACGCATTAACGGTGTTTCACCACAGAGCGTTGACCCTCGTGCCGATTTGATATCGCGGTTTGGCCTCGTCATAGCTACCGTCCCGCATCAACCGTTCTATGACTTGTCATCGCCCAACTCATTTACTACTAAATTTGCCATTGCCGGCATCTCAACGTCGGTGCCATCTCCCTCGTTGAACGGGCACCCCATCAGACAACGTCGCAGTCACAAACATTTCTATCTGCAAAAAGCTCAGCCATCCTATAGACTGCCAGCCCTGCTCATATAGCAGGGCTTCCTCGAGTTTTGTCACAATGTTTCGTCAGAGGTATGGTAGCAGCCCAACTGCAGCCCAACTAGCACGCCAAGCAATGATCTTGAAAGCTAACTCACAACGCAGGACGAGTTCGCAAAAGCCTGGCGATGACCTTCTGGCCAACTTTCGCCAGCAGTTTCCCGAGGTCGCAGCACCCGTTTCTTCCGCCACCGATGCTGGTTCTGTTCCACTAGCAACAGCGGCACCGCCAGACGCGGCCATGCCAACTTCAGGAGCAGGTCAGAACAGGTAGGCTTTATATAATATCATGTGTTACGGAGTGTTGCATGCATTATTGGTAGCAAGCGGCCGTTTCGCTAACAAACACAGGGGTCACAGTATCGGTCAAGCTCTGTTTCCGGACCAGGACCCGACGCCTCGCGCCTCTAGCAACGAACCATGGAGGTTTACACCTTCGCTTCTCGACTCCAACTCTTTCACCTTCTCGTCATTGGCCCACAATCCTGCTTTCTACGCCCCGTCATCGGGGGGTTCCAACCCCCTATATCATTCGCAGTCAGCCGGCGACCTCCACACTCCAGCGCTTGGCGTTAACATTGGCCTCAGCGCTCCGATGCCTTTACCCTCCAATGACCACCCTCTTCACCACGGCGCGTCCCAAGCCTCAATGATGGACATCGGCGCTACTGGCTTCCAGGCCGGGGGCTTACACCCCCAAGCCTTCCACACCTTCCAGCCCTTTGTTCAAGCACCACAAACGCAGTCGTCATTCGGCCCTTCCACATTATTCCACCACAGCAACAGTTTCGATTCCATGAATCGAGACAGCCACCAAATGAGTGGCCCCGTCTCCATGACAGCTGGCGCTTCTGGCTTTGCGCCGCCACATCATGGCCTTGTTGGTTTTAACCCGGGGCAGCAGTCTCACCAGTCTCACCAGTCGCAAGCACAGCTGCAATTCGGTGGACTCATGTCTGGCAGTGGCGCCGCCAGCATGGCCATGCTCAGCCTGCCTCCAACGGCGGAAAAGTTTCGCTTTCACACGACTTTAAATGCCCCAACTGCCATGATCCGATCGGCCGATGAAATACCAGTGAGCTACCTCAACAAGGGACAAGCATACAGCATATCCGTGGTAGACACCGAACCACATTTGCCTATCGTGCCGGGTACTCGATTTCGGACATATCTTCGTGTTTCATTTGAAGACGAGCAGCAGCGGCAAAAGCCTGCTGTCTGCTGGAGTTTGTGGAAAGAGGGTCGCGGTTCTAGCGAAGCCCACCAGCGAGGCGGCAAATTGCAAGCAGTGGAATTTGTCGAGTCAGGACAGCCGCCGGAAGGCGACGAAAAGCGCACGCGTGTGGAGCTCGAAAGTGCCTCGTTTGACGGCTTCTCCGTCATCTGGACACCGGGCGTTCTTGGCGCGGTCGAATGCAATTTTGCCGTTCGCTTTAATTTTCTCTCCACTGATTTCAGCCACTCCAAAGGCGTCAAGGGCATCCCGGTGCGTCTCTGTGCCAAGACAACGCCGTATCCTTCGACACAAGAGTCGGCACAGGGAACAAGCCCAGGCAAGACGTCGTCCCCACCAGAAATTTGCTATTGCAAGGTTAAGCTCTTTCGCGATCATGGTGCCGAGAGAAAGCTGTCCAACGATGTCGCCCATGTCAAGAAGACCATCGAAAAACTAAAGCAGCAAATCGCCCAAGCAGAAAATGGTGTGAAGGACGGAGGGAAGAGAAAACGGTCTGGCGGACCGGCAGCCCTGCCGAGCCAGTCTACGAGCAAATCCGCCCAGGATCTGCAGCGCGCTGGAAAAGCGACGAGGCACAAGCGCACCTGGTCTATGTCGTCCAACAGCTCTGGCGGCGGAGGCGGTAACGACAACGGCGACAGTGGGGGTAACGACAGTGGCACCGGAGGAGACGGAACCGTGAAAGGCCAGTCTTTGAACGGCGCTCTGGCAAACGGCGTGACAACCGGGGCTGGATCGCGCCTGGCTCTGGAGGAGGATCTTCATAGCAAGCTTCGAGTCCTTCAAGACATGTTCACGAGCACTCGGCCGGTGAGCATCCTTTATCTTCGCGGCGACGATTTGGACGATCCAGATTTGCATCCCGTCACTCTTCCCGGCGAACCGAGCGATCTCACCAAGGTAGAGTCGCGAGACAATCTGATGGCGTGGCGCGACCAGAGCGGCCGGAGTTCCGTGACCGAGTCGTCCATGGTCTCGCCCTCGCCCAGCTCTCTCTCCCAGCAGTCAACCAACGGGCCAGCCGGTGGCCTCAATGGCGCTGGCGGCCGCAGCCACTGGTCGGACTTCCATGACGATCAGTTTGCCCATCGCAACTCTTCCATGTCGCGACAGGGCTCGGACCCCCCAACCAAAGTCAACAGATTTGACGACGCTGGGAATCTGAGCGGCTGGATCGAGGCGTTGGGAGTAGATCCGTTCTATCATCCGCCACAATTATCTGACCGGCCAGCGCCTGTCGCTTGTTTTTACATTCTGCGTCGCAACAAGCAGACGGCCAACAACGCTGGCAGTGGGACCGGTGGTGGCAAGGCGTTGTCGGTGGACAACAAGGCTGAGCGTGAATATCACCGCGCCATATATTTGGCGAAGCGCACAATGCAAGAGCTGATCAGCAAGATCTCGGCCAAATGGAAACTTGACCCCGGCAGGGTTGTGCGTACGGTGCGCGTTCTGCCGCAGGGCCTTGAAGTAGAAATGGACGACGATGTTGTGGCCGAGATCCCAGAGGGTCAAGATATCGTCCTGGACATTGTTGAGGTTCCTTTTACTACTTCCGGGCTGGCCGTGAAGAAGGAATGGGACATGCTTGTTGATGGCGAGTCTGATCCGAAAGACCACACAGCTTACGAATTCCGCATTTCCTACTAGGACTGCCTGACCCTTTTACACTTTTTTATGTGTCTGTCAAAATATATATATATAATTTTCTTTTTTTCGAACATTCTTTCGTTGATTCTTTTTCCCTGTCTTGCAAATAGACGAGCAAAATCAAAGCACGAGCCGCTACGCTCTATGCGGGCAAGCGCTGCTGCCCAGACTAGCCCCAAAAATGTGATTGGCAATAGGCACTGTATTATTATACGTCGTTCTCGTATACGAGTATTCATACGACGCACAGAGAAATAATTGTGGGCGACTCTGATGGTAATCTTTGTTATTCTGGAAAAAAGAAAAAAAAAACGTCGAGAACCACGAGGATTGAAATGCCAGGTTGCCGACGAAGTTTTCATGTCATTGTGTCCTGTGCATTAGCTTAATGAAGGAAAGGTTGGATGGCCAATTTTCGGTGCTTTTCTTTTGCGCTACTCGGCCTAGCCAATAAATGAACAAAAATTATTAAACGTTTTGACTTTTATCTTCTGAAGGGGGCTCTACGAGTAAGTTTGTGGGGGCATAAACCTCGTAACCCCAAGTCCAATAATTTTGTACTTGTGCCCATTCTGGCATGAACCTCTTATTCGTACGTCGTATTACGTCCTTATATCCATATATTGGGACTATTTTAGATGCATTATGGGCTTGTTATTTTTTTAAATGAAATTATGGTATCGATGAGGGCGCGATATGCCAAAACCAAAACACAGAGAACTTGAAAGACGGTAATACAATCTTTACTTTTTTTTCAGTATGAAAAGTAGCATGCTTTCCCGTTCTCATCCCCTTCTCCCCTTCCCTCCAGCAGCTTTCAGAATAAGTTGCAGAACTACATCAGATTGTAAGATGTCATTCTTGTTGGTTTCTGCTCCCTTTGGAAGCGACAAAGGTCGAGGCCAACATAAAATAAGTCGAAAAGTAGTAATAAAAAAAAAAGAAAAGGACGGTGTCGATGGAGAATGGTCCAAGCTGCAGAAAAAATCATCACAGCAGATCGCAGTATTATTTATTTGATCTCCTCGGGCTGAGGTTGCGTGTTGTTCTCCACCTGGGAAGTTTGAGCCTCCAGCTGCATTTCCTTGTCCGTGACGGTGGTTGGCTTGATGGCGAGGTCGGTGGAACGATGGCTGTCCATCAATTCGCGCTTGTAAATGTTCACATAAATGGGATAGCTAGACTTGTCAGTATCAAACGAGAGACACGAGATAAAAGCAGTGAAAAAATGAGGGCAAACATACACGAGAGCCAGGATGTAGCCCATCATGGGGATTGCCATGGCTTTGTGTGCGTTGTGTCTGTCAATGACAGCACCGGTCATGGGCGGGAACACCATTCCGCCAGAAATGCCAGCCACAAGCAGGGAACCGCCGATCTTGGTGTGCCGACCCAGGCCACGCAGACCCATGGTGAAGATGGTGGCAAAGCAGGCGGACTCGAAGCACAAGACCAGGATAAGCATGGCAATAGAAGCGTTGCCGTGCGTGTTCATTGCGGCGACCACAAAGACGAAGCAGAGAGTCAGGTAAAGCGTCAGGACGTAGCGGGGCTTGATGGCGGGAATCATAAGCAAAAAGCCGGCGACGAAACGGTTGAAGGCATAGAGGCCTTGGCCCACGGCAAGTAGATCGGCTAGTTTTGTTAGCGATGAACGACGTAAAGATAAAAAAACCCCAGAGATTGGAATATGTTGCCGACATGGCGTGGGATATTGAAACTTGGGGAGCAAACACGTACATGCACTGTCTTTTTGACGACCGGCCTCGACACAGAAGGGAATAAAGTAGTTCTAGAGACAGGTCAGCACGCATGCCTTCTTTCTTCACGCCGGGGAGGGGAAAAGGCCGGTTTGACGTACAGCGACAGCCACCTGGGCACCGACATAGCAGAACTGGGACCACACAGCCAGGAACAGGTTGTACTGCTTCCGCAGCGGGCCCGTGTCGGACTCGCTGATCTCTCCCTCCTGCATATGCATGTCGGCATCGGTGATTTCCGGCATGGGCGCCAGGAAAAAGAGAATGATCAGAAGGGCGACAAAGCAGGCAACGCCAAGGTACACCCACTGGACGTTCTTCAGGCCCTGCTTGTTGTTGACGGTGTGGGCGAAGAAAACACGGGAGGCCAGCAGGGGAGCGACTGCGCACGGTAGGTTAGTCGTAGAACAAAAACAAAACAGTAATCCCATCAGAGCAAGGAAGCCAGAGCTCCGGAGAACGGGTGATCTGCTTGAACTCTTCTTGCTGTTTCGTGGGTTGATAACTTACCGAACGAGCCGACACCCTGGACAGCCTGGGCCAAGTTCAGGCGAATCTCAGAGTAGCGAGGCGGGCCGCAGATGGACAGGAAGGGGTCAGCAGCGGTCTCAAGCGTGGACAGGCCAGCGCCGACGACAAACATGCTGCCGCAGAAACCGCCAAACGACTCCTTGACACCGGAGGGCCAGAAAAGCAAGCAGCCGACGGCCAGGACGGCCAGGCCAGTCATGAAAGTGACGCGGAAACCATAGCGGCGCACGATCCAGCCGGAGATGGTGGGCGGGCAGATGAAGTAGGCGCCAAAGTAGGCTGCCGACAAGCCAGACGCCATGCTGTTGCTGATGTGCAGTGTCGACTGGAAGTGCGAGTTCAGCACGTCCAGCAGGCCGTAAGCGAAGCCCCAGAGGAAGAAGAGAATGACCACCAAGGCGTTGGGCAAAAGCGACTGGCGCGTGGTCAGGAGCGCCGCACTGGTGACGGTGTCGTCAGAGACGACGATCTTTCGGCGGTACAAACGCATTTTGCCGGTTTTTCTTTTGGCTTGTTTGTTTGTGTGTTGTTTTATGGTCGGTGGTGAGAATTGAAGCTCCTCAAAAAAGACACCAACAAAAGAAGGCAAGTAGAGGGGGACAACTTTGACCGGCGGAAGGGCTCAGGGTTGGACGAAGCTAGAGCTGTGAAGGTGACAGGCAGCTCTTAAGGAAGGTGGGCGATCTTATTCCGTAGATGGAAAGAGCAGCCAAGTGACGCGCAAATAGAGAAGGAACACCACACAGACACAAAAGAGAAGAAGGAACGAAGAAAAAAAAAGAGCAGAAGGGCTGGACAGGCTTTGGGGTTAATATAAAAGAATTTTTCCAAAGCTAGTCGATAGTCCTACGTGTAAGTGCAAAGTGTAATACGGCGTGTTTCCCCATGCCCCAGACCCTCGCCTCGCCTCGGGTCGCGGAGAAAGGGACGACGTGAAGGTTACTGGAGAAGTGTGGAACTGGGCTGTTGTCGCAGGCCGGTCTACCTCGCTCTGCGGGAAAGAAGAGGGCCAGCCGACAGAGTTCCAGGGTAGCGGGTCCCAGAGAGGAAGCATCGAATGGCATTCAAAAGACCAGTATCCCCATGAGAGATGAAAGCGGGGGGGGAGACCATCGTCGAGCAAAAGGGCGAAAAACCAAGGGAAAGAACGAGTGAATCCGCCCCAGAAAAGACCTAAAAGAGACTGGCTCCTCCTGTTCTACCATGTACCATGTACAGTGGTTGGTCCATTATGCACTTTGTTAGATTGCCTCTGCCGACTTGTACATGGGAATCCCCCCAGTCGGGCCACACGAGAAAAGGGTGCGGGATAAAGAAGGCCGAAGAGATGTGACCCTTGACTCGGGGGATAAACGGCCGAGCCGGCATACGGAGGGGCTAGATGGGAAATGCAACAGCAGACAGAACGGCGTGCACGCGGAGAAAGGGGCCCCATGTTCTGTTGGTGGGTAGCAAAAGGGCGAGGAGGTTGAGCGAAAAGGTGGAGAAGCCAGGTTGGAGAGATCGACAAAGCGGAGTAATACAAGACGAGAGGGAGGACGAGAAGAGAAGAAAGTCTCTTCCCCAGAAAGGCGTCTTTTTCTCTATGGACTACGGAAGTACGGCGTGCGAGTATGGAGTACTATGGAGCACAGTCGCAGGGCTAGCTTAGTGGAAGTGGGCAAAGGACAAGTACGACGTAATAATAACTATTGATGTGCCGGCGAGCCCCTAATGCTACATCGTATTGCTCGCTGTGATTTGCTGTGGCTTTAGTGTGGCGCCAGGATGCCTAGAGGGACGCTGTATTATCCTTATTCGTATGGATACAGTGTGGTGTTCTCCACTGGCCACTCCTTCCTCTGCTGGTAAAAGGCCATCTGAACCGGGCCCTATTACTCCGTATATTTCGACGAGTTTGGCCATTCTCGTACGAGTAATGCTGCGCTGACTTTGTAACTGCAAAAGTCAGTGTAATACTACTCGTATTGGCCACAAATCAATGTTGTGATAACACAAGTAATATTGGTCCAGGACGCGATATCAACGCCCTGCCCAGTCCCCAGATTTCATCTTACTTTGTCCTAGCAGCACCGGCTGTGGGGAGGATCCGAGCGCCACAACTCTTATTTTTTTTTTCATGAGGGGAAAAAGGTGGAGTTGAATGGCTGCTCGGGAAATCTTTACACCTTGTGCTCTGCCAGTGGCTAGCGTTAGGTCGACGAATTAGAGGCCAGATGTTAGGGCCAGGCTACTGGCCACTGGCCAAAGTAACCATCCATTGAAACTATGGATACGGATACGAATACGCAAAATTAAAGACCATGGCTCTGGGGAGAAAAAACGTGCTCGTATATGAAAAAAAACCAAAAAAGCCTTCACTTTTATTATGCTTTAGGTGGAGAACGCGATGCGACAAAAAGGGTGCTCTCGTGGACGATGTGCAGCGAGCAACGCGTGCCCTCGTGGCTCGACAGACGATGTGCAACGGCCGAGGCTCTTCGAGTTAACCTACTCGTAGTCTCGTAGTTATCGTAGTGCTTGGCTGTTTGCTGCTACCTTATACGAAGTATTATTACCACGGAAAGAGCCCGCAAGCGCTCCAGATACACATGGCAACCACGTGACGGCCTTGCACTGCTTTGATGAACCTCCAACGCCCGTCTCTTTTGCTCAAGAAGAATACGTCTTTTCACCGCCTCTTCTCCTGCGGAGGGAGTTGATTCTGGGAGCAAGTACAGGATGGCTGACGCGATTTTCTCTTTCAGAGCTTCGTTTCTACGTGATACTCTTCTGGAATCATCCCACACGACGTGGCTAGATTGGACATGTAAACCCAAAGAGGTAATACTCTACAGATTAATAGTTCACCAGCAGGATTCTGAAATTTAATAGCTAACAACTTTTTACTTTCTTAAACTTTAAGGTGTTCTATACGAGTAAGCCAGACAGGACAACCAGCCCATCTGAACTTGGGCATTGATTAATACTGACGTCTGGGGTTGCCATGGCACTGCTTTCCATAGCTTTCTTTACAGCAGGGCCGGCCTCTTCTCTTCTTTTTTACCTTCCTCAGGTTGGGATCGAGGGGAGACATTCCCTTCCACAGATTGGGATCGACACCTACCATCATAACTGCCTTCATGGATGCCCCGCTATTCGAATTCACAGGGTAACTCTTTTAGCGATTCCAGAAGGCTCGTGGACAGCAGCTCGGGTTGCACCACGTGGATGTAGCTCAAGTGTGGATACTCGCCGATCGTGACCGCGCACACCAGGCTTTTCAGGGGAAAACTGGCCTCCTTGTCTTTTACAATCAGCGTCAAGCGGCGGAGCGTCTTGGGCAGCCGGTAGCGAATGTCGCAGCGGCAGTGAACTCTGCCGTTGAAGAATTCCTCATCCACCGAGACGCTGTCCAAGGCTGCGAATTGCAGGAGACTCGAGTCATAGCAAGGATGTCCATTTGCCAGCCTGTATTTGCCACAGGCCACGGTGAGCTCCTTTAGCGTTTCCTTCCCCAAGGCTTCAGTGCCGTGACAATGTGTGCGTAAGAGGTCTTTTCATCAGGCGAAGGAAAAGCCTTGTGGTTCTGGTCGATTGTGAATTCGATTAAAGACAGATTTGGTTCGAGACTGGTGAGTCTTTCAAGCTTCAGGTTCTCATTTTCGTTCTCGATGACGGGAAAGGCACCAGAATAGAGGATTTCCATCCGCATAGATTGGATGCGTGGCTGCAGCCGAAAGAGCTGCATGAGCGCTGTATGGAACATGGCCTGCCTCGTAATTATAAGACGTTCATGCGGAGAAGCCATTTCAAGAGGTTTCATAGCCGTAGAGTAGTACTTGGCCGTTGCCTCCGAGACCTTTGGAGTCTTCCGCCGGCCAAACCATTTTATGCACTGATAGCCATGATTGGCGCTCTGTCGATGAAGCTCTGTGTAGCAGCCCGCAGCGCTTCAAAAGTTTTGCAAATCTCTTACAAGCTCCTGTAGAGGCTTCCTCTCTATTTCGCTGGCATCCGAGTAAGCAAGGAAGATAATCTTGTCCCTTAGCTCCATAGGGAGCTTCCCCAGATGAGACTCGTGAGCCTTGTAAACCCGAGTAAAGCTGAACTCAGTTGTCAGATTGAGGAGTTTCATTTTTGACAGACAAAAAGGACCCCAAAAAAAGAGATTTTGCGTAGCTCGTTTTTGCTTGAAATGTATTATCTCACTGTAAGCGGTAATCTGCAGAAGAGCTCAAAAAGACCGTCAGTGAACTCGAAGGGGAGACACACTTGTGCACAACCCGGCCGGAGAAGGGCCGTAGGCTGTTGCTTTGTTCATTGTGTTCAAACAATGAAATGTTAAAATGCTTCAAACGACGCTCAGCTTAAAGGCATTTGTTCAAGGCGTAGCGTCCTTGATTGGGTAGCTGCTCTATTTCTTGTTCGTCGACGCTTTTTTTCTTTGTCCTTCTCACTCTGTGCGGTTCCTCTGGAATAAAGAAAAGAAGGAAAGAAGAAGAATGAGAGAAGGGTTTCGCACCACTTCTTCCTTTTTCGTGGGATTTCTCTTGGTTCGATTTTTTGGCTCTTTCCTAGAGTGCATTTTGTGCTAAAATCTTCACTGGTCTTCCGACCTGTGCAGGGCCCTGCCATTTTGGGTTGTTGTCAGTATGTGGACGCTGTGATAGAACTGCAGTGCTGCCAAGGAACATCTAAAGGGAGACCGACCTTCAAGCCTGCTTTGCCCCCTCTGCCTAGTATTACACTACATCAGCACCTGCAACCAGCAAGACGGCAGCACAACTTGGGTCACATCAATCATGTATTCGACCAACAGAGACATCTCAGAAAACAACAAAAGAAACCTAAACCATATTTGTCAGAAGTAGCAGCCCAGGCATTTCACCTCTGCTGGTCTACATCACTGTAGAATCCAAAAACAAAACAAAAAAGAAAAGTTAGATGAGATCATTGAAGATAGTCATCGCATGGGCCTGCAAATACCAGAATCCCATCCATTTCCCTCTAATAAGAAAAGGGGAAGCGGCTGAAAGCAATGCAAGATAAAAGCTCTCGGAGACCTGCCCCTTCCCCCCCTCCACCCCCTTTCCACACAGACCCCCCCCCAAAAAAAAGAAAGAAAGAAAATACTAAACAAAGAAACTCGTCGAAAGGAGGCTCACACCGATTCCGCAAGCATATGGCCTCATCCCCACTGCGAATTCTAAGAGTAAAACTCCCTTACATATGCCAACTTGTCTAGTCCATTCATTCGCTGAATCTCCAGCGCCTCTTGTTGGTGTCCCGTTTCCGTACCATTGCCCGTTTCATTTCTCCAACTCATCCAGTTCGCGCATCACTGCCGCCTTCGTTCCAATCTTCTTTATCTGAGTGTCCTCCAACTTTTCGCCTCCCGCAAGCCTCATCTCAAGGTCCTCGATAGCTCGGATTTTCTTTTGCAGGCTTCGGATCTTCTTCGCCTTCGGGTTGTTTTGTGAGCCACCCGGTGACAACGGGTCGCTGTCAGCAGTGACAGGTGTCTCTGCCGCCGCCGCCGCCGCTGCTTCGGGTGCCGCTATCGCTGAGGAAGCAACAGCGCTTCCTCGCTGGTTGCTGTCTTCTTGATGCCGCTGCGTGTTGCTCCTTGGCCGGATGCCACCACCCACGCCAACACCACCAGTCACGTTGTTGCGTGATTGACTCCGCGAGTGCCGTATATGGTTTTGGTACTGGTGAGCACTGCGTCGCTCCGGGCTTCGACCCTCCGGTCCTACAGGTCGCCCGCCGTTGTGTGCTGGCGAGAGCGTCGCGCCGCCGCCAGCGGCGATACCTCCACCGCCCTCCCCATTGACATCGGCCTCACGGTTTGCTTTCTTATTGCCCCGCTTCTTCTTGTTTTTCAGTGCTGCTTTCGATAAGGCTTCGCCGTTGGAAACTGGCTCCGCCCCTGGCACAAAGACGGGGGCCGAGGCAGAGAGCTCAACAGGCTCTGCACCCGGAACTGTGCGGCGCGATCGGCCAAACCCATTCAAGCCAGTGGGGCCAACGTTCGCACTGCTGCTCCCATTGCCCATCACATGTGCTGCACCCCCCTCATCCTCTCGCTTGAAATGCATCGGCGTGGGTGCGCCTCGTGCTCCCGGAGGTCTATACACGCCGGCCGGTTTGGATGGGGCCTCCCGCGTTGACAGAAACTTCAGAGCTGACTCGTGTGGGGTCGGCACGACAGCAAGAGGATCAACAGTGCTGGCTGGCGCTGTCTTGTCCCTCGGCCGCCAGCAAACATGGTAAAGCTCCACCATGTCAACATGATACATCAGTTTACCGCTGACATGCCACAATTTAACGCCGTTATCGACACGAAGACGGGGCGATGTGGTGGCTGTCATGAGGTAGCGTGAATCCGGGCTCCATTCCCACACAGTCGGATTGCCGCTCTCGATCGTAGCAACTTTGCGATAGTCCTTTGAGAGGTCGTACAGGTCGATCTGTCCCACGAGGTTGCCAAAGCCGGCCACCATAACAAATCGCCCGTTGGGCGAGAATGTGATGGTGTTGCGGGGCCCTTTGGGAAGGGAGTGCTTCACCTCGCCGCGCTGGTTGAATATAGTGACATGGGCTGGCATGAATCCGTAAATCACGCCAAATTCCTTGGAGTTGGGCGACCAGGCAACATCGTGCACTGGCCCCTCCTTGTCCAGCGTTGGACGAGCATCAAAGCCATCTTTGGCACTCAGCAGGTACAGCGTGGTCTCGCCGTAGTAGCTCTTGTTGGATTTGTCCACGTCCGTCTGAGCGAGCACGATCAGGCTCGAACCGTCCGCGTTCCACTTCAGCTGCACCTTGTCACCTTTGAAAAAAGTCTTTTGCGACACCGGCGCACCGAAGTTGGGGATGTTGAAGACACGAACTGCGGCAGGCAAACCCTAAACAAATTGCAGTTAGTATTGGCATGGATGTGATAGGGAATGAAAAGCACGAAAAGAAAAGCGAAAAAACAAAAGGTGTGAACACGCGCGCAAACAAACCTTTCGCGCAGGCACAAAAACGGCAACGGAGTGGTTGGATCCAGGAGCCAGAGCGAAATCCTGTAGTCCTTCCACACGAAGTTTATTATGGACGGTGGTGAGATTGGCACTCTCGTAGAACTGAACTTCGTTTGTGACCAGACGGGCGCAGAGCCGTTCATCCTTTGTATACTGCAGATTCCAGCCAACCTGGGCTTTTTGAACGAACCGACCCAGCGGTTCCTCCACAGCAGCATCGCTGATAGTGCGCCACACCTTGAGGTTTTTTGTCGCATCGCCGTTCTCGTCTTTCCCAGGGCGCTCCAACGTGCTGATATAGGTGCCACCTGGAGAAAACTCCACCTCAACAATGTTGGGGATGGCCAGCGTCTTCACAGCAACGCCATTCGACGCATTGCAGATGGTGACAGCCTCGTTAGAGGCCCAGGCAAAGTAACGGCCACAACCAGAGTAGACACAGCATCGGAGGGTCCCCTCCGGCGGGACGAAGCCAGACAGAGGTTCGTAGACCGGATCGGCATTAAAAACGCCAATGGTCTTTTGTGTGCGGTAGGCAAACTGCAGCGGACTAGCCATGACTAGCAAAAGTCACAGAAAGACCGGTTCGGAATGAAAGGTTCGTTGAGATCGGGTTGTTGGGCAAAAGGCAAAAATGGCAGACAGACAAGCGAACCGTCTTTGAGATGTATATTGTTTTTGCCTCTTGATGTCTTCTCGACGATGATTTCGTGTTTTTTCTATCGTATCTTTGCTTTCAGAATTTCGGCTCGGGTGGTCTTGTGCGGTTTTTCCAAACACTATCGCGTGTGACTGCAGTCAAAAACGAAAGGGCTTAAATATAAACTATCTGCAAGAAAAAAAAAGCCTTTGGTTAGGGGACGACGTGTCTATGATGATCACAAAGAAGCTATCTCGCCACCACCACGATCCAACAAAGCCAAATGGATAATAAAGCAATAGATTGGGCAAAAAGCTTGACTTACCAGGCTCTCGCGACGACCCAGGTACGACGTGGAAACACGCAGTCGGTCGCAAGAATGCAGAGAGGTGACACCGGACAAAAGACAGCTGCTACGAAACAAAGAAAGTACGGATAAGGTAGAAAAAAATAGAACAAAGACGAAAGGCGGAATAAAGAGAAGAATGCCGAACGCACACCTGCGAGAGGGGTTGAATTGACAAGGCGGTGCTGCGCTGTTGACCTGCGTGGGTGGGCTGGGGGGAAAGGAGAAAAAAGAAGAAAAATAGTGCCTGACGATGTTGTTTTATTTTTTTCCCTTTTTATTTTTTTATTTTTTTGGTCATCGGTAATAGTGAAATACGTTGTAATACATCACACCGTACTCTGCTGTATGGAGTACTTTGTCTTGCGCTGAGTTTACCTACACACAAAGGTACCAAGGATTGCATTTTGTGCTGATTGGCCAATAACTTTATAAATGTGGGCCAAAGCTAGAACGCACAGATTTTTTCATTGAGGCCTCGTCTTGGGCATTAATGTTGACCATAACCAATTATGGATACATACCAGGAGAGGAGCCTACTCGTAATACAGCGTGCATCAAGAGAGTCAAGACGAGGTTTGTTTCTTGTACGTTCTGCCAGCCATGGTGGTTGTGGAAAAATACGGCAAAAAAAAAAAAAAAAAAAAAAAAAAAAAAAAAAAAATTGCAGTTTTCAAACAGCAGGTAGTCAGCTTGTTCTCAGATAAAATCCGGAGGATGCAACAGATTAGTGACTTCCTTTTTCGGGACTAACAGCTGCATAACACCAGCACGTGAGAGAAGAAGTTGAAACTTCATACAGAACGGTTGTTTGTCTTTCTCGAATACTCTTTTTAGGCCAGCAGCCTTCGTTGTCTCGTTTCATGCATTGTAATTTCAGCAAAACCTTTACCATTCCATCTAGCCAACCACGTGATTGCGGCATTTGCTTTGATCTGATTACAATCCCAGTTTGGCCTTGGATCTTGTTGCGACAGCACTCAGATTTAGGAGGCGAAATGAGAAACAAAGCGAATAGGCAGTTCTTTCTCCCCTGCGGAAGTCAAGAGAGAACAAGGTATAATAATATGTAGTGAAACAGTTCCTTGCCAGTTAGGGAGTTGTCGACACTGAGCAAAGCTAAAGGTCGAGCGTGTGCTGCTGGCTTTTCAGAAGCTCTCTGCGCACTCGGTTATTTCTCGAAGAGGCACAACGACTTAAAAACAATGACTAGGCACAAAAATTTTATTGCAGCGCTATCGTACTATTCCCATCTGCCCCGGTGCCCGACGTCTGAGATTGGGTTTTTGTACTTAAAGCTTTTGTTAAACACCTTCAGACCTTACATACGTTTGCCAAGTTCCATCCTTTCACCAATATGCTGTTGTGTATGAAATTATGCAGGTGCATTCTGATAAAGAAAACCAACGGGAAAACCCCCATTTTTGTGGTATGCCTTTTGTACTTTTTGTATGGAGATATGCATCGCTCACAAGTCAAACCCAGAAAAAAAAAGTTCCTGTGTAAGTATGCTTCCTTTATCCACGGGCTCTATTTTCTTTCTCTAAAATGTGCAAAGTGTATAAGGGCATTTTATTAAGAAAAAAAAAAGAAAAGAAATGAATGAGGGGAACACCGTAACATAAATTGAGTGGAAGAAGTAAACAAAAACAGAGGACAAACACCAGTAGAGCGGCGTACAGACATCTCACAAATTTTCGATGCCTAGTCCAACAGAGGCCTTATCTGTCTCCGTATTCACGTCTCCGGGTCCAAGTATTTCTGATAGGCGTTCAGAACCAGCTCCAAATGGTAAGATTTGGCCATCTGCGAGCCGGATGCCACCTGATGATGATCGAGCCATTGGCTCAGAATGCATAATCTCGCCTCCAATTGGCCGAGAATGGCTATGGCTATGGCTATAGTTGTTTGTTGGACTGTGTTTTCGCGTTTGAGTATTTGACCGTTGCGTTGCCCTTGATCGAGATACCGTTGGCCGCACCACAGAACTAGTTCCTGACACAGATCCCGTGCCTGGACCTGACGCCGATCCAGATATCGACCCAGATATTGACCCAGATACCGATCCGGAGCGAGACCTCTGCTTGTTTTCATCTTCTTGGGTGAATGGCATTGGTCCAGTACCAGAATATTCCCGTAGCCGACTGGTTCTGTGGCCGTGTCTCTCTGTATACCTCTGATAGCTGGTCTTTACACCCGGGAAGGCACTTTGTGCACTTGGCGAAGGCTCGCTTTCGATATAAGACACAGGGCTTTGTGAAAAGGGAAGCGGGATGTCTGCTTGAAACCGTTGCCTACTAGGAGGAAGGCTTTGGTGTATATCCTCGGAAAAGTGCGGACGGGTGAGACCTCTGAGAGAATACGGTGGAATGTCTCGGCTGGCACGGCTATGATCTAACTGTCCACTTGCATCTGGGCTCATTGGCTGCGACGTGTATCCATGAGCAATTGTGTGTGTTTGCAGAGACGGCTGTTGATCCCGGGGGTACGTCGATGGAAGATCTGTGCCCCTAGGGTTGTGGCTGCTAGGCCGAAGGCCGAATGAGCTAGACGCCGCCAAAGGCTCCTCTGCATCCCCAAAACTAGTTTCCAGATCGGATATGCTAATTCGACCGCGACCGGGTTGATAGACTTGAGTACCCCACTGCAAAATCGATTCTGGGAAGCCGCTCTGGAAACTGCCTTTCTCCGTTGCGAAAGTCTTGATCCTGTGTTCAGGCAAAGTAGACAGCGCATCCGAAGGCCGAGCAAAGGGGCCATATTTTTGACCAGGACTGGAGTTCACCGTCCTTGGTTCCCTAAACATGGGTGTAGGCTGGGAGTTCAGCAAACTTTCCATGCTGTCGCTGGGTGAGGCACCTTGAGATTCATGCGTTGAATGTGGCAATACAGGACTTTGCTTTATGCTTTGTGCCTGGTGTCCGTGACGAAGACTACTGCCCGTGTTCTCCTGTTCGTCTTTAGGCGGTTTGGAGGTAGCAGCAGCCCGAGGCCGAGAAAGGGGCATGATAAATTCCTTGAACCGCAAGAAGCCGGCAGTCCAGGATGCGGCTGGTGACACTGACAGTTTTTGCAACCGGCCAGAAGAGTTGCTTAGAGATGACATCGGCCGTCTTCTCTCAGATGTAATACCACTGGCCTCGGATATTTCAACTTCAGTTGCAGAAGCAGCACGCGGCCGCACCCCAAGACTTCCTTCACTACCGGTCCGTTCTTTCACTTGACTTGTCGATTCTTGAGGGACGCTATTATCAATCGCAAGTGGCATGTCTGTCATCGACAAAGCAGCCGAGTGGGATTTGGTTGATGCGGCTTTAATCTTGTTGAGCGCGAGCTCGGCCTTGCTCTCAGCTCTTGCATGACGCGTATTACTGGAGGTGTCCGATAATGGTGTTGAGGTGTCTCGCACATAAATTGACCCTCTAACTATCTTTTCGCATACCTGGGGGTTGATCACCGTCTTATCTCTCCATGCCCCGGCCCTGTCATGGTACCGCTTGGCCTCGTTTCGTCTAACCGTCCTATGGCTAGATGCCAGAGATCGCCAGTCGTCTCCCGATGAACCAGCAGGTCGTTGCGACGCTCTTCCAGTCTGATAAGTAAGCTGGCCAAATGTAGAGTCGGACCCCTTTGATGGCCGTGGCGTCGGTTCTTCTGTCAATTCGTCGCCGTCGTCTTGTAAAGGCGGTGCTGGGATGGAGCCACTGTGTATGGGGTAGGGAAGAAGATGCCAGTTGTAGGAACTTTGGTCATGGCCTTGTTGAGGCGAATAATAACATTCTGGTGATTCTGAGTGGACCTGACTTGCGCCGTCTGTGAAACTGGAAATCCAAGCTTCCGTCATAGGCTCCTTTCCCTTTTGATGCCACCTATCAGCCACCCCAAAATTGTTCTCACCAGACATCTCATCGCTCAAGCCAGTTTGCGTTCTCGATTGTCCACTAGAATTAGAGGTATTCAGATGGCTGGCTGGACTTGCGGAATCTGATTCGGAAAAGCTGTTGGCTCGTTCGAACACAGACATCAGCGAGGTGTCGCCAAGAGTCAATTCATCTTCCGTGGCCGAGCCTGTCACAATCTGCTTCTGAGTTGCTTCAGACAAACGACTGATGGCTTCCTGGCACATCAAAAGACGCTTCTCAACAGCAACACGACATGCACTTATACTTGAGGGAGCACCGGTCTTTTTCTCCGCCTGGTTTAGATGTCCCAGTAATTTTCGGCCGTGTATTGCATAGCGGCGGTAGTCATCGGGCAAACCGAGCTTGATGTCGTTCTTGATGCGCTTGTCCGCCTCATCGAACGATCGACAAAACAGCCGAGCCGATTTTTCCAGCCAAAATGACAGCTCTTTTTCCTCAGCGAGAACTTCGACAAAGAACGGTTGGACAACGCTATGAATGCGGAGAACATCAACTACATCGGATGCATTATCAAAACTCTGTCTCATGCTGCTCCGGGAGCTCGTTGGAGAGACGTTGCCTGTCTCCGTCCTGTCTAGCAGCGCAAACTCAATAAGAACCTTTAACGTATTATTGAGTGACTTTCCCTTCTGGTATCTTTCTTTGGTCATTATCGGTGTCGTTTTGTCCAATGCAGGCAAACCTTAGAACAGTCATGGGTTAGAAAACAACTTTGGGGCCCAAGAGGTAAAGAAAGGCACACAAACACACACACACACACACACACAAAACGAGGTCTGGCTTGAAAGAAACTCACCAAGAACCACCATCCCGACTGGGATCCAGTTGTCGAAGAAAGCCAAGATGGACATGAGATTCAAGGCATGGTTAGCACCACGTGATTTCAGCTCCTTCCGAACGACATGGTAGGCATGCAGGGACCCGACCTTTGGCCTCGTCTTATATGCTTTCAGATATTGCGACAATGGTTGGTGTGCAGTCTTTAGATGGTTCGCGGCGACATGGATCATTAACGGCAGCCGGCCCATGAGCAGAACCAAATCAAGCGCATTGGCAGTATCGTCTGGTGTTGGTTTCTCTTTCCCCATTTCAGTTAACAGAAGACATTGCG
Source organism: Raffaelea deltoideospora (assembly GCA_019925385.1). Lineage (NCBI taxonomy): Eukaryota > Fungi > Ascomycota > Sordariomycetes > Ophiostomatales > Ophiostomataceae > Raffaelea > Raffaelea deltoideospora. The sequence goes on along the minus strand of JADHKP010000005.1, from coordinate 94,564 downwards.
CTTCTTCGGGGCTTAAAAGACCAAGCTCCATAAGACATGGGTTGTCGAATGCATAATTGCCAATGGCAGAATTTTGTGTAGATGTGTAAATGATGCTGGTATTCTTGGCATCAGGAATGAACCTTTTGATCCCAGGCGTGTCAAAGAGAATACCATCAAATACTATCAGCCACTGGTCGAAGCCGTTGAACCAACGGCGGACCGCATCGACAAAGTTGTGAGGATCGCATAGATCTTTTTGAATCTTTGCTTCTGCTGCTGCAGTGTTACACGGCAGCTTCCGCACCAGGTCACAGAGAGCTTTGTTCGTAGCAATCTTCCAGTAGAACTGTTCCATTTCCTCAATGGATTTAGACCGGACCCAGTAGATACCGCCCGGATAGTCGGTGCGATGACTGAACACATAATGACGCGCCAGATGTGTCTTGCCTCCACCGGGAAGACATCGCAGAAGTACGGCCGAGGTACCCTCAGACCGCTTTTTCTTATCTGTCAGAAGGCTGTGGAGCTTGTCAAGTTCCTTTTCACGGCCAATGAAGTATGAATTGGGGCGGAACGGCTCGGGGTGCAGGAACGGAGGCTCGGGTCGGTCTGATTCTTCTTGATATACAAAGTCGGAAATTTGAGGCAAAGAAGAGATGTCTGTACCTTTGCTGCCAGCCGTTGAACCTTGCATAATAGTTCCCCCCTTGTTGTTCGACGATTGTGCATCATTCGCTTTGTGATCTATTCATTGAATGAAAATGACAAAGAAACCGTAACCATCAGTATCTCAGTTTAGAAAAATTCAAATAAGAGAAAAACAAGTTGTAGATGCCAGCAATGATTCCTCGTAGAAATTTTGACAGCCCATCATGCGGGAGTCTTTTTTTAAATCATGGCTACAGCTTGTTTGCAGACAATGCCATAGAGGCAAAAGCAAAAAGCGAGACACCAGCCGCACAGCCAGCTAGGGTTGGGGCAACAAGAGGAAAATCAACCGTGGATTGAGTCCTGTATGTCTCAGGACATTGGACCATCCAACCTACCAGATTTCGACTGTTCACCAGTTGGCGAAAAAGGAAGCTGATGCCAGCGGTCAAAGCTAGTGGTTAGTAAATACATTAAAGAGTTTGAGGTAGCTGGCTAAAAATAAAACGTGAAGAATAACCCAGAGAGTATTATTACTTACAAAGGGCATACGCCTCTCATCGATTTCATGGCGTGCACGTGCCTCGCGGTCATTGTCTTCGAGCCTCCAGCGGAGCTCAATGATGGGAGGTGCGTCCTTGACCCAGTCTCGTATAGCCTGGGACACAATCCGATACCCAGGGGCGCTGACCCCCGCAAACTTACACATTCCTGAATGGGTGGCCTCGATACCATAATATATGACACCAAACAGCTTTGGGCCTGCAGACTTTGTATCAACAATAAGAGCCCTGTATTGTTAGAAGGATACAGCTGCTGTCGATGCCAAAACATGAGAAGGGGAAAAAATGGGGCCTGGAAGGGGGGGGGGGATGCTTGCTTTGTTGCCTTGAGATCGGTTTTATGGTTCTCGTGAACCATGTGGATTTGAAAGCGTTGGTAGATGTCGAGGAAATGCATGTTGATCTCTTCTAGCCTCTCGTTGTCGCGCTTCAGAGTCTTTAGTAGAATGGGCTCTGAATCAAATATCTTTTTGGGAAGAACAGAATTGCTCAAGGCCTGAAGTCCACGACCCCACGTCGCCAGATCAGAGCCGGTGTGAGGCGTGCCAAGAAAGATGATGGCATATGTCGACACGAAGATTGCGCGGTAGGGCTCGTGCGCAGTAGCACGGACGTCGTTTGAATAAAGCAGGGCACGCTTTACCAGGATGCCACCTAGGCTGTGGGCTACCCAGATAATTGGCTTCTTGGTGGTGCCCTCACTGGCACGGTATGTAGTAAGATGGGCAACGAGCGTCTGAGCATGCTCATAGATGAAGTTCTCGCTGGCACTGGACTTCTGCCCCCATGAGTAAACGTCTGCATTGTACCCATAGACGATGATGTTTGCCGGGCGGTCCTTGAGGGTAGTGGGGAGAAGATCGGCCGGCCAGAAAACGTCGTTTTCGGCAGTCCAGGTCTTCTTTGGGTCACCGTTTAGGCCGTGAACGAGAACGATATCAGCGAGGGCGTCGGGGTGAGTGTAGACGCCGGTGCACTCAAAACGATTGACCTCTGTCCTTTTGGTACCCTTTTAAACTGAAGTGAGCATGAGAGAGCTCGAGAAACTTGGGTTGTGGTAAGGCAAGCACTTAGGCGGCCAAGAAACTTACCATGGTGAGAATTGCAGGCTAGCAGATCCTCTGACGGCTAAGGATATCGAGTGCCTGGAGCGGACAAAAGGCATGCGGATATGGCTGTATGTAAAAAAGAAAAAAGAGGCAAACTGCACATGGGTAGTTTATGTTTTGCTAAATTCAACGAGGGCACTTGAGGCAGCAGTGGTGTAGTAATAGCGGTGGAACACAAGTGATAGAGACTCTTGACAAGAAGAAACCGGCCCTGCTTAACGCAGTGGCAAAACCGAGAAAGAAAGTAGACCACGGTACGCCAAGACGACACTGATGAAAACAAAGAACACCTAAATAAGTGCTGGGCAGAGAGTGAAAGGATTCTGCAGAAACAAAACAAGCGACTTGAAGGAGAGCGCTGGAATATATATGGACAAAAGGGCACGAAAAACTAAAAATAAAAGCGAATGCTGGCAGAGGACTGGAAATGCGTAGGAAGAAACAATGCAGGGGGTTTGTGGCGCAAAATAAGTGGATTGCAAGGAAGAAGGTCAAAAAAAAGGGGGGAGACGGGAAAAAAACAAACAAACAAAAAAAAAAGAGCAAGAAAGAGAAGGGGAAAGAATAAAGAAAAGAAGAAGCAAAGTAAAAAGTAACGAAACTGGAAGAACATTAAGAGGCAAGGCTGCGAATTTCTGTTGTAGTGTGACTCAACGGTAAATTTCGTTTCGAGAGCTCCCGCGTGCAGTGAGTCGTTTTCAAACATCTATTAGAATCGGGGTTTAATGAGTTTGCTTTGCCTCTGTTCAGTAAAGAAGTGTTTTCGTGCGTGGCTGTTTCTTTTTGACCTGGGATGTGAAAGACGGGGTGCAGGACAAATCGCCATTACGGTTACTCGCCATGGGCCGTGTGAAAGAAGGAAAGGAAAAGCAGGTCTTGACAGTGCAAGCGTCAGAATACGATGAAATATGACAGGCAGGAGGAAGGCGCAGGGGTTTGTTGTCTGCAGGGATGTCTGTCACCTCTTTCCTGCTTTGCTCTTTCCCTTGCCTATTCTCATGATATGAAAGAAGGTGGCACTAATACTCTTTCTGCCGTATTTATTTCCATACGTGGCAGCAGCTCTCTTGTCGCTCTTGCTGTCAAGCAAAAAGGTCATGTCCACAACTGGTTGGTTGTGTCTGCAGACTAGTCTCACAAATGAAAAGAGACGAGCCATGCTCACGGGGCGCGTATTGAGGAGGGCTCAGGTGTCAGCCCTAGTCTGGAAAGGCGCCCTCCACCACATCACGTTGCAACATTGGCGGCAGCTCTTTCCGGAAGGCACGTACCAGGAGGTCCTTCTCGCTTTTTTCAACCTTGGCAAGCCTTGTACTAACTATAGATAGTACAAGAACTTGCATTGCGGCGAACACACAGACCGAGCTCGGGAATCAAATGCCAGCAAAGATTGCCCTTTAGGTGCCCAATTTACATAATTTCATATGCCGACAGCCTTGCTATGGGATATACATTATGTACATCTCCACGCACAAAATCGCAGTAAGACTGCGTAACAAGTATCCATACTATTATTACACTCCGTATTGCAGCACATTGCAGCGTTGGCGAAATTGATACAAAACACAGGAGTGGCCACAGCCACTTTCTCCGTCTATGCTGGCTGAAGGAGGCTCAAAGTTTTTCGCGCCATTCGCCCAACTACCAATACGACACGTCTAATACGGCATATAACTTGTTCGTTCTCCTGACACCTGCATATGAAATGCCAGGATTGGCCCCAGCAAAGCGGCTGAATCCCAAACTTCTCCACTCATGGGCCTTGGCCACACTTCTGCCACACTTCTGCCACCCCCAGATGAGGTCTTTCGGGTGTCACGCTAGGGACGAGCCGTTGCCTCTGATCATCATAGTACTCCATATCTGGCCAACACCAACGACTAACTCTTTTCAGCCGTTTTTAAGTCTTGCCCGTCACTTGCAATGGGCGCATGACAGCAACAACTTCGGCGTTCTCGTATGGATATGTTCGTTGTCTCGGTATGGCATTCGGTCAATCCATTTTGAGCGCTGGATTTTGCATATCCTTCACAAGTCTTGCCTCGTTTTAAAAAAATGAAAACTATTGGTTTTCGCCACGGTTGACTGGCCAGTCGCTTGCAGACATGTATTACGAAGGAGCCTTATTACTTAGCGAGCGCTAGTTACTCGTAGCCTACTGGTGCACAATATGTACGAGTATGTTTAAGTCGTCCTATGATTTTGCTATTTGCCCCTGCTGCTGCAGAACGGAGCAACCATACTGGCAGAACGGTGGCGTCTAAGATTTGCGAGTGGAGAAGGCATAAGTATCCATAACTTATAAGTGACTTTGAGCCTATCGTTTCGCCCATTGACCCGAGCCTGCACCGCGTAATAACACCTGGCCAATCGTGTGCTGACTGCAACTCCAGCGCTGCAACATCATCGTTGCAACCTAAACAAAAGATTTTGACCACTAAACAACATCGTGCTTCAAATGGCCTGAGTAGGAGAGTCTGGGTCTCCTAACAACGAGTTCCTCGACTGTAAGAGAGTATGAACCTGCAAAGAAACAGACGGTATTTGGGCCCATCCTAAGGAAGACAAAACATGGACTTTGGGGCACATGCGGAAGCGTCATTGTAGTGTTGCGTAGACTTAGGCAGCAATTTAGGCAGCCGCGCGATAGCTATGCTACCTCGACGTATTTGACCAAGGGCATGCAATGTTGCAATGTCCCGTGGCTAAAATAGTGAACTGACCTGACCACAACTCAACGTGCCCAACGCCCCTCCCAAAACCAAAGCGCACAAAGACAGAATCTCGGCCGATTTTTGACAGTGCTGAGGGCTAGAGCTGGGTCTAAAAATAAGACAAACATCTCATTCTGTTCATGCACGTCTGTCTGAGAGTGTAGTTGTAAAAGAGATCGCCGATTGGGATGACCATGAAGCAGCCCCTGAACATCCAGGAAGATGGTCCGATATAGAATATAGACCGGCAGGTGACCGGCCTCAGCACATTATCAAGAAGGCTATTCTCTTGGTGCAAGCATCAGCACGTATTCGCGTGTGCTCTGGCCAAACTGAATCATATCCTTGTCGCGAAGCTCCAAGTATCTCTGTGCCGGCAAAGGCTCGTTGTTCAGCATCGTGCCATTCGCGCTGGCCAGGTCGATCAGATACGGCTTCACGCGCCCAATGCGGTCGCCGTACTCGTTGCGCTTCTCCACATAGCGAAACTGCACGACGGCATGCTGCTTGCTCACGCTTGGATGCGCAGCCAGAAGGTCGACCACGGCGGCCTCGCGTCCCACCAGCCAACAGCTGCGCGCATTCAGCTCCACCGTATCGACAATGTCGCCGTCCTTGAACACAAAAAGCTTCCACTGATCGCGCGGCGACGGCTTGCGTGCCTCTGGCGGCTCGTGGTACTTGAGTGTGATTACCGAGCCGTCAACCTGGGTCACAGCGTTCGATGCCGCCGCCAGCACCCCCGTGGGGTTGAAGTTGGGCTTCTCCTTCGCCGGCTTGGCAGCTAAAGCCGGGTCACCGCCGCCGTCACCGCCGCTCTGAACTAATGCAAACGAATCCGCTTGGTCCGGCAGCGGGCCGCGCTGCCGCACGGAGGGACGTTCTCTTCGCTCGCCGCGTCTCTGTGCATCGTCTTCTTCGTCTCGCTTCCCGCGTCGCTCGTCGCGTCTCTCGCCGCGTCTCTCGTGCTCATCCGTTCTCCCATGCCGCTCGCCTCGCCCATGCCTGCTACTGTGACTTGGACGAGAAGCAGAGCCTTCTCCGTCAGACAAGTCCTGACCGCCGTCTCCCTCGCTCCTCTGCCTTCGACCTTTGTTATGCTCTCTGTGACCACTGCTGCCATTCCTATCGTGTCTGTCTGCCCGGCCATCCTGCTGTCTGTGTCGATCAGTTGCATCTGGTGATCGCAACCGCTTCTTCGCCTCGTCTTCTCGGCTGCTCATTTTCGAATAACGACTTTGGCTTTCGTACCTATCGTCTTCGCCTTGTCGCTCTCGCCTGTCCCTCTTCCGCTCTTCGCCATTCCTGCCGCCCTGCTCATACTCTCCATGCTTTCGCTTTCGAGCTTCATTAGGGTAGCTATCCTTCGTGTCCTCGCGCCGCCGTTCTCGGCTGCTACCGCGCTCATAATCCATCTTTAATCTATTCTGTCTGCCTGACGGTTCGAGTGAGTATTTTGTCTGGTATTGGGGCACCACGAGGTAAACGGAGCAGGGGATCAGGCTGGGCCAACGGTAGAGAACCAAATTAAAAAAAAAAATCGATGTAATAATAGAGGCGATAAAAGTGGGGAAATATGATGACAGTACTCCGTACTGGTACGAGCACCAGTACGACGAATAACAATGACCTAAACCCTCGACAGCTTCATATCTCTTTATCTACTTAATGAATTGAATAAACTCCCTACTATGATCACCACAAGCACGTTCGCGCTGCCTATAGCCAGCGCCATATTTATCAGCTCATAACTACGCTATGCGAGCTCAAACTCAGGCAAAACACCCATGTGGGTTTCCGTTTCCTCTCCCACTTTGTAAGACAGTCTCCAGCGCAACTTCATGGACTCGACCTTCCTTTCTCTGTCGCCAGCATGCCAAGCTTGCATTGTCGTCGAGATGCCCCGGACCTGCCTTGGTTCCAGTGTTCTGCCTGACTGCGGCAGCAACTTCTGTTCGAATCCCTGAACCATTTTTAGAAAAACGTTCACAGATGGGCGCGAGAAAATCAAAACAAAAAACAAAATAAACGACGAAAAAAAAAAGAGAGAAAGAAAGAAAGCATAGCAAAGAGGAAAAGAACAAACAACAAACACACCTTTGCTACTGCTGTTTGAAAATGTATCTCTGAGATGGGCAGAGCTGTGCTATTTGAAAAAGCAAATGCAATGCTAATGGCAGCCGGGTTGCTGGGCGGACGGTTGGCGACATATTCTATTATGACATGCCCGTTGAATGCCACGCCGCGCTTCTCAAGCGGTTTCGTCGGTGTCTCTGGTGGCAGTGCTGATGAGAACGACCACTCGTCATCGTCTGCTGCGGCCGATGACGAAGCCTGTGCTTTGGTGGCCGGAGGTGCATGTGCTGATGCACCTTGTACCGGAGGGGTGCTAGAGGCCGATGACGAAAACTTGGGAGATGCGAGAGCCGCAAACGGATCCGAAGCAGGAACTTTCGGCGCAGCAAAGGCAGACGACTGATAGCTCGGCTGGGGGGTGCTGGACTGTGATGTGGCTGCAGCCGCGGAGGAAAATGGAGAAAACAGAGACGAGAAGGCGTTCCCTTCCGTTGACGAGGAGGCCAGGGGCGGCGGAGACGGCGTTGGAACCGTCCCCTTTGCAGTACTGCCTTGCGTTATGGACGACAGCAACGCCGGACCCGGGACATCTGCAAAGACAGCTTGTCAATATGCGACCGCGCCATGTCGAAAGCTTGGCGCTTTCTCTGTAAACAAAGACAACGCTGAAAGAGAAAACACTGAAAGAGGATAGAACGTACTGCTGTTGGCCCCAAAGCCCAATGCTATGCCGCCGCCGGACGGTGGAGCGTAACTGGTGCTGGGTTCGCCGAAAGAAAGGCCCAGCAAATCGCTTTCGATGCCAGCAGTGCCAGAAGCTGCCGTCGACTGAGGGCCAGCAGAAGCCACTGTACCGTTAGATGGTGCCTGGTCTGCCCCAGTTGAGGAATCGCCGTCGAGGTCAATCAGGGAAAGCTCCTGTGCAGTGGTATTGGTTTTGGCGGATGCGCTGGGGATGGGCCCGCCTTGGGCGATCTTGTTGGCCCCTTCGATATCGCCTTTCTTGAGAAGCTTATAGCGCTCCACGGTACGGTGTATGCTGTCGTTGATATCGAGCAGGCGGGCCACCGCCTCGTGGTCGTCGGACTCTTCCTCGCACATTTTTTGGATTTTGGGCTGGGCGCTGGACAGGGCCGCGGCAAGCTCGGAAAACACGTCGCCGTCCTTCATCGTATCTCCCGGCTGGAAGGCTGCTAGGCGCTCCTCCAATAGCCTCGCCTTTTGCTGGATCCTGGTCACGTCTTCGGCTGCCTTGGCACGGTAGTCGACTTTAGACCGAGTGTCGTAGCCGGCCATGATCTTCATCAGCCGATTTGCCTCTTGGAGATCTTCGGGTGTCCCCCTACGGATCAGCTCCTGAAGTTTGGCGGACTGGGCTTCTCGCTCTTCCTCTTCCATCTCTTCGGCCGATTTGAGGTTCTGTAGGTCAGTAACAGAAACGATAAGCAGTGAACAAACATAGAAAAAAAAAAAAAAAAAAAAAAAAAAAAAAAAAAAAAAAAAACAGAAACAGAAAAAAGGCCAGAAAGGGGCCAGAAAGGGCAGCGTACATCACTTGGGTTTTGCACCGCCGCGTCTTCTCGGCGCACTTCTGGAAATGTGTATCCCTTGTAGCTCAGGAGACGATGCATATCTCGGATAAAGCCCAAATCCTCCTTGTAGCGGCTGGTTTCGCATATTGTCCCGCGCCATTCTTCGATCGCGCCGAGGATCTTCAGCTGGACCCGGGTTGGCCGTATGGGTGGCCGTTCTGGAAAGCGCCGCACCAGCTCGTTCAAGAACTCCTTCGTGCTGATCTGCAAATGGAAGGGATAGCCGCAGTTTTTGACGCAGATGTCGAGGAGATTGAGGGCCAGAAGCGCGACGTTCGGGTTGCGGTGGTTGATGTATCCGACGATCGCAGTGGCAGCTTCGCGCGGAGCCGAGCCCTTTTTCGAGTTGATCAGATCGGCAATCTCGAGGTTCAACGCCAAGTTTGGCTCAAAGTTCTCCGGGCTGCAAGCGCTCTGGATAAAGCGCTGCAGCTGGGAAGGGGCAGGATAGGCCGAGTCACCCCAGCGGTCTCGAGCCGCATAGCGAGCCGACGCCGCCTCCATGTTAAACTCGGATTAGTAGCTCCTTTTCTTTTTCTCTTTCTTCGGCCTACTTTGCACCCTTTGCTCTGTTGGCCCGAACGGACGAGTTCGTCTGCTTTGTCTATCGTCTTCCGTTGGCTGCCTGGAGCGAGACGTCACTGTAATGTGTGCTGTCCGACGCCTCCTCCTAACAAAATTCGGGATGGTGTGGATGCGTCTGGTGATCGCAGCCGTCGATGTGGCCTGCCGACGAGTCAAAGGCGGTGGCGACGACTTTGGTAGTGAGTTATCAGCGCCTTGGGAAATGCAAAGCTCCCAGGCTCCTGGCCGTTTTCTGTAACGCAATTTGCGCTTTCCCAGCAATTGACATCCGATTCTGGCCAAATAACAGTGCAGATATAAAACACACTGTCCTTACGCACACTGTCCCCCCTCCATCAACGTAAAGCCCGATGACGCATCAGAATTGCCCTGCAAAGTACAAAGTAGCTTGAAAAAACAGAGAAATATGCTTTTAAAGAAATATGCTTTCTCAAAGGCAGAGCCGGGAACGAAAACGATTGTATTACGGAACTACCGATAAGACACCTGAGCTATGGTTCGCCACAAAAAGGACTTTCACGGCAAGGGGAAGAAAGCTTTCGGGGCCCCAAAGCCAAGGCCTCCCCGCGACGGCGTAGCTGGAGCAGATGCAAACAATGCCTCGCTGGCAACAGGCAGTGTGCGGCCGAAGGCTGCGTGTTGGGATCTCGGCCACTGCGACCCTAAGAGATGCTCGGGGAAGAAGCTGATGAAGTTGGGCATGATGCGGGAACTGCACCTGGGCCAGCGATTTGGAGGAGTGGTCATCACGCCCAATGGGCGCCGCGTGGTGAGCCCAGCCGACAGCGAGCTGCTGGCACAGTTTGGCGCGGCTGTGGTGGAATGCTCGTGGGCGCGGACGAACGAGGTGCAGTGGAACAAGGTAGGCGGCAAGTGTGAGCGGCTGCTGCCCTACTTGGTGGCGGCGAACACTGTCAACTACGGCAAGCCGTGGCGGCTGAACTGTGTTGAGGCGCTCGCCGCTGCGTTCTATATTTGTGGACAGCAGGCATGGGCAGAGGCGATCGTGGCTCCGTTTTCCTATGGCGAGGAATTTCTCAACATCAACCGCACCCTGTTGGACCGCTATGCAGCTTCCGGGGACGAAGCAGGGGTAAAAAAGACAGAGGAAGAGTGGATCGAACAACTGGAGCGTGAATACAGCGATAGTCGAGGAGCTGGAACCAGCGCCGCCGACATGTGGAGAGGCGGAAATACAAACTTGCAGAATTCAGCCAATGACGGAGACGACGTGGATGGGGAGGACCGTGACGACGACGACGACGACGGCGAAGACGACGACGACAGCGAAAACAAGAGCGACAATGTGGACACGGCCGACGGAGGCGAAGATGGAAATGCAGATAGAGACCCGTTTGACATCTCCGACGACGACGACGATGACGATGAAGAAATGGAGGAGATTCGAAGAAAGGTGCTGGCATCCAAGCCATTTGCAAATATAGCAGGGCTCGAAGACGAGAGAAAAGCCCCCGAGAAGATCCATTGGACGGACAAGACTGCGAAACAAGACAACGTCATGCAGCCGGGCTCGGACAAGGACCGGCTTCGAGACTCTGATGACAGCGTTTTGGGCGACGATGCCGATGATGACGGCGATTCTGAGTTTGACCAAATCATCATGGCAACTCCAGCCACCGATCGCACAGGAGTCGCCAAACTCGAGAAGGAGAGAGCCCGAGCAGCCATTTCATCAAGAACATTGACGACGAGCTACATACCGACAGGACAACGAGGTTAGAGAGAGTGGGATGTTTTGAGACAGTCGCCTGCAGATTCCATGGTAGCTTTGGAGAGGTTTATTTTTTTCCTTTTATGTAAAAAAAGCTATCCCAAGCCTTGTAACCTTAGATCTTGCATTCCCTGGTCATATCATACAATCTACTAAATACACGTTTATGGGTTATATGTACACAAGATACAACATAAAATAGGCCAAACATGAGCCAGAGTAGAGAGCGGTCAATGCAGCAGCTCTACAGCTGCCTTTTCTCGACGATTTCCTCGTATGCTTGGATCCTGTCACCGACCTCCATGCCGTCCCATTCGTCAAACGAGAGGCCACACTCGGTGCCCTTGCGCATTTCGCTGACGTCCTTCTTTCCCTGCTTCAAAGCTTCGAGTTTGCCTGATACTGTTAGACAGGTTATGCAGAATGCGGGAGGTAGAGAAAGAGGAGAAAGCATCCATGAATGTACATCAGGAAGGGGTAGAGAGCGCGAGAGCTTGAGAGCGTGAGAACGTGAGGAAGAAAGACAGAAAATAAAATGCCTACCTTCAAATACAGTTTCCCCTTTGCGGAAGACCCGGTAAAGAGCCTGCCGCGTGATCTGGCCGTTACGCACGCGACAGCCGGCAATGTTTTTGAACATACGCCCCTTGACGTTGATGGGGAAAACCTGCAGCACTTCGGCCTCGCCCAAGACTTTGCTGGTGACCTTGGGCGCGAGCCGGTCTGAGAGCTTGTCTTTGACGTCGTCGGTTAGGTGGTAGATTACCGTGTGATCCAGAATCACCACGCCGGCGTTCTTGGCCAGCTTTTTGATGGTCCCAGGCACAGGCATGTTGAAGCTGACGATGAAGCTACCGGTGGTGGCGGCATAATCAACGTCCGACTCAGCCACGGCGCCGGGAGACGACCACAACACCCGAGGCCGGACCTCGTTGTTTCCCAGCTCCATAATGGCTGCGCTCACTGCCTCCACCGAGCCCATCGTATCGCCCTTGACTGCAAAGTTGACAGTCGCAAGACCTGGTTCTCCTTCCTTCTCCTGGTTCTCGTCCACGGCGCTACTCTGCCCCGTCGTATTCGCGGCGTCGTCCTCAAGCGCTGCCGCTCCAGTTCCGGTTCCGGTGGCCGCTGTGGCGGCTGCGGCGGCTGCACGCTCCTGTTCTCGTTCCTTGCGCAGTTGGTCCTCGCCCATAAGCGCCGCCTGGCCGCGGGACTTGATGTCCAAGCGGTACGCCAAGGCTTCTTTTGCGCGAGCCTCCGTGGGAGCCTGCAGCACCTCATCGCCCGCATCCGGCAAGTCTCTCCAGCCCAGAACCTCGACCGGTGTCCCCGGCGGTGCCTCTTCGATCTCAGCGCCGGCCTCGTTCCGCAGAAGACGGATTTTGGCCCAGCTCGTGCCTGCAACAACAATGTCGCCTTTGCGGAGAGTGCCACGCTTGACCAGAACCGTGGCCGTGCGGCCGATCTGCTTGACGCTCGATTCCAGCACCCATCCCTCCGCCATGCCGTCGCGCTCGCTGCGCACATCCAGAATCTCCGACAGCGTCAGGATGTTTTCCTCGAGGTCCGCCATGCCCTGGCCGGTTCGCCCGCTGACACAGACAACCTGGACATCGCCGCCGTGGTCTTCGATGTCGATGCCGTGGCGGGCCAAATCGCTCTTGACATGGTCAATGCGGGCCTCGTCTTTGTCGATCTTGTTAATGGCAACGATGAACGGAACCTTTGCGGCGCGGGCATGCTTGAGAGCTTCGAGCGTCTGGGGCTTGACGCTGTCGTCGGCCGCCACAACCAGAATCACAATGTCGGTGACGTTGGCGCCGCGTTGGCGCATGGTCAGAAACGCAGCATGGCCGGGCGTATCGAGAAAGGTGATCTGTTTGCCGTTGGACATGTTGACGGTGAAGGCGCCGATGTGCTGCGTGATGCCGCCGTGCTCCTGGGCCGCCACCGACGACTTGCGCAGCCAGTCCAGCATCGTGGTCTTGCCGTGGTCGACATGGCCCATGATCGTCACGATTGGCGGCCGCTCGGGAAGTGCGGAAGGGTCCTCTGCAGGCGGGCGGGCTTTGAGGTCGACAGAGTCGCCTGAGCCAACCGTTGGCTCAAAGCCATACTCCTGTGCAATGAGAGCCGCCGTCTCACCCGTCAGCACATTGTCGAGGGCGATGTCGTCAAACCCAAGTTCGGCCAGCTGGCGGAGAAAATCGTTGGGCTTTATGCGCAGTGCGGTGCCGAGATTGGCAACGCTGATGAATTCGGGGAGCAGAATGGGTGTGGGATTCTGGGAAGATGCCGCAGCAAGCTCTGCTTCTTTCTGGCGCTTCTTCTCTTCTTTGCGCCGGCGCTTCTCCTCAAGCCAGTCGTCGTCGAGCCCGTCGTCGTCTTCTTCGTTCCTGTCAGCCCAGCGGTCTTGCCGCTGAGCCTTTCGCTTGGACTTTTTCGTCTTGTCCACGCCAGTTCGCTCTTTTCGTGCCTTCCTGTGGTGCTCCCAGATGGGCGGCGAGAACTCCATCTCGGGAGATGCGTATGCTGTTGGCAGCTGCTCTTCCATAGCCAGTATCGACGGGTCAAGGTCGTCTACCGGTAGTGTCTGCTGCACCGGTCCGTCTCGCAGTTGCGGTCTGTCGTCGGTCCAGGCCCAGCTGTCCTGTTGACCCGCTGTGTTCTCGCCAACAGCACTATTTTCGCCCCCTTGCTTCCCAAAGCTGCTGCTTCTCCCACGCCCAGCACCGCGACGGGCGCCTATCCCCGAGTCCGCAGTACCGATCCGGGCCTCGAACTCGGACCAGAACTTGTCTCCATTTTGCCGTTGTCCGGGACCAGGCCGGCCAATTTTCTTTGGCACTGGCGAAGAGCGTATGGGCTCAAAGGCAAGGGGCGACGCGTTCTTGGTTGGGCTTCCTGGACGGCGTGAAGAAGGAGTGGAAAGGCGTTGCCCCAGTTGACCCAAGGGCTTTGGCCGTTGAGAAGGGAAGTTATTGTCTCGAGCAGATACAATGGGTTGTCTAGGAAGCGGCTGCCGTGGCTTTCGCCGGGTGAGCTGGCCCCACACTGTCACTTCTGCATCATAGCCATTCGACGAGGCGTCATGAAGTGATGGACGGCCACCGGGGGCTGACGTCGAAGATGGTCTAGACGGCGGTTGAGAAAAGTCGTCACGACCAGAAATTATCCTGGATGGGATACTCTCTGGCGCTGCGCGATGATTGGCCGTGGGTCGCAGCTGAAAAGGAACCGGCGGTGTTGCCGATGCACGACCAAGAGAAGGTGTGCCTCCAAAGGGTTTCCTGAAAGCACGCCGCGATGATCCTTCACCCTCAGAGTTCCCAGAAAAAAACCGTGGCCGGTACCTATATACACGCCATGTTTGGCCTCCAGAGCAAAAGCTGCTGTCGAGGATGGCTGGCAGGACGTTCAGACTCCTCAGAGGGGCAGTCGCGACTGACGATCCTGGGCAGCGATTCTGGAAAGACATTTTCATTTAGCAAGCAGGAAAAGCACCTGATTGGACGGGCCTCGTTTGTTGCCCTGTCGTGTCCTATTGCGCTTGACTCACTCTCAGAGATGCCCCTTTGATCATGGTGGCACAGTCTCGATGCTGTCGGTCATTTGGGCTCTTTTGCCTGTGGGCTTGTTGTTTGCTCCCGAAATCAGATAGCAGTTGAGATTGGAAAAAAAAAGATAAATTACTGATGCGTCGCATTAACACTTTTTTGAACACGCCACCAATGGACTTTCGGCAGACCCACTTAATTTTACCGGACTTCGCACCCGCAATTCAGCGTAGCTTCAGCTTCTAGACGATATAATACCCCAGAAAGCCCCCCAAAAAAAACTTCTTGTTCTGGATGCAAAATATTTCCCCTGCCCTTCGGCCCTGCCTCCTTCAACAACGCAACCGACATCATGGCTAATAAACGGATATTGAAAGGCATCCGCAAAGGCAATGGATCAAGTTCCAGCACGGGTTTGGGAACCCCCCCGGCGCCATTTAAGCCGTGCCCAGAGAGCTTGGAGCCGTTTTGCGACCAGCTCTCGACGAAATACGCATATATCGCCCACGTCGACAGCAAGCCACGGTCATTTAAGCGCAAGATTTTTTTGATTCCGATAGCGATCAACCTGACGGTGGCTCTTCTTTTTGCCTTGCGCGTGTGGTACATCGGCCCTTACTATCTGCAGTTGCTGGAGACAACGCTGGGAACAGCCAACGAGATGACCCTCGTGGCGCGAGAGCTGTCTTGGCCACAGTTGGCATCTGTGGTTCTGCGGCGGGGGTTCACCTTTATGCTAGACCTTCTCCTCGCCATCTTTGTGTGGCCGTGGCCGGTGGAGTTTTGTTTTGGCATGCGGCATGGCAATCCGATGAGTTGGCGCTGGATGGTTGGGTTCCGCGACAAGGAGATCTACGTGCGGCGAAGCCGCTCGTGGTACAAGCTAGTCAAGCAGGGCGATGCCGATGGCACATCTTCGACGACCGATGTGATCAACGACGACAAGGCCCGCAAGGTGCTGCTCTCATACGTCATGCAAGCTACGTCAGCCATGCTTTTGGAGAAGACCGGCTACCTCACAATGGACAAGAACTGGGACCTTGACTGGAACTTAATGGTGTGGGCTACTACATTGGTTGATAAGAAAGAATTGGCGCTAGAGGCTTTCAACACTTTGGTGCTGGTCCATCACAAGGAATACGGCTGGCTCTGTGTGGATATGAGAGCACTGCGCGGAAGCGGGCCGGGGGGTGGCGGCGCAGTCGACGAGGAACGGCGGCGCCAGGTTTTCGCCTTTCGGGATGCGTTGGCGGCACGGGACGCAGAAGATTTGTTTTTCCGCTGGATTGAGATCATCCAATACGAAGCGTCACGGCCCGGCGGCCTGCATGACCCAGAGAGACAGGCCGAGGTTGCGAAGCAGGTGCGGGATCTCTTCCAGGCCAAAGGTATCGATTTTGATGAGCTTTGGAAAGAGACCGTGGGTTCAGACGGTTTGGCTGGCATGTGATCATGGCGTTGCGGAGTCTATGTAATGACTAGGCATGTGGCATTGGGCAATAATCAGAAAGGTTACGCCGTCTTGTTATGGCACACTCTGAACGTTGATAATATGGGGAGAAAGATTAACTCAAAAAACCCCCTTATGACACATGCAGTACGGAGTAGACAACCTGGTAAACCAACAGCTCCCCTCCCATCGACCAACCCGCAGATCTCAATTCCCTATATGCATTGCCAGATTTTCTCGAGCAACTCTCCAAGCGCCCGCTCATGGTAGCATCGCAAATGGCACTATTTCTTTGATTTTCCCTTTGGTTTGCCTAGTGCGGACTCGCGAGCTTTGGCCTCCCGTGCCTCAATCTCGGCTTTCCGCGCCTGTTCCTGTGCTTCTTTCGCCTCTTTCTCTGCCTGTTGTTGGGCCAGTTAGGGACCTGCTGCAGAAAAAAGGAAGAAAGATAAAAAAGAAGAAAAAAAAAAAAAAGGGGGGGGGGGGGGGGGACACAGCCAAGCATGGCAATGGACATTACTAACCTTCTTCCTGGCCGCTTCCGCCTCACGTTTCTCCCGAATAACCTTGAGACGGGCCAGGTCTGCCTTGGCTTCGTCGGTCTTGCCCTGCTCGTGTAACTTGCGATAACGTTCCTTGGCTTGCAGAGCCTCGAGGGACTCGCGCTCTTTTCTGCTGGGTGTTCCATCAGCTATGCTGAGGTCGGCCACGCCTTCAGCAGCCGCATCAGCCGCTGCCTTTGGCTGTACTATTTTTGTCTGGTTGCGGCTAGCTTTAGAGTGGTTGGGGTTCGCAGGCAGGTCATCCTCGCTCTCCTCGTCGTCGTCGCCGCTCGAAGGCAAGTCGCCCACTTGGACTGCCCGTCCCTTAGACCGAGCAATGGCGGCTTCCTTGCGAGCCTTTTTCTCCTGCTTGCGGGCCTCGCGCGAAAAGGCGTTGGCGTCGTTGGCACCGGCCGACTTGGAGTGCGGTTCGCCGTCGTCTGACTCCTCTTCTTCCGATGATTCGTTCTCTGAGTCGTCCTCCGAACCGCGACCATTGAGCTTCTTCTGGGCATCTTCACTCCACATGCTGATCTCGTTGCCATCGGCATCTACCGGTCGCAGGTCACGCGAGAAATGTTTCCCGCCTGTAGAAGAGGACAAGGGAACCAGGTCAGTCGACATACCCCACAGTCAGAGAAAGAAACAACCAGGGAGCGTTGTGTGACATACCTCCACGAGTGAACTTGCGGAACTTGCCACCACGGCCACGCGAGTTCGCGCCGGGCTGAGCACTGGCCATAATGTCTTTTTGTTGAAGTTACTTAAAAATAAAGGAAACCGGGCAGTCTCTTTTCTTCAAGAGCTAACGGCCTGCAACAAAACAGTAGAAAAAAAGTAAGCAGCTGTCTAGAACCAAAGGGTTCACAAAATAATAAATATTCGGCTGTAGCGAGCTGGCTGTGGTGTATGGTAAACGAATCGTCATACACTATCTGAAGACCAAGGGAGGGTTGAGCAGCGAGAGAGGGAAAGCAAACAAAAGAGAGGGGCAAACTGCTGCTAAATATATTGGTGAGTAAAAATGCACCCAACGACGCAACTGTGTGGAAAGAGGGGTAATTTGCAGGTGACAGCAACGAGTCAGGCCCAAGTTACCCGTTGTATGATGTAGTCGCATAAATATGATCAAGTGCAGACTTGTTGCCGTGAGCTGCAAGAGTGAGTCAATGGCCTCGTCTTCTTTCTTCGCACAGCGAGTAGGAGGGGCAACAGAAGTGTAATATCCATAGAACGGGATCCTGCGCCGCATTGCACTCAATTTGGGTAGCATCGCTTCCCCACTGTTGACTACAGATTTTTTTGCCCAGAGGCCCACACGTCTCGCCCACAAATCATATATTAAGCTTATTATTACTTCGTACGAGTGTCGAAGACACCAGCCTCTGGTGTTCATACTCGAACTTGTGGAATATTAATACGTCGTAATACAATCAATCTGGCTAACTCGCCTGCGGTGAGTTGCAAGCCTATTTTAACAGCTTAAATGTTATCGTGTACTCCGTATTACAGAGTGCTTCACCACTGAATGTTTTGCAAGCTCACAGCGTATTCTACAAGCCAGGTTTTAATCCACGTGACACTTATAGGCCTAGAACGATATTCGTAAAAGCTGACCGCCCCACTACGGTTTAGTGCTTGGCGCCGTCTCGTATGGATATTAATTTCTCGCGTTGTGACAGCAATTTTTTTTTTTTCTTCCTTCTTCTTTCTTCATCATAAACTGAATCCTTCATATTCACTCTGACTTTAGCCCGCATTACTTGTATTGCCGCAGTGGCAGGTCTTGGAGGGGAAACTGGAGGAAAGAATAAGAATTTTTGATCGATTGCCAACTCCTTTTAGGGGTACTTTGTTTGCCACAGCAGTTGATTCTGTTTGGCTTCTGAAGAATTTTGCAACAGTCGATACATCCAAGCTAGATACTAAACGCTTTGATTCTGTTTACCCAGCGGACTCTGCCGTTCTCTCCTGCTTTCCTCGAATCGATTTCGACATGCCTCTCGCATCAAACTATTTCTTTTGTCGATTCAACTCAGGCTTAAGAGGACTACCAAATATCTTTGCCGTCGTGGATGCCAGCTGTTCCGAAGCGAGCCAGATCCCACTTTTTGAAGATGTGAAGCTGCGCGCGTTATTGAATCAGGTATTCGAAAAAAAGCAAAGTTTTGATCTGGCTTAAGTTTCAGACCCTTCCGGGAAACGTGGACTGTGGCTGGCCTGTATTCGTTCCCAAGTTAAAACATACAAACGGCCGGCAGAGCAGCGGAATTCTCTCTACACAACCCGACGCTTGCTTGTATTGCTCTTGGCGACAGCGATGGGAGTCCGGTGAATCTGCTGTATCTTGGATCATATACCTGTGTAGACGGATGTAGGTAGAGACCGATTGCCCAGTGGTCTGACGCCTTGCATGATCGGTCCCCATGGGGGCCAATATCATTGTTAACTCGATCTGTTGGCATGTCTCGACACATTTTGGATTCGAGCACTCGTCTGGATAAAACCCTGACAGAGGCGCCGACCAGGTCATCTGCCTTTGGAGAGAGGATGTAGCATGTTGCTCCCAGCCGAGATGGCTTTAGAGCCTGGAGCCGCGCCCATCCGTTGGGTTTTCGGCGGTGAGATTGAAGACGGCCAAGGCCGGCAGCCGAGTTACATATGTGAGACGAGCGTCAGTCCCAAGCAGCCCAGCTACTTGCTCTTTCCAATAACGTGCAACAACCATCACAACAACACTGGCCGTGCATGGACAGAAGCCCGAAAGTGGTTGCAGAACTGATGGCAAAATGGGCGTAAAGACAAAATTAAACATAACTTTTCTGTTCAAGAACAAACGCTTGGAAATGCGTTAAGCTGCTTTCCCATATCTTACTAAATACATCGTTTTTATTGTTACCAACCCAAGCTACACGGTTACTGCTGCATTGGCTTGAGGTCTTCAGCAACGTGGAAAGGCGCTTCAGTCTTGCTACGAACTTCGTCGACTGTTACGCCATCAGCAATTTCAATCAACGTCAACCCTTGAGGACCATTGACATCGAAAACACCCTAATGCACCGTCAGCGATACAGCGACGGAAATCGTGGAGGTTAAAGAACGAACGGCCAGCTTCCTTTCCCCCGTCCGTCGCCCAATAACGAACAAGACTCTGTAAATGGGATTCGAGAACACTTACCAGTTCAGTAATGATGAGCGAAACACAGCCCTTGCCCGTGAGAGGGAACGCACATTGCTTGACAATCTTGGGATTGCCCTTGCGGTCTGTGTGCTCCATTGTAACGACAACCTTGGTCCGGCTTGGGTTGCTGACAAGATCCATGGCGCCGCCAAAGCCCTTGACTTTGCCTGGAAGCATCCAGTTTGCCAGGTCGCCGGTCGCGCTCACTTGCATGCCGCCCAGCATAGTTAAATCAATCCGGCCGCTGCGGATCATGCCAAAGCTTTCCTCGCTGCCAAATACGGATGCGCCCTTGCTAAGGGTCACCGTCTCTTTGCCGGCGTTGATCAGATCGGGGTCTTCTTCGCCCTTCCTTGGATACGGGCCCAAGCCCAGAATGCCATTCTCGCTCTGCAGCTGCACTTCAACTTCCGGCCCAACAAATTTGGGTGCCAGCATGGGCATGCCAATGCCCAAGTTGGCATACATGCCATTCTTGAACTCCTTGGCGGCACGTCGCACAATCCGCTCACGCTTCTGCGCTGTGCTGCCAGAGCCCAGAGCTGCTTTTGCTGCCTCTTCGGCATCCGCGTCATCCAACGTCCACACATACTTCTCTATGTTCTTCGGCGAGGTGCTCTGCACTACGCGCTGCACATAGATACCAGGAAGGTGCACAGACTCAGGGGGGATCTCGCCGGGTTCCACAATATGCTCAGCCTCCACAATGGTCGTCTTTGCATTCCGACCCATGGCGCCGTTGAAATTGTGCGCTGCCAGACGGAACTGGCAATTGCCCAGTCGATCCGCCTTGTAAGCCTTCACAAAAGCGTAGTCACCTTGTATGCTCTCTTCCATCAAATACGGCTTGCCGTTGAACACACGGACATCCTTTGGCGTCGAGAACTCGCCCGGCGTGCCATCAGGCTTGTTGCGCAGCGGCAGCTCGCCGGTCTGCACAACCGTACCCAATGCCGCTGGGGTGAAAAAGGCCGGAATGCCGCGGCCGCCAGCAGCGCAGCGCTCCGCAAGAGTACCCTGGGGTGTCAACTCAAGCTCCACCTCGCCCGTCAGATACATCTTTTCTAGTGTCTTGTTCTCGCCGATGTACGACGAGATCATCTTGCGGATCTGCTTCGTCTGTAGCAGCTTTCCCAAGCCGCTGTTGTCGGTGCCGGCATTGTTGGATACGGCCGTCAATCCGGTAATATGAGGCATGTCTCTCACTGTGTCGATAAGGGTGTCGGCCACACCGCAAAGACCAAACCCGCCACATAAGATGGTCGAGTTCGGCTTTAGATCTTTCAGGGCTTCGGCGGGGGACGGGTAGACCTTGTTGATCTCGCCTCGGCGAGCCGTAGCCGAAAAACAGCGCGCAAACAAGGCTGCATGCTATATATTTGTTTTCCTCAAGTCAGCAGGGCAGGTCTTAAAGAAATTGAAACCCCCCCCCCCAAACAAGGCACAGCAATGAAACAGCCTTATGGTTCAGGAGTACTCACATTCGTTCCATATTTGGAGTAAGCTCCAATACTTCTAAGGCAAGTAATTGCTGAACGCATTTTGCTTTTTAAACCTGCACAATTGGCAGAACTAGGCCCTGGCAAGGCGGAAAAGGTGGAATGCAGGAGAGGCTGTGAACATAAAAGAGGGGCTAAGACCAGAAATTAGAAACCAGAAGGGTTCGGCAATTTCGACTTTCCAAATGTGCCTGGGAATGGTGAATCAAAAAAATACGAACAAAGTCAGTGGCCGTGACAACAAGGGAGAAAAAAGCCACATGGCGATGATGACAATAAACCAGAAACTTTTAAACCGTCACCAAGCGGAACGCGGAGTACCGCCGAAGGCCCGTGTACAAAATTACATGGCCGGATAACAGAGCGGTCCGAACACTTTTCTTAACGATTTCATTTCGGGGTATATTCGGCACTGTTCGGCAAATATTGCCATACATTTTGAGAGGCTACGGGAAATGGCGGGGTGCTTTTGCGGCGGACTGGGCCTGAAGCTCGCCAACTTGATCACGTGATATGGAATCACCGACTGACAATTCTCACTGTGGCATTTACCCGAGTCACATTTTTACGATGAACAAGAAGGGTTTAGAAATGGCAGGAGCAGGTGATTCCGACAATAAAATACAAACTTAATCAACCTTGCCCAACATAAAACTACTACGGCTAGAGTTCAGACTGAAGCCGTGACATGTTAAAACCGTATGCGCACCGCCAGTGTAATCAATGTAAGAAGCGGGCCAAATGCTCACCAAAAGAGACGCCGAAGCTGGAAACTGAATAAAAACACAAAACGGGGTGAGAACACCCAAGACACAGCAAGCAATGCAAGTACCGATACAAAACGAAAGAAAAATCATCAAGCTAGGCACCATAGTAATCGGGAAAGCAGTTCCACCACCACAATGCCGCCGGTTCATAGAGAAAGATGGCTTCATTCGTTCATTGATGTTAGATTGGGCACCTCAGTGCAGCACCACTCTTGTATTCTATTGAATCGTTACACCATTAAACACGACTGCCGACAGCCGTTTTAAGAGGGGTCTGTTCAGTGGTATTGAATGTCCAACGACCTAGTTTAATCGTTAGCTATTTGAAAGTCGCTCCGCCATTTCTCTCAGTATAACCAGGCAGCAGGTGCGCTGTTATAAGAGCTTGCAGACCACTCACCATAAGAAAGGTTTTCGGCAGTGTACTCCAACACGGTGAGCCGCCGTTTGTTGCAATAAGCGGTTTTATCCAAAATATCGCGTTTCAAATTCGGAGCCGATAGCTCTGCCACCGGCTTCTCGAACATCTCTGACAGTGCCTCGACAGCCATCTCCAAGTCTTTCTGGTTGTTTTCGAACATCTCCGTCAAATTGTTTCGGGCGAGGTAGAAGGCAAAGGCGTAAGTCCACTTGAGCGTCTGGCGACACGCTTGCAGCGCTTGTGATGCCGCCTGAAGGTACTGAACTTCGATCCACGACATTCCCGAAGTTGTCTGAAGCTGAACCATTTTCTGTTCTGTGCGGGTGTAGATGTCCTTATCGAGGCGGGCCGACTGCTCGTGATTTGCATAGCGATTGTAGTAATGGAGATAGCGCTCCAAAGAGACGCGCGACTTTGCCTGCGCATCCCGCGCTTCAGTTCCGCTCCGCTCTTCGAAACGGTTGCAGTTGTACCAGCTGGTCCCGTGTTCAGACCACAAGCCCATACACATCCAGCAAAACTCGTGCTTGCATTTGCGGCATGTCATGTGGTTGCAGCCTCCATTTTTTTCAATCGTGGAGTTGCATTTCGGGCACTCTTTTGTGTTCGCTGATATCCAGTTGGCCGTTTCGGAGTCGTCGGCGCACTTTTTGAGCCATTGCTTAACCAACCTGCACGGTGCCGGCTGGTGGTCCGTTAGAGTGCAGCCGAAGCAAAACCGAAATCCGCAGGCACACTCGACTGTTGGCACGATTCTGTCCAAATCCTTCTTCTTGACCTTGCAATCCACAGCATTTTGGCAGTCTGGGGCCGGGCACCACTTCAGGCAGTCCTTGTCCTCAACATAGGTGCGATTGAGCAGCTCGTGGTATCGGTCCGTTAAATCGGGCGTGACAAGAACGTCGAGCGACTTCGCATCGATAATGCGACCACAGCCAACAGAAGGGCACTGTATTCTGGCAGCCTCTCCTTCGTCTCGGATCTTCTGGGTCAAATACTGCCGGTAGCAGTTGACGCAGTAGCGATGACCACATTTGATTGCAAACGTCTCCAGGTCGTCCCCGTCTTCGCAGCATATATCACAAACAAACCCGGGAATCACCTCAAGACGAGGTTGACTCGCCGAACTTGGCCCCAGGCCCGCAGCCTCCAAGACTTTAGCTGGGTGCTCCATGTACTCCTCGATAAGGCGTTCTTTGTTCCAGCGGAAGTGACGAAGAAGTATGGCGGCGTCCTCGGGGCGCATTTCGAGAATCAAGTCGACATCGTCAATTAATTCCTTTTGCTGCTTCTGGATATCCTGGGGGTCGTAGACTTTGTATTCCACCTCATAGGCCTTCATGCGCTTCTCGCCAATAACATCCTTGCCCAACTCAATATCGGCATCGTCCGGATCGTCGCCGAAGTCATCGAAATCTACAACATCCAATATGATCAGCATGAAGTGAGACAAAAAAGAAAACAAGACCTGCCAATACACTTTTTCGTGTAATTAAAAAAGGCTCCGTTCTGGGTGTAATACATACCTTCAATGTCGCTATCGTCCTGCAGGGCATCCTCATCGCTGGACACGTTGGACATGAATTCATCGTCCGAATCCATGGTGTTAGAGACCGTAGTCTGTGGGGTAGGTGGACCGTTTGACAAAAGAGATAAAACGGATGGCCTTGCGGCTGCTGTCTTCGTGTCTTTGTTCAGCGAGGCTGTCGAAGCCTCTTTAGGGCCCTCTGGGGGGAGTCTCCTCTGGCGAAGAGAGCGACCCTCAACGGGTAACGTCACCTCAGCGGCCTTCCGCTTAGATGCTCGAGGAATTGTGAAAATATCCAAAGCTCGTCAACGACTGATGACGAGCCCTTGCCCTCTTTTTCTTTTTAGATAGAGAGACCAATGTAGATAAATTGTGAGAATATCCAAAGCTTGTCAACGACGGATGACGAGCCCTAGCACTCTTTAAAGATAGAGACAATAATGTGGCGTGGACACCGCCCTTTGCGGACCACTACAAACGACCTGTCTACCGGGTGAAGTTTGGGGGTGATGGGGGAGGGTTTTAAAAGAGAGTAAATAAAGAAAGGGACACAAATGAAAGAGAAAACGTCAACAGTTGAAGCTAGCAAACGAACAAAGTCTTTTTGTAAATGCCACAAACGTGAAATCGTCGTCGAGGTTGATCAGAAGCATCATAAGCAAATGAGAGTCTACTCGATACGCTTTGCCCCTTGGGCACGGGCTTCCCATTAATAAGGCATGAAATGCATAGGCAGACGAGGGGCAAATTTTCCAGCGTGGCTACATTTACACGTGACCTTTTATCTGTACGCCCGGATATTTGTACTAGTTTGGCTTTATTACGAATCCCTTGTACACCGTATCCTTTCTGCGTACTCCGTACTTACGGGGCACGAGTACGACGTAATTACGTCGTATTACTTTATCCTGACAGCTTCAGACCTTTTGACAGCCTACGTACCTAAGTGCAGCAATTCTACGACGCCCGACAGACTTATATGAATCCTGCTGGAAAAAACTTGTATTCAAAGTACGTATGTACTTTTTTTAATGAAAAAAATAAAATCAGCGCCAGTACATTGAGGCCTGTATAGCCAGTAATAGTCTCTGCCTCTTTTTTAAACTGCCTCTCGTAGTAAATGGCGCCCAGTTATTGCGAACATGCCGATATGTTTCAAAAGGCCATTCAGACGCCTACACGCAGAAACCAGAGAATGAAAACGCGCCTCTTGATGTGGCTTGCCTAGCCATATTAAGCAGCGCCAATAACTTTGTCTGCCATTGAAACTGTAGAAGGTCAGTATCAGTCTGCTAAAAGGCCGAGCCAAAAAAAAAAAAGGCAAGATATTCGCAGATTTCGTCGTGGCACATACCATTGGTGCCCGTGCTGTCAGGTTCAACATGTGCACTCTTCACCTTGCCGTTTTCGATAACGAGAGCATATCTCTTAGAGCGATGGTTTCCGAAAAAGGCAGAGGCATCGAAGTCAAGATCCAGCGCTTTAGTAAACTCGCCGGCTGGATCACCAAGAAATCGGATCTGTGCCAGACAGATATCGTTAGCTAGTGACTAGTCGCTTCTCCTGTCATCCCGATTCCAAGAACGGCTTTACATACCCCGGACTTATGCTCAGGATCCAAGTCCTCGGCCCAAGCCTTCATTCTGTTGTTAAAGACGGTGTCAGCTGTTTCGTGAGTTCCCATTGACGCGGCTAGCTATTGTTTTCGTCAAGCACATACACAAAGGCATCGTTGACCGACACAACAAAGACTTGCCCGGCTTCTTTTAGCTTCGGGTGCTTGATGTACGAAGGGACATGCGTTTGCGAGCAACCCGTGGAAAAGGCACCTGGCACGCCAACGATAACTCCATCGCCCTTTCGAAACTCCTCGGCCAGATTAACTTTGTTGCCGGGGCTATCCTCAACCAGTACCTCAAGATCAGGGATAGCTTGGCCGACACTGACGAGAGCGCGCGGCGTGGCATGGAAGCTTCGCGTAGCAGCTACGCGGCCGCTGAAAGTGGCCGCATTGGCCGTAATGGCTGCTTGTCGGAAACCCCGGAATGCCATGGTTTGGAAGATAGGCTGCTGAGATGAATGAAATAGCCACTGGGACAAAACTAAAAGCTGGTTTTGATGCTTATACTCGAACGTTGTAGGAAGCCAAACGCACGGGAGAGAGGTTATGCTATTTCTCTATAGAAAAGGGGGGCAGCTCGGACTTTCTGTATTTAGTCATAATTTCATTTAGACAGGGTATCTGAAATAAGAACGGAGTATTACTACTTCGGATTAACATTTTATACACAGGTTATATGCAAGTTGGAGCAGTGATGAAAAAGGCGGTGACACACTGAGCAGTTATCGGCTTTCATTGGGTTGACACCTTTTTTTGTTTCTTTTCTTGGTTTCTTTACACTAGCAAATATACGGAGCGTAAACTTATCCAAAGAAAACCGTGTCCAATGTGTCGAGGAATAGAGCTTGTAAAAGGTCGCATTGGTTCAGATTTTGGTCGTCCTTGTCCAGAACTGAGCATAATGCATCTCCATGCTGTCCCCAGATAGACCTTGATGGTCTGAAGGGGTGCTTACAGCGCTGTTTTATTACATTGTACTTCAGTACGTCGTACTTCGTACTTCAGTACATCGTACTCGTACTCCGTATATCCTTACTCATGGAGTTCTCGTAATCTGATTGGCCGAGGGCTCTACATCTTAAAGTTGGCCAGTTTTTAGGATCACGACAACAAATACACTCTCACTATTAAAAATACTGAATTCTTTCTATTTTGTCCCGTATACTCCGTACCGATAAGTAATAATGCACCTTACGAGTAAACAATGGGAAAGTAAGCCTCATAGGCGCTTCCTGCTTACGAGTACAATAAGTATTACAGTCGTCAAGACAAGCAGGCATTGTGTCACGTGATTGTATTGTCCTAGCAACGGCTATTTACTTTGGTTTACGATATGTACTCCGTACTCCGTACACATCAAGGCTCTACGCGGAGTACAAAGAATTATCTAGACATTATTACTGCTTCTTTCGATACATATCACGTTTTTGTCTACTCGAAGGATATTAAAATAACAATATCATATTTGAGCAACTCGAACAATATTCCACTGCCAGCTCCCAACGGTAATATACTGGGTATGAGTTCCCGACGAATCGTCATCGACAGCGATGACGATTTCGACGAGCTTCCCTCTTTCAGATGTCGAACTCCCAAGAGCTCAACAATTGTACCAGCAAAAGCATCTAAAGAATCTACCACATCTAGCAATCGTCTCACACACCAAAGCACTACTGCTCGCAGACGAAAGCTAGGCGGTTTGGTCAACGATGACTCCTTGCTCATGCCTTACAACAACAAAAACACCAAGAGTATTCGAAGTCGCAGATTGCGTCCGCAATATGATCTAGCTAGAGTCAATACTAAGGAACAGTTTGCGCCTTCAGTTACTAAGGCATGCTCGAACAAGGCCAAAGAACATGCATGTCTGCCTTTTGAAGAGAATGAAACACAGCAGGCTCTGGATCATGATGCATTTGAGCCCAATTGCCAAAGCAAACGCGACGACCATAGCGTTAATGAAGAGAGTGAAGCCGACGAGGAGAGTGATGACGGCAACTTATCCTCCAGTTTTTGTGATACCTCGACAACAAGCGATTCTTCGTTAAATTCACTTGGCGATTATTTTCGGCCGTCTTCAAAGCTAAGAGTCCGGCACCAGTCGCTTTCAAATCCACGAAAGCAAGACAAAGTCTCCGGAAATGGAATACGAAAGGCGTCTCCCCTTCACGTCAACTATACTCTTGACGACGAATCTGAAGAAGCGAGTTCGTTATTTTTCTCCGCTGAAGAGACAATCTCGCCGTTAGAAAGGCCGACGAATTATCATTGCCCGTAAGTCACAAACCAGGAGGTCGTGGCAAGTTTCTATCTCGTTCAACAGCTGCTAACCATTGCCTTTTTTTTACAGAGATCTCAATAAGAGCAATCCGGCAAGTGGGAAGACTGGCAAGAGAGGCACTGGAACGCCTGATTCCCTCAACCCATTGGCCCCTGAAAGCACCACAAAGAAGCATGCAAAAGGCCTTGTCTCGCCAACAAAAAAACTACCGCGTATCCCACAAACTCCCCACCGTCCCAGCACAGGTGCTTTTTGGGATCAGCAGCTTATTGACGAGTGGAATATGGAGCACTCGCCTCGCAAACTTCTGTTTGACACAGATAAGCCCGCCAAGAAATCCAAAGATGCAGTATCTCGGCTTTCTTCACAGAATGGAGGAGGAGCAAGGGACAGACAAGCTAAAAAACAGTTTCAGCTGGTAAAGCACAAAATTGCCGAGGAATTCCTTGCCGAGTTAGACAATACCATCACCAATGGCGAGCTCGGCCGATTGACCACGCCAACTGGTGGTGTCAAAATTGAATGGTCCAACAAGCTGAATACAACGGCAGGAAGGGCAAATTGGAAGCGAGAAACGCGTCAGCAAAAGCCTAAGCCAGAGCTTTCCGACACACCATTATGCAACAAAACAGCAGCCACACAATTAACAGTGCATACCATACATCATGCGTCCATTGAGCTGGCCGAAAAAGTCATAAATGACGAGCACAAGCTGTTAAACGTATTGGCACATGAATTTTGCCACCTTGCAAACTTTATGATAAGTGGTATAACGGGAAACCCACATGGCAAGGAATTCAAAGCCTGGGCGGCCAAATGCTCTAAGCATTTTGGTTGCCGTGGCATACAAGTAACGACAAAACACTCGTACGAGATTGACTTCAAGTACGTTTGGACGTGCGTCGAATGTGCCACCGACTTCAAGCGGCATTCAAAGAGCATTGATCCATCACGCCACCGATGTGGTTCCTGCAAGGGGAAGCTGCAACAGACGAAGCCAGTGCCTCGTGGCAACCGCAGTGAAGGTGGCGCTTCAACCGGACCATCGGAGTACCAAAAGTTCATGAAGGAACATATGGGAATTGTGCGGCGAGAAAATCCGGGGAGTCCGCAAAAGGACATAATGAAGCTGGTGGCAGATAAATGGGCCAAGGCAAAGGAGGGAAATAAAATCAAAATCTTCTCTGTGGCACCAATCGATGAGCCTGCGCAGAGTAGTCAGCTAATACCCAAGCAAGCTGGACAGGACTTTGCAGTAGACAATCTTGCAACGAAGCTTGCCGAACTGCCGTTGGAGTAGCCTTGTCTGCGAAGAATTACACTCGAATAGAAATAATAGACCATGGCAAGGCTTCGCATGCGTTTTGTTGCCGTTTTTCTGTTGAAACTGTTCTCTTTTCTTCGAAAGACAATCAGTGTGGAACTGGAGACCCATGAAGGTAACTAATAGAATACAGGCAGAAAAAAGGACATGAATTTTCTTTCACAACAGTCCTGTAGGTCATTTGCATCATTAAACATTTCATAATACCTGTCAATATGAACAAAAGAAAAACAAAAGTACGGCCGTGAAGAAGAAAGCTACTCAACCATATAAAGCCTTATGAAACAGCGCAATCATGAAGCGAGATACGCCCATCAGTATCCTGTCAACTATTGCTTGCCCCTCGTCAAATCGCGTGGAACAATTTCCAGTCCTCAACACGGAAAGTGGACCAAATACGTGAGGCATATTCAACGGCGTCACCAATCAACTCGCCTTGTTTGCCCAACTCTAGGTCTATCTCGTCTTCGTCGTATTCGCCTTTTATATGAGGGACATTAATCGTGATGAGGAGGTCGGTCGATTGTTTTTCGAGCCGCAATAACGTTATAATAACTGCAGTAAAATCTGCCGAACTAGAATCACGACCCTCTTTGTCGCGACGCGGCGTCTGAGTCGCGATCAAAGTATACGCCGGAATGTCTTCCCTGCTTGGTGTTAGCTAAATGGCCCTATGATGAGCAACTGAAACGAAGCAAAAAGATAACGTACGGAAGCTCTGTGAATTGCGTTGTTGTAGTGTTCCATACCCGGACAGTGTCCAAGTCATCCGCAAACACTTCTTCGAGATGTGTTGTTAGCGCCTTTCCGTCTATTTCTGGAGAGCTTCCAGCCGGGCCAACACGTTCGCATATATCAAACACGATGCTCGTAAAGCCATCTTTGTCGACAAAGACCTCTTGGTTATCAGGAACCTGACGAAGTTTGCTGCAGGGCTTGTTAACTTTTTACTTCTCGCAATGGACGGCGGCCAACACCTGCCATGGCAGGCCTATAAGCTCGCTAGACATCAACAGTCCACGTAAAACCAACCTGACATCTATAAAGTTGCTGGGCAAGTCCACAAATATAGCGGAGCCGAACAACGGCGTTTCGGTAAATTGGGTCATGGTGAGCAATCGTCAGTATTAAAAACCGAAGCTTGCTTTTTTCACACAAAAAGAAGAACTAAATAGCAGAAGAGTTCGTGGCTAAAATTAAAGCGTCAAAGAAGAACTCATTAGGTGTTGATATCAACGGTGTGTGTTCGTTGTTGTTCCAGGTTCTCGCAATGTTGTCATTTGCAAAAATCGTGGTTAGAGGGGATCAGTATTCCTGTCGTGACGTTGAACGACGTTGAAACCATGACGTGGGCAACATTTTGGCGGGGTATGATTATCCACCAGCAGCCTGTCCACCAGGCATGCACCCCGTTTGTCATTTGGAAGTAAGCCCAGGCTATATAAGATTAAATTAGGAAAAATTTTAGATCGGAGTGGGACTATCCTAGCGAACTCACCTCTTGCCTTTTACCAGAGATGACCGTGGGATGGCCCAAAATACTCCACTCTATAATCTTTGGCACCAAATTTTCGAATCCGCTCGATTCGAGTATAACTTTTTATTTTTTTGCTTCTTACTTTTTTATTGTCTATGAGCAGTTGGGAAGACCACGAAACAAAACATAGCCAGCGTAGATTTATATTGCCATTAACTTCCAATGTATTATCAAAATGTCACCAAAAAATCACTCGTTCTTTGCACTGAAGGTTAATATTATGCGCCAAACCTAAGTTTCTGTAGCAAACACCAAAGAAGAGCTTGTTTTCTTAGTAGCCTCGCCGTGGAGATAGCCGCCAAGTTGTATTATTACTTCTGCGTAATAAGCAATATTAAACCACGAAGAAGGCGGGGTATTATTACTACATCATGGGCAGGGTGTCGTCTTTCGATTATCATTCCACGAACAACCTCAATTCTTTTCTAGCTATTAACGCTGCCTAGTTCAACATGTCTTCGCTCTCTAGCTGCATCTTCTGCAAGATTATCAAGGGTATGCCATCGTGTCAACATGAGAACTCTATTTCGCTTTTCAGCGTTTCCGATGCTAACAATGTTTGGTTGTAGGAGAAATCCCGTCCTTCAAACTTTTCGAGACTGAGAAATCGCTTGCCTTTCTCGACATCAATCCTCTAAGTCGGGGACATGCAGTAAGTATATATCGAGTGCCCAGTGCTTTCGAGTAAGCTGTGCGTAATATTAACAGCATTGCAGCTAGTAATTCCCAAATACCATGGTGAAAAGCTGGTTGACATTCCGGACGAATACCTTTCGGACATTCTGGTAAGCTTAACGCCTTTGAAGATCTTTGTTGGTGGTCGAAATATAACAAGTTCTTACACATTTGTCTTTTAGCCCATTGTGAAGAAGCTGGTCACAGTCACTGGCGCCGAAAACTACAATATCCTACAGAACAATGGCCGTCTGGCTCACCAAGAAGTTGATCATGTCAGTGATAGCAGCGTAGTTTTTGATTTCGTGATTTTCCTTTAGATTTGTGGCTAACTAGTGCAAACAGGTTCACTTTCACATGGTAATAACAACCCGAGTCCCTTTTGTGTCTGATGGATGCTATTTTGATCTCGTATTATTTTACTTCTGCACTGTTTCAATTGCAGCTGACAGATTACTTAGATACCGAAGCCCAATGAAACGGAAGGTCTCGGCATTCGGTGGCCAATGCAGAAAAGCGACATGGACAAACTTAAGGCCTTACATGAAGAACTCAAAACCAAGATCTGAATGTACTGCAAATTTTGTGAAGCGACGTTTAAAAGAAATGCTAGAGGGTTCATTTTAGGACCAAATGCAGTTACAGAGTAGGGACGTCATGCGATATCTATGGAAAGCTACTGCGCAGCGTATTACACAATCCGCCTTTTTTCTTGTAGCCGACGAGGTTTGTGTCACCTGTATATTGGCCAGATACAACTCAAGCTCAGTCTACATCAGCCGTGGTCAAATCAGCATGCGTGTTGCCATTGGCCGTTTTGGACGCTGCTTGCTCGTTCCCTTCCGATCCTGCCTCCTTTATATCTCCCGACTCCGGATAGAAGCTCACTGTGCCACCCGGCCCTAGAACTCCAATCCTGTCATAGAGCGACCGGGCCCGGATGTAGGGGTCCAGGCGCCAGTAGTCCTCGCGCAAGCGGCGAGCAATATCATGACGCCTAGCCTTTATCTCTTTGGCCTTGTCGCCCTCGGAGTGAGAAAGCCAGTCTGCGGTTGCAGCCTCAAACTCGGCATACAGAGTCTCCCGCTCAGCCAGGAGTTTATCACGAGTCGCGGTGTCTTTCATCTTGTCGTCATCCTCTGGTTTTGGCTCAACGAAGCTGTATGTCCAATCCTCGTTGCCGTCCAATTCTTTGATGATTTTGCTCTTGTCAATGTACTGCTCCAAGTCTTTGACGTTGTTTGTAAAGTGCACTTTGCCGGCCACGACTGGATCCAGCCACCCGCGAATGATTTTCCAAATGCCTAGCGACAGCATTAGTAGGTAGGGACACGACTTAATAATAAATGATACAAAGAAGGTACGCCACACGCAGCAACAACGGATATTACACACTTTGGAACAGCCATGGAGCTTTATGCACCAGCACGGCGCCGAGACACTCAGGATAGTTCGCCTCAAAACATTTGATCATGAACTTCACCGGCGAATAGTCCTACAGTATTTGTTAGCTCAACATCTTCCTCTAGCAATGACACGCCCACAGTCAAGGACTCGGAGACCTACCATATTCGCTAGGGAAAAGTTTGTCATGTCAAAAATAATGGTCTGCCATGGTTGTAGTTTTGTTATTGTTAGCTTTCCTCTTGTGTCTTGGGATGAGATATGTATGCTCAAGACGTGGGGTGGATGCTTACCGCCGTATCGACTGGCGGACGGAGAAGCATGCGTGCCGTTTCGATGATATAGACAGTGCACCGCTCAACGCTTTCCTCCACCTGGTCTCCCTGGTGGTGCAGGCGGACTCTGACTATACAAATGGGACGACCAGCTTTGTCCTCGCCGTGCAGAAAGCTCTTACCCATCCGCAGCTGGGCAAGGAAATCTTCGCTGACTTTCTTGGTCTGTGGTTCGACGTCACTGCTCTCGGTAGCTGCGACTGCGCCGCCCTCGCCGTTCTTCATGATGTCGTCGTCAACATGCATTTGCTGAGACCGCCAATGCATTGTCGACACGAGCATAACCAAAGCTTTATCGACATCCCACTTTCTAGCGCGGAGAAAGCGCAACACAAGTGCGTCTGGGTGGTCATGCTTCACCATAGTCCATATCGTATCTCTGATGACCTCTGGTGACTGGCTGGCAAGCACGTCCTGGAAAAGCTTTCCCTGGCCATACTTATCATCGTCGGATACAGCGGCGGCAGCCGCACCCGCCGTGGAAGCAGCTGGGGGCTTGCTGGTTGTCGAGGAGGTATCTTCGGCAACGCTGTCGGCCTTCTTTGACCTTTTGAAGATGTTGCGCCTTTTCTTCTTATCTTTCCCGCCGTCGGTTGATTTATCGTCTGTCAATGAGGCGGCGGGCTCGGCAGACTGTTCAGCACCATCATCGTCATCCGCAGCACTGGCAGGATCGGCAGGATTAGCTCTCCCATGGGAAGCAACCTCAAAGTTGTACACTTTGAACAAGGCGGCCCACAGCTGGCGCAGCTTCTCTTCTTGCTCAGGTGTCAGGTTACCCAGTCGGCCCGGTGGGGTATCCGCATTCGTGTCCATCGGATTTTCCAAAAAAAAATCGGTGTAACTGGAGGTTTTGGTGTGGTTGTCTGTGTGGTGCGGGGATGTAAGTGCTTCAACTTTGCTGTAGAGGACAAGTCCAAGAAGAATTGAGGCCGCAGCTGCAGACAGCAGCGTCAGAGTAGTAGCCGATGCCTCAAGCACAAGGCCCGGCCTTAGACTGCCAGTGTTTCGGCCGCGAGGGCTTGTTGCTGTCGTTGAGAACGAGCACGGACGACCAATCAAGCTAGCAGACGGAACACCAGAAAATGCCCTTGGCACGGAGTGGCGACGAATAATACAGTGGCAGCGGTAGTACCGCGACGGGCAGCAGAAATTAGTCGCTGGCAACCCAAGTCGTCGCAAAGACCATCGCATGAGGTGTGCTATGGGATGAAGCAGCGCCGCGAACTGAGAAGAAGAATCTTAGTTCAAGATCGTCTGTGAGTAAAACCAAGAGTCAAGACAGCGACCTGAATCACACAGAATACGTCAATGGCTGTGAAAAGAAGAAAGAGATCTGGGAGAACTTCAGTGACAGCCTTTTCGCTATCTCGACAAAGCCCGCACCAATTTGTGTCTTGCTGTTCAACGGAAAAGCATACTCGTAAATGCGACTATGAAACAATGGGCTGTTCGACTGCGACGGGCAAGCAACAGCCGCTAACTTAGGATATCAGATCGTGAAGGAAGTCTTGTCCGGGTGGCGTGCCAGTGTCGGAGGGATAAGGCAATACGAGTAGAACTTTAATGATGACAAACTAGGTTGCGCATAGGTTATGTCGAGGCCTTTAACTTGCAGGCGATAGGTATATTTCGACTCTCAAAAATATCTCGCAAAGGTCGAGAAAGAGAGGCGGTTGGCAGAAGGGGTATGACCCAGCGAGTAGGTAGGAAATGAAGGTCACAGCCAAGAGCGACTGAGGGACAATGTGGACCATTGAGGGGATGACAAAGAGGTGCTCGTATTGCTTAGGGCGGGGGCTGATGGTTGGCGTTACTTTTACTGCCTCCGTTGGCTGTCTCGTTAACATTTAAAATACAGAAGTACGGATGCATTGCGATATTGCTTGTTACGAGTAAGAGTAATAATACGTCACAACGATCTGCATCCGATAGTAAGAAGACTGACATACGACATAGTAGCACGCGGAAGAAAGTACGAGTATCGTTGCTACAGAGGCCAGAACGGAAGATTCTTGGTTACTGTCCGGAACCTTCGGTCTTGCTTTTTTTTGCGCTGTTGTTTGGCCTACGCGTTATACGACATATTATTACCGTTTATCGCTGCGATCAGGGTGGACCCCTCTTGTACTCGTAGTTGGGACTGTTGGCACGTGCGCAAAGGAAGACCCCGCGTTGCGATGGCGAGACAAACGCGAAAACACAAGCTACTCGTAGATTAAACCCGCTAGAATACGCCAAAGAGTGCACGTCGTACGACGTAATACAGCGTACTCGTAAACAGACAAGTTCAGCGAAAATACTCCTACGGTGTACTCGTACGAGTACGACGTATGACTACAAGCAATCACACAAATACGGAATATTACAAAGTAATAAAGAAAGAGTCGCAAAACGTGCTAACAGCTGACAACATACTTTTGTGCTTGCGCACACCACAACTGTTAACTCGCCCAGCAAGACACGCTGGAAATGTCTTCTGAACAGCAGACATCATCGGCCCGCCAGCGGTCGACGTCTCGGTCACGCACGTCACGTCCCACCACGCCGCTGCGGCCGTCATCGCGCTCTTCCTTTCGAGAATCTGCCCGAGGCAGTGTTCACGGCGATGCGCCTTTCCCTCTCAACGCGTTCGAGCTAGCATTTGCGGAGCTGGCCGACGGTATGGCTGATCTAGAGGCGAACATGATGCATTTCCAGCTGATGCATGAGAGCCTTGCCCGGTTCAGTGAGAGCTTTGCCAGTTTTCTCTATGGCATGACCATGAACGCTTACTGCGTTGACTTTCCGGAGGTTCGTTTGCTCCAGGCCAAAAATAGTTACTGCGCTGTATCCGTCTCCGCCCGCGTTATACATGTTTAGCTTACCACTCTCTTTCTCTTTTATTTCCATCGGTTTTCTTTTCCCCCTGCCCGTCTTCCTCTGTGTCGTAAAGGTCATGCCGTGTCTAATGCGTTGCGCAGGGACCCATATCTGAGTCTTTTCGGAGAGCAAAGCAGGCGGAAAGCGAAGAAGCGGCAGCAGCTGGAGAGGGAGGAATGAGAGGTTGGTTCAGCCTAGCTTTTGTTTTGCTCTACGGTGATTTGTTTTCTTTTCTTTTCTTTTCTTTTTTTGTGACACTCCTAACAAATAACAGCACATTTAAGGTCTTCAGAGGCAACTGCTGCGGAAATAGACGGCGAAACTACATTCATGTAAGATCTAAAACTCTTGTTTGATGGATGACTTTGTGTGAGGATACGAGCCAAACTAATGTGCCATATCGCCTTTAGGACTACGGACGTCTCCTTTGTAGAGAACCCAAACCCAACAGCTTCATCCAAAAACTCCTCCAGGTTGCAGACAATAAAGCCGGCTCGTGTTACGAGTACAGCCCCTCCAGGCAGAGGAAGCACGACCAATGTAAAACGAGGAGGCGGACGAGGCAGCTCGATATCACGTGGTTTGGCCGGCGGCCGTGGCCGCACAAGCGGCATAGTCAGACCAAGGGGCCGTGGCATTAGATAAACCAATTTCTGCTTGGCCAGAGGTCGTGCAACAGTCTCTGCATCGAGAACTACGAGTATATGCGCGCGCAGGGCCGCGTAGTAACGCATTTTTTCTGAATCATCATTCCAGGCTTGAGCAATATCGGGATTAAGAGTACTGAGATATAATCCATATATAATACCAGGAGTTGGGACCTAATAAATGCATACGAGTAAGCTTTGGGACTGCCATATGACCCCCACTTTTCTTGCTGCTGTTAGTGCCCAACTGCGCTGTCCTTCTGCGTGTTTCGATTTTGTGTAGCCGCTTTTGCATAAGACAAGCACTCGCAAATGGCGTCTGTCATTCGGTATGTCGCCGGCTCAAAGAAGTCACCCAAGGGAACGTTATATCTTCAATGTCATGTCAAGCCGGGCGCCAGCAAGGTCCGCGAGGGCGTAACAGCAGTGACCGAGGATGCAGTCGAGATTTGTGTATCGGCACAGGCGCGTGAGGGAGAAGCGAACAAAGCCGTTATAGAACTGTTGTGCAAGGTGCATCACTGTCTCCTGCCCGTTGTGGTTTCTTCATGATCTAAATCTGCTAACTTTGGAAGACTCTCAAATTGCCAAAATCAAATTTCCAGATCTCTCGGGGAGCAAAATCACGAGACAAAACCGTTGCTATTCTGGGCATGGAAGAAACTGGGGAGACATCGGATGAGCTGTTAAGCCGGGTCAAGAATCTCCTATTGAATGCTTCACAGAGTGAGACGTAATGTTACAGGCAAGCGATACTCACTTTCTTGTCACTGCAACATCAACGAACCAATGCCAGTCGTATGGAAGCTCGAGCAGGGCACAGATTGTGTTACTTTGATTTTTGATTTTCGGATTTTCAAGAGAAAGTTTGTGAAGAAAACGAACTCTCGAATCATGCGCAATAGTAATCCACCACGACGTCTTGATTTATACAAAATATTGTGCGGAGAAGCTCTAGAACGTACACACTGAGAAACACGTCTATATGCAAGAATAATAAAGACGGATGATCTAATATAACGGACTTCGCTGGTTTATAACAACCACCCCCCCCCCCTTCTCTCTCATGCTTGTTATTGGATAAATGCGTTATGTCAAAGTTTCGAATGTTTTTATCGAATGTCTTTGTCGAAATATGGGCACTTGGGACAGATAGTAATACTTCGAATCCATTCTGTGCAGTTATATTATCTTTTTTAATAATCAAAGTTGCCTCTGAAGCACATGTTGCCTGTGTCGCTGGAATTTCAATGGTACCGGACACTTTCTTTCTTTATTTTTGTACGTTTTGAAATATCTCCGTGTAGTATTAATATGCGTGGAGTTTTCCTTACCTCAACCTTGGTAAAAGAAAGAGTTTGGGGTCATAAGGACTGCCAGTAGCCGTGACAAGTTTAAGTTGTCACAAACATGGTTGCCAGCCAGTGTCTTCAAATCCAAACTAGCCATGTACACTTTCCCACATAGGTAGACTTTATGCCTCTAATCAACGTCTATCTCAACGATTTACTGGAATCCACTCTACTTCACCTGACAGATGTCTGAAGAGCCTTTCTTTTAAACTAGCATAGCAAAATCAAAACTGTTTAAGATGACTTAGACAGCACACTTAGGACGTCTGGGTTTCGTCAGAATTAAAATACGAGCAACCCCCTTTTTTTGTATGCAAAACAATCTAGCATCCACTAAAGACCTCGCTAGGTCGTTCTCCAGGAATATGCCGGACTCGAAGCCAATGTTACATCAAGGAGCAACGATAGTAGGAGTTGAAGGTTTGAACGAGCCAGGTGAAAGAGACGCCCTTGATTACCCTCCGTCTGCCCTGCTTGTCCTCACATACCTGACCTTTGGATCTGCCAGCCCGTGACAGCGTTAAATACATTTCTGGGCTCTCGCTATAGATACCAGGCGAGCACGGTGACGGAATCTCCAATACGACTTCTTCATCTCTTTACATCTGTAGATTTGCTTAATCTTGTGCGCCGTACTTGTACGACTACGGATTTAAGTATGCCATACCTGTCCTTTATACAACGTAATTACGCCTTATTACTCCATATACGTACGAGTAGATATCTATCACTTAAGAGTTAGCTATGGGGTGAGGCTTCGCCTCTCTTGTGTTTACGGAGTATTCGTGCTCTGGAGTTCCCTTCCTCTCTTTATCAGAACATATTACTCTCCCCATTTGCTTGCCTTTTCGTGCTCCCTTAAGAGACTACATGATGCATCGCAACGCCAATCTAGAGATTTTTATTAATAAACCCTGAGAGCTTGCGTTGGCGACACGCTCATTTCAATGCTGCGAACAGAAACGATTTTTTCTAGAAACCATAACACCAGTTGCATACCAGCTACGCCTGTGGTCGCGCGAAAAAGCTAGAGTTTGTCCAGTGCAATGGAAGACATATCTCCAATGTCAAAGGGAAAGCCTCTTACAAGATCCGAGATAGGTCGAGTTTTGAGATAATGTTGTTAGGGACATCTGGTGGATCCCGATGCCCCCCCAGAAGTATTATTTCGAGCCGATCCAAGAGTAAGAGAGAGACGTTGGAAAACATGGAAAACATACAGTATTAATATCATAGTGACAATAATAGCCTTACCTGTGGTGACACTGATGAGTGGTACTATAGACAGACCCCCTCTGTGCTAAATCAGGAGTTGAGGTATCTGGGATATATGGGTTTTAGCTCAAGCCAACAGTGTCATAATATTCTTTAAAACCAGTGCGCTGTTATGTCCCACCAATATGCAGTCTGAGAAAGGCCTGCCATCCATTTGTATAACTCTGGCCCAGGAATAAAAACGGCGCCGCCTACGCTAGCTTTCAAAGACTGATGAAGTTTTGACATATTATGTCTTGCTCTGAAGACTTCTTTCCGGAATACAGATAGTTGAGACACCTGTGTAAATCTAAAAGTCTAGTATCTCAAGCCATTTCCGACAGCAGTTTGACCGCAGTTTGACAACACCCCTTTGCAAAAGAGCCCTGGCTGGACGTCGTCTGCCAGGTTGTGTAACGGTAAGGCGGCCGAGGCCATTAATCCCCAAACATAAGTTTAAAAAATGGCGGTCAAGAAAGCCATCGCACGATCGAGCGTGGACTGATGGCTTAAAAAGCGTTTACGGCCTGTTCTTGAATTACTACTACTTTAAACGCCTTTACTACGTTTCCTGCTCCACCACCACCATGACAATGACACGAGGCGTAAGCCATTCAATATCTGCAAGCACAAGAAACAACAGCGGGTGACAGTGGGCAGGAATATGAATCCTCCGACGGCGCAACGGCACCGGCCCCAATAGGCGGTGCAGAGCGTCTGATGGAGTTTCGGGATGGCAACGTGTTATGCGATGCCTGTCTGGAGAACGCCACGAAGGCACCGCAGTCCGCGGCCAGAAATAGCGCGGTATTCGTACGAGGCAGAAAAAAATCTGGCGGGCTCGTCGGTTGACCTGGCCACGTGGGAAGCATGGGCGCACATGCGGCGAGGGGCAGACAATGGCAAAGAGCTCGAGAGAAAGGCAGTTGGGGGGCTCCACGATTTGACGTCGCCGGGGAAAAAGTGAAGTATTAATAGTTAGAGAGACATATGACACTACTTCGTACCAAGTCCTGTTCAGACGTGCAAGGCCGGTTGACATTGTATGGATAAGCATAACTATGCCCTGCTAAGCCGTCACGGAGATCACGGCATCGCCTTGGTGAGAGGCTGGTAGATGGGTCCATATAATGCCCGTCACAAAATTAAGCATTTTCATGACGCGACACAAACAGGCGCGACGCGTTTCGGTATGAGTACGAGTACGAGTAAGGATACGTCGCATTAATACGGAGTACGGGTACCGTCGGACAACGTACAAGTACGGAGTAAGGAATATGCTCGTACATAATCAAACAGTGTTACTTCTTTACACTGTTTTAATTACACTGTATCATCGAACATAACGTTCGTAAAACAGGATGGAATGAACCGCTTGACAACGCGGTCGCAGCACTACGAGTACGAGTAAAAAAACAAAAACAAAAAAAAACAAGACTGCGGCTCCAGTACCACAGAGCTGTCATTATTATTCGTATTATTACTTCGTCAAAGTGCAATATGGGCCGGCTGAAGCAACGATGATACGAGTAGAAGGGGGCAAGATTGAGAAGGCATTGAGGTACTGAGCATGCTCGTAGGCTTAATGAGCAAGGATATTAACGCGTTAAGCGAAATAGAAAATGACGAGTTGTTTTGGTTGTGAAACCGAGAAGAAAAAGACCTTTCGGATAACATGGGCATAAGGAGGACGGCGTCAACGTAGAGTCATTCTCATGCTCTTCCTTATAAACAGAAGCACCATCATCTCTCGCTGTAGTCGTTTGCCTCGTCAAAACAGTTTTATGGCCATGCGGTGTACTCGTACGGAGTAATAACATGTTGTACTACGCGTACGTCGTAAGGCCCGAGACTTGGGAATTAAAATGGGAAAACGATTGGTGTACTGCGTACGCCGTGCATCATGTTGATACAGTGTATGCAAGCCGTATTAATACTCCGTACTTTATCTAAGGATACAAAATACGATGTAAAACTTCGTCAAGTGAGTGGTGAACTCCCATGCTTTTGTACGAGTATCCATTATGTATCCCATATTAATACTCCGTAAAAGAAGGCAATTGCTTCTGGGTCACCGGTGGAGTCATGCCTAACCTTCCAGTCGGTTATCGATATTCATGGGAGTATGGATATATCGTACGAGGCATTGCACATAAGGGGTGCTTTCTAAAGCCCTCTTGACCTCGCTGCTTTTCAACTTTGGATATCCTGGGTTTTACGAGAGCTTTGTACGGAGCACGACGTATCTGTACCCGTAGACAATTGAAAGAGTAATACGACGTAGGGATCGGCAGCCTGAACAAAAGCGTTGGGAGCCGGAAAACAACAAACCAAACATACTCGTACTCGTACGTAAACCGAACGAAAAAACGTGATGTTGATACTCGGACTCTCTTTGCCTCGTAAAGGATACTTCCACTTGGTATGGATGGGTTCGTATCCGTACGCCCCAAGATGTACATATCCATACTAAGTACGCTGGTTTTCACTACGTTGTGAAGTACTCGTACGTCGTACTTTGTACGAGTGGAAACGGAGTTAGTTGGATAAAGACACATCATGTCAAGCTGAAAAAAGACGGCTTCAAGCTGGTAGTACGAGTACGGAGTAGTTCGAGCGATAAGCCTGGTGGACGATCCTGATCCAGGGCCAAAGAGCATGCGAAGTATGGATACAGATTGCGTGGCCGTCATGGACATAGATAAAGAGAAGCCGATTGGTTAGAAAGCAGGTTATAGCCGTAGTGGGGCGTGGCGAAAAGGAGATGCGCTAGTACCTTAGAAGTACCATCGTACTCCGAAAAGGTGTACCATACTCGTAGTACTCCGTATGTATGCTGGGTTTTTGGACACGGTGGGACTTCGCACGGAGTTGTTAAAGATGCCCTGCTACTTTCACCAGCATTAAGGCCAAAAAACCAGTTCTCTACGGGTATTCAAAGTCCCTCTGGGTTTTTCTTCATGCCTCCTCGCCATCACAAAGAGGCTTGGACTTCATATCGTACATAAGTGAGTTTTCTATCCTTAGTAGCGTGGTATACTCGTACAAGTACTTCGATCGAAGCCAGCCGCAAAAAGGCGTGCGACATATTGTTATTTCCATTTCCCAATTGTACGAGTGCCCGTCCTCTATTAGTGTGCAGTCTTGGAATGTGTGGGCTTCGCCACCCTCCTGTCGGAGCTGCGTACTCGTATTCGAACAGAGAAATACGACGCACTTGATCTCGTACTCATACGAGTATGGATACTCGTAAATACTCGTACGGCGATTTTGCCTTCTCAAGCGGTTCGTATGGATATATTGCTTAGTACGAGGCATAATACTTCCCCATAACACGGCTGTAATATGATGTCGTATGTACGAAGGACGACGGATTATGATAAAGCATGCAGTGCGAGAGAAAACCCAAGTTACGCCACAACGAGTAACTTCCAAAGACTTGCGACGAAGAGATAAGGT
Organism: Raffaelea deltoideospora; assembly: GCA_019925385.1. Taxonomy (NCBI): domain Eukaryota; kingdom Fungi; phylum Ascomycota; class Sordariomycetes; order Ophiostomatales; family Ophiostomataceae; genus Raffaelea; species Raffaelea deltoideospora. The sequence goes on along the minus strand of JADHKP010000005.1, from coordinate 51,867 downwards.
AACCGTTGAGAAATGGACGATGTACGAGTAATCGTTAGGAGTACAACAGTCAGTCACGCAGCAACACAACCGCACAACAGCTCAACAGCGCAACAGCGCAACAACAAACAAATATCGAGCCTCCTTTACCTAGCAGGCTGCGGAATTTATGTGTCTCAGCTACCTCACCCCATTCATGCATTCGACGCACTGTGCGATTTCTAGTGCACTACAAAATTTGCTACTGCCGCTGCGCATCTTTCTTGCCCCTTCTTTTTTGCCTTCAATTTCCTCCTAAATATGAAGTAACCATATTACAAGTATGGATACAATACGCCGTTCTCCGTACTCGTATGGTAAACTGATGGAATTTTTCGTAACAGCACTGGAAGCAACGAAGTCCTATGAAGTATCATGTCCCCGTGGATCAGCGCTATATTGGTTCCATGTGTGGGTCAACAAACTGCCAGTAATGTGGACCTCGCCAATTGTGCTATCAGAGCTGAGCCCCTGTGGCTCGCATAGCCCAATAATACTTGTATGAGCAGTGTTATTATTAGCTGACCTTGCAAAAGTAGTGCGCCATACTGTGCAGAAGTACGATGTATGGATATTATTTCGTACTCCGTAGTCTGTCTGCAATACGGAGTAGTAGTCCACCATCTGGAATACGGAGCACACCATATTACTGCTCCAAATATAGTACATTGAACTATACGGAGTACCGAATACAACTTGCTTCGTACTTGGGTTTTCGAGATATGGTCGATACAACTTATTTCCTAACACTACGATCATTATGTGGGCACAGGTACGAAGTAAAGATTTTTTTTCTTTTTTTTGAGAAAACTTGTTTCAGCAGCCACGGAGCAACGCCGTGGTGCTCCGTAAGGCCCTTATTGAATGTTCGAGCAGCAACGGCTTTTTAATAGTGGGACAACAAAGTATTCCTATGAATAAGTACTTTGTATGTCGTACTCCGTACGTGTACTACTTTTGTAAGGAGTACTTGTACGCTGGTAAAACTCCATTTTATGGAAGCAGCTCGTCGTGCTCCGTAATTACGGCAAGTGCAGTTTTTTTTGCTGGTGTGCGTAGCGTCTTCACCATGGCGCCTACCCCTTTTTCATTCCTGCGAAACGCTGACTGCCTCTGCGACCTGGCTGTGTTGCTTACCTGGCCAGGCCACAGCCCACCTCCCCAAACCCAAATAGGACGTCCAGCTAGCCACCCCTTTCGCGGCCCATCCTGCCCACTTTCTAGCCTACTGGGACACAGTATGACCCTAAGCTGTACTCGTAGTACGGAGTTACTCCTTGTATTCCACGGATCTTTTGGTCTTCTCCCCCTTTTTTGTCCCTTTGCTAACACCGTCACGACCTTTCTTCCTTTCCCTCTGTCCCTTCTTTCTCTTCTCGTTTTTACCCCCTCTTTCTTAACTTCGACATTCGCTATTTTTGTTCTTTCTCTTTTTTTCCTTTTTTTTTCTGCTGTTGTTGCAGTTCTCGTCTTGAGACCTACCGTCTCTCGTTTTTTTTTCTTTTCTTTTTTTGGTTGCCGGGCCTCTTTCCAAAGTCTCGTTGCATCGGCCGTCCGCTATTTTGCATGGTGTGGAAGCAACGCGAGAGGACGAGACACGGTGCACTTTAACGTGTTGATTGAGTTTTGTTAAAGGTTGGCACGTCGCACCTTTGGCATCTCATCTGCATCAGACTTTTTTCTCGCTCTCTCTCATTTCATTTATCTATTTTTTTTTTTTTTTTTTTGTCTTTTCTTTTGCTTTATTTACGTCCCGGTTCTCTCGCTTCGAAATATCGCGTCGCCAACTTTACCCGATCACAGACTTCGACGAGCTCGTTCTTTTCAGTCGAAGTGCAAGTCAAATCACCTTGTAGCGTACTATCAAGGAAACCTGTCGCGGTTTCTGTCCTTTCGCTACCTTATTCACCGAAAATCGTGATACGGCTACTGTTTTTGACGTACGTCTATGGCCTAAGGGCAGCTGGCTGGAATTTGTGTCGAAACTTTCAAGCACTCCTATCCTTCAGTTTGCTAATATCGGCTACTCGGTTTAGAAAGTTGCGTCTCTAATCTTTTTTGTTGTTTGCCGTTGTGCTGTTGATTACAAGCGTGAGCTGCTTTGGGGCTGAATCCGAATTTGGTTCACACTCATGCATATCTGATTGGTAACCCTCCCCAAACAGAATTTGCTCTTTGTTGATTTTCGGTTGCTCTACTCGTTAGCTGTCTTTTTTTAAAAAAGACAACAAAGGTGTTATTTCTTTGCTGTGCTGAATGTGTTTTGGTCAATGCCTTATGAGGGGTTTCAGACACATCAGTCCTTCTTTTGCTGCCGTGCTAACAGTTTTATTCTTTCAGAGAGCACCATGTCTGGATATCAGGGCCACAACGATTATGATGATGGCTACGGCCATCATCAGCAAGGAAATGGCGACTACTATCAGGACGACCATCAACAATACTATGACAATGGCTATGACCACAACGGCCATGAACACAACGGCCACGAACACAACGGCCAGGGCAATGATGGCTACTATGATGAATCGTGAGTCCCTGTCTCTTATCCTACCATCTTACCATCTTTTCCACCCGTTCACTTCTGTGGCGCGATCGCTGACATGTTTTATTTAGGGGCTACTACAATGCCGATGCAAACAACCCATACCACCAAGACGGCGGTTACTACGAGGGTCATGACCAGTACCAAGACGACTACTATAACAATGGCGGCAACAATAATCGGTACTATGACCAGGGCTATGACCAGTCTGGTGGATATGCCCACAATGGTCATCGCCAAGGATCTGAGGAAGACTCGGAAACGTTCAGTGATTTCACTATGCGCTCAGACATGGCCCGCGCCACTGACATGGATTACTATGGTCGCGGCGATGAACGGTACAACAGTTACAACGATGGCCAAACCCCTCCAGGAGGCCGTGGTTTCCGCCCTCCATCGTCACAGATTTCGTACGGTAACAATCGGTCGTCTGGAGCTTCGACCCCCAACTACGGTTTGGACTACGGAAATGTCTTGCCTGTTGGACAGCGCTCTCGCGAGCCCTACCCGGCGTGGACTTCGGATGCTCAAATTCCTTTGTCCAAGGAGGAGGTGGAAGATATTTTTATGGACTTGACTGCCAAGTTCGGGTTTCAACGCGACAGCATGCGGAACATGTACGACCATTTCATGACCTTGTTGGATTCGCGTGCTTCGCGTATGACGCCGAATCAGGCCCTTCTCTCTCTCCACGCCGATTACATTGGCGGCGACAATGCCAACTATCGGAAGTGGTACTTTGCCGCTCATCTAGACCTCGATGATTCTGTCGGGTTTGCGAACATGAAGGGCAAGGGTCTCAAGCGCAAAACCCGCAAGAAGAAGAAGACAGAAGATCAAAACGAGGATCAAGTTCTGGAGGATCTCGAGGGTGACGACTCTCTCGAGGCTGCGGAGTATCGCTGGAAGACTCGCATGAACCGCATGTCTCAGCATGATCGTGTGCGGCAGATCGCTCTATACCTTCTCTGCTGGGGCGAGGCCAACCAAGTCCGCTTTATGCCAGAGTGCCTTTGCTTCATCTTCAAATGCGCCGATGACTACTTGAACTCTCCTGCCTGCCAGAATCAGGTCGAGCCTGTTGAGGAGTTCACATATCTCAACAATGTGATCACGCCTTTGTATAACTACATCCGCGATCAAGGTTACGAAATTCTCAATGGCGTGTATATCCGCAGGGAGCGCGATCACAACCAGATTATTGGCTACGACGACTGCAACCAACTTTTCTGGTATCCTGAAGGCATTGAGCGTATTGTTCTCCAGGATAAGTCCAAGCTTGTTGACGTTCCACCTGCGGAACGCTATTTGAAGCTGCAGGATGTTAACTGGAAGAAGTGCTTCTTCAAGACGTATAAGGAGACCCGTTCATGGTTCCATCTCATCGTCAATTTCAATCGCATCTGGGTTATTCATTTAACCATGTGGTGGTTCTACACCTCCCACAATGCGCCGACCCTGCTTGTTCCCCACTACGAGCAACAGGTTAATCAGCAACCGCCCAGATCAGCCCAGTGGTCAATCGTTGGTTTCGGTGGTGCTATTGCGTCCTTGATTCAGATCGCTGCCACTCTGGCTGAATGGGCATATGTTCCTCGTCGCTGGGCTGGCGCTCAGCACCTCACAAAACGGCTACTGTTTTTGATCGTTATTCTCGTCATCAACATCGGTCCTGGCGTTTATGTTTTCATGCCTGAAGCAAACGCGAAAGCGTACACCAAAAAACAGGAGAGCCATGTTGCGCTTGTTCTCGGCATTGTGCATTTTTTTGTGGCATTGGTCACTTTCTTGTTTTTCGCTATCATGCCCCTGGGTGGCTTGTTCGGCAGCTACTTGACCAAAAATTCCCGACGCTATGTGGCCAGCCAAACTTTCACAGCCAGCTACCCACGCTTGAAGGGCAACGACCTTGCCATGTCGTACTTCCTGTGGGCCTGTGTTTTCGGTGCTAAGATGGGCGAGTCTTACGTTCTTCTTACGCTGTCTTTCCGTGATCCCATTCGCTATCTATCGATCATGAATGTCGACAGCTGCTTGGGTGACACCATCTTGAAGAGGTATCTTTGCCCTTACCAGCCGCAGATTCTGCTTGGTCTTATGGCTGTCACCGATCTGATCTTCTTCTTCTTGGACACGTATCTGTGGTACGTCTTGTTGAACGCGCTTTTCTCCATTGCCCGCTCTTTCTATCTTGGATCATCGATATGGACTCCGTGGAGGAACATTTTCTCCCGCCTGCCAAAGCGTATCTACTCCAAGATCCTCGCGACTACCGACATGGAAATCAAATATAAGCCAAAGGTCCTCATTTCGCAAATCTGGAATGCCATTGTTATTTCCATGTACCGGGAGCACTTGCTGGCTATCGACCACGTGCAGAAGTTGCTTTATCACCAGGTGCCTTCTGAGCAGGAAGGCAAACGCACTTTGCGTGCCCCTACCTTTTTCGTCTCCCAGGAGGATCATTCATTCAAAACGGAGTTCTTCCCTACGCAGAGTGAAGCCGAGCGCCGTATTTCATTTTTCGCCCAATCTCTTTCGACGCCGATTCCGGAGCCGTTGCCCGTGGACAACATGCCTACTTTTACTGTTTTGATTCCGCACTACAGCGAAAAGATTTTGTTGTCACTCCGTGAAATCATTCGGGAGGACGAGCCGTACTCGCGCGTTACTCTACTGGAATATCTCAAGCAGCTGCACCCTCACGAGTGGGATTGCTTTGTTAAGGACACCAAGATTCTCGCAGATGAGACGTCTCAGTTCAACAGTGGCAGCGATTACGAAAAGAACGAGAAGGACACGGCTAAGAGCAAGATTGATGATCTACCATTTTACTGCATTGGTTTCAAGTCGTCTGCACCAGAGTACACACTGCGCACCCGCATTTGGGCATCTCTCCGTTCGCAAACACTTTATCGCACAGTCTCTGGTTTCATGAACTACAGCCGCGCTATTAAGCTACTGTATCGTGTTGAGAATCCCGAGGTTGTACAAATGTTTGGCGGCAACTCTGACAAATTGGAACGCGAATTGGAACGCATGGCTCGCCGGAAGTTCAAGATCATTGTTTCAATGCAGCGCTATGCCAAGTTCAAGAAGGAAGAGATGGAGAACACCGAGTTCTTGTTGCGCGCTTATCCAGACTTGCAGATTGCCTACCTTGATGAAGAGCCACCTGCTGCCGAAGGAGAGGAGCCGCGTCTGTATTCTGCGTTGATCGATGGCCACTCAGAGATTATGGAGAACGGAATGCGCCGTCCTAAATTCCGGGTTCAGCTGTCGGGCAATCCTATCCTAGGCGATGGCAAGTCCGACAACCAGAATCATGCTTTGATTTTCTATCGTGGCGAATACATACAGCTCATCGACGCCAACCAGGACAATTATTTGGAGGAGTGCCTGAAGATTCGCAGCGTCCTGGCAGAGTTTGAGGAAATGAAGGTTGAGAATGCATCGCCTTACACACCTGGTGTCAAAGGCAATGCCGCAGCACCTGTGGCTATTCTTGGCGCCCGGGAGTATATTTTCTCCGAAAACATTGGCATCTTGGGTGACGTCGCCGCTGGCAAGGAACAAACATTCGGTACCCTTTTTGCTCGTACTCTTGCGCAGATTGGTGGCAAGTTGCACTATGGCCATCCGGATTTCCTAAACGGAATTTTCATGACCACAAGAGGTGGCGTCTCCAAGGCTCAAAAGGGATTGCATCTGAACGAGGATATCTATGCTGGCATGAACGCCATTTTGCGCGGAGGTCGGATCAAGCATTGCGAATATTACCAGTGCGGAAAGGGCCGTGATCTCGGCTTTGGCTCTATTTTGAACTTCACGACCAAGATTGGAACTGGTATGGGCGAACAGATGTTGTCCCGCGAGTACTACTACTTGGGCACACAGCTGCCTCTGGATCGTTTCCTGTCTTTCTACTACGCACACGCTGGCTTCCACGTGAACAACATGTTCATTATGCTTTCTGTGCAGATGTTCATGATTTGTCTGCTGAGCCTTGGCGCCCTTCGTCACGAAACAATCCCCTGCGCGTATAACCGGAATGTTCCCATCACCGACCCCCTGTTCCCTACTGGCTGCCAGAATACGGACGCTCTGACAGACTGGGTCTATCGCTGTGTGCTGTCTATCTTCTTCGTCTTCTTCCTCTCGTTCGTGCCTTTGATTGTTCAGGAACTTACTGAGCGTGGTGTGCTCCGTGCCATCACGCGTTTCCTGAAACAATTCTTCTCCTTTTCGCCATTTTTCGAAGTTTTTGTCTGCCAGATTTACGCCAATTCTTTCCAGCAAGACTTGTCTTTTGGCGGTGCACGCTACATCGGTACTGGTCGTGGTTTTGCTACTGCGCGTATTCCCTTTGGTGTGCTTTTCTCTCGGTTTGCTAGTCCATCCATCTACTTTGGTGCGCGTCTGTTGATGATGCTCTTGTTTGCTACGGTCACCATCTGGCAAGCGGCGTTGACCTACTTCTGGATTTCACTTTTGGCTCTGGTCATTTCGCCATTTTTGTACAACCCGCATCAGTTTGCATGGAATGACTTCTTCATCGACTACCGTGATTTCTTGCGCTGGCTTTCGCGCGGCAACTCTCGGTCGCACGCATCTTCCTGGATCGCTTTTAGTCGCCTGTCCCGCACACGCATTACAGGTTACAAGAGGAAAGCCGTCGGTGACCCGTCTGGCAAGCTCTCAGCTGATGTCCCGAGAGCAGCCATCACGAATATCTTTTTCGGCGAGATTTTGACACCTCTGCTGCTTGTTGCTGTGACGTTGATTCCCTACCTTTACATCAATGCGCAAACAGGTGTCAAGAAGCACAACCCGGACGCCAAGCCAACAGCATCTCTTTTGCGTGTGGCTATTGTGGCCTTTGCACCAATTGGTATTAACGCAGGAACTCTGGCTGTTATGTTCTCAATGGCCTGCTGCATGGGACCTTTGTTGAGCATGTGCTGCAAGAAGTTCGGTAGCGTACTAGCGGCTATTGCTCACGGCATTGCAGTTGTCATGTTATTGGTGCTCTTCGAGGTCATGTTTTTCCTGGAAGGATTTAATTTTGCCCGGACGCTTTTGGGGATGATCACAGTTGTCGCCATTCAACGATTCGTCTTCAAACTCATCATCACCTTGGCCCTTACTCGCGAGTTCAAGAGCGACCAGTCCAACATCGCTTTTTGGACTGGCAAATGGTATTCTATGGGCTGGCATTCCATTTCTCAGCCTGCGCGCGAGTACCTGTGCAAAATTACGGAGCTTAGCATGTTCGCTGGTGACTTCGTTCTCGGCCATGTTCTTTTGTTCATGATGCTACCTGTTATCATCATCCCCCAGGTTGATAAACTTCATTCTATGATGCTCTTTTGGCTTCGGCCTAGGTAAGTCCCTTATCCTCCCACTCCAAGTTTTGTTTGGCACGCGTTGTTAACGAACAAACGAACAGCCGCCAGATCCGTCCTCCAATCTATTCGATGAAGCAGTCGAAGCTGAGGAGGCGGCGGGTGATCCGCTATGCGGTTCTCTACTTTGTCATGCTGGTGGTCTTCGTCGCTCTCATTGTGGCTCCCCTCGTTGCTGGCAAGATGATCCCTTCAAGCCTTACTAGCCAGCTCAAGAGTACTTCTCTGCTTCAACCAACTGGTCTCAACAACAATGACACCGAGGGCCACACGCAGACGGGTACTGGAGCAGCTAGCTACACTGGTGTGCTCACGGCAACTGCGTCAGCAACGGCGTCGGCTACGGGTTCCAACAACAGAATCCGTTTGTTTTAAAAGTACAAACGATGTTTGTGTGGACGAGAGCCAATAAGCATTTATATGATGTAGTTGGAGATGCGGTATGTGTTTCGGCTGCTGGGGGGCGAGGGCAAGGACGGTGCAGTGTATGATGCAGCTACTCGAATTTGTAATGACGCTGTTTTGTTCTCCGACTGTGTTTGGGGGGTTATTGGTGTTGTGAAAACACAAGGAAGCACATGGATATTTAATTGGGATTTTTGCATGGGGTAATGGCACATACGAATGTACCCCAGCAGCGATCGAGGTTGATTTTTATAACGCCCATCGGTTTTCATTTCGCTTTTCTGCTCTTTGTCGCTTAAAGTCTTTCTCTTTCTTGGTCTACCGACTGTTGTTTTACATAAGTTGGGTGAATGGCAGGGAGGGAGTAGTGTGCGAAGGATGTTATAGATTTTGTTTGTTTTTTTTGTCTTGATTTGCAAATCGTATTACAGACCACGTACGAGCTTGTTTGAACCCGTGAATGTGTTTTCTCCTAAAGAATTGACTCCGGATACTGTTAGCAGAGCAAATGTCCTACTTAGTAGTATGATTTTACCAGCCTCAACCTGGCGCTCTGAAATTTTGTTCAGCCAAAGCTCGTACCCCGAAAGTCTTACTTCCTGGTGGTGTATAATATATACATATCTTGTATTAGGATATTACTCTTAGTTGAGGGTAAGCGCATTGAGAATGCAGCTATCACTAACTGCAGTACTACATATGTACTGTAAGACACAAATACATGTCCTTTTTCTTCTATTGTACCATGCTCAAACGTGCAGAAACAATCATATGGGCGGACCTTTGAGCTGTTCAAAAGTCACAAGGAATGAGCTTTGCTTTTGTGAAACTGTTGGTGATTAATGTTGGGAAGTATGATGAACCGCAGAGGGTAGAAATTAAATCTGCCGTTGACGGCAAAACAACAAAGAACTAAGAAACGAAAACGAAACGAGACAAAAAAAAAAGAAATTCTATATAATTAAAATAAGTATAAAAGAAGAAGAAAAACGACTTCAACGAACAGTAACAAAGAAAGGAGCTCAAGCCACCGCCGGAAGGCCCAATTTGGTTGCAGACTTCCTAGTCATGACTTTTGTTATGGCGTGGCGAATAATGATGCCGGCCTTTTCTATATCCTTTTTGGATAGCCCTGATGTGATACACACCTTGAGGGCAGGGCGTACCGGCCACTCGTCTGCTTCCTTTGCGCTGAGACCGCTGGTCACCGGTGCGGTCTTAAGGCGTGTGATGAGAACTCCGTTGGCGAGGACCTGTTTGACGTGAATGAGAATGATGTGCCATTGGGTTGGAAAACATGTACCGGGAGGTGGGAAGAGGGGGGGGGGGGGGGACTGACCTCATCAACACATTCTTGAAGCAGCCGTTCCTGTTCTTCATTGGAGAGTCTCCGACTGCGGACAACGTCCGGCTTCAAAACCAGGATCATGACAGGGTTTTCAGGAGCACTTGTGCAAGTGACCCAGTCACTTCGGGGGTCGAGTTGCGCTTTCATGGCCTTGATGTTTTCACGACAGTGCTGCAATATCTCCGGATTCGACTGCAACAAGCTGATTGTTTCGCTTGCTGTCGTAGCCAGCATGGCCGGCAAAGCCGCAGAAAATGTGTACGAGGCCGCCATGATACGTTGGTGTACTATAACATCTTTGTCACCAGCACAGAAGCCGCCGCCAGCGCAAAGAGGACCGGCCAGCGAGCCCACAATCATGTCGATTTGTGTCGGGTCAACATTTTGTGCTTCCGTCAGTCCGCGACCTGTGCGGCCCAAAACGCCAAAGGACCAAGTCTCGTCGAGAATGACGCGGAATTTGTATTTTTCTTTCAGTTCAATCTAGACGAAGAGAATGAGACGAAACCATATTAGCCATGCGTTTGCAGCACACCTTAGTTCCTGTTGATGACAACATGAACTCACCAGTTTAGGTAGGTCGGAGGTATCGCCAATGCACTCGAACAATGCCTCTGTCACGATAAAGCGCCGCGTGAGCTTCTTTTTCCGCGCCTGATCGCGGGCAATCTTCTTCATTTGAGTTTCGAGATCTTCCATATCACCATGGTTGTACCAATAGATGTTGCTCCGCGAAATCTGCAAACCCTTGCGGATGGCATAGTTGACGGCGCGGTCAGCGACGATGACATCGCCACGCTTGCAAAAGGCCGGTATCACGCTGGTGATCGTCGAGAATGCTTGGGCATAGACGATGCAGCCGGTGGTGCCCAAGTAAGAGGCAATGTCGGCTTCCGTCTTCATGTGGACATCCTGAGTAGCGTAAAAGTTTGGCGGGCCACACGGACCGACACCATAAGTGCGGAGAGTTTGAATAGCCTTTTCCTTGAGCATTTCGTTCGCATTGAAGTTGTAGAAGTTAAGAGATGCAAGGTTGACAACAGTGCGCCCATTAGACAGCTTGCACTTAGGACCTGTCGGGCTGTGGCGTGAATGGAACAAAACGTCAGTTTTTCCTTCACGACGAAGAACAGCAATTTTGTGCTTCTGGTCTGACGTCCAGATCGAGAGAAAAGGCGACTAACGCCAAAATGGAAAACTCACCCAACAATAACAGGAAGTTTTTCTGCATCGCCTTCTTCCAAAGAAGTCAAAGGCGCGGCCAGGGGCTCGGGCGTCCATTCCTCCACAAGCTCATCGATCTCCTGATGAATGGGTCAGCCGCTGATATTTTGCTTCACTAAAGGACTACCAAGACAGGCCACATATAAAAAACTGACATCTTCAGATAACTTAATGAAATTCTGCTTGTGGGTAGAGTAAGACGGCGACAGCAGGTAGCGAATGAAGAAGATGACCAAAATCAGCTCGATGGCGGAGCGGACAGGATCGTTCTGGTAACTGGAGCGAACATAGCGAATCAAAACAGCAGACCCAGGTACTTGACGGAATCGATGAGCTGCAGCATCGAGCCATATTGTGACCTGGCCAGGAAACTCGTGAATATCCATAATGCTTAACAATGCAGACTGGCGGTGTTGTTGTGGTCGTTAATGATCAATAGGGATTGAGATAGGGTCTGACGATGCAAGAAGCGGGAAGCTCGGAGTTCGACTTATGCTGGATTGTTGTTCGCGTTAATGTGTCGCGTGCATTAGGGGAAAAAACGGGTCCACAGCTAAAGGGGCAGAGAGCCCCTGAAAAGTCACGCTTGTAATCACGTGGGCTTATCCTAACTTTTAATGGCTCTTAGGCTAAGCTGAGTCGTAATACCACAGAACCTCAGTATTTGGCTAAGTTCTGGATCTTCCTAATACTCATACAGTCTGTACGTCGTATTAACTGCAGCAATACTGTTGCTGGTCTCGTCGACTTGGTATTTGGTAAGCTTGATCCTAAGAGGCAATAAAAGTGTGCTTTTGGAGACTTCTACTGCGTGATAATCTTAATAGAACTCTATCAAAAAGGGAGGCTCAGAGTACGGAGTAGTCCTGCTCGATGTTTCTAGACGAAAGAGCTGAACTTACTGCCGTTTGCGCAAATGGCTAGAAGTTTTAATGCGGCTTTGTGCTACTGTTGAACCGCTTGCCTATTAATTAACTGGCGTCAATGAGGCCTTAGACGCTGAATTATTACTTAACTTGAAAGAGAGCAAGCAAAATAACGAGAGTAAAAGCAAATTGCGAAACCAAGACATCGAACGAACTCGAATAATGGCACATCGCATTATCTGGACTACACAGCTCAGCAAGGCATTCAGTGCAAAGCGGGAAGAGACAATGGCAATTAAAAAGACGAATCCTAGACGCTTAGAGCGTTTTTTGTTAATGACAATAGCTATTTTCCTACACACACATTCCTGCCACGGATCAAGAAATAGCGGCATACAATATCGAAGGGCCAGCTTATCACCTTTGTGTTCTGGTATTTTAATGCTGACACTCCTAATAGCCACAGCACGCACTCAAACCTAAAAGCCTTGTTTTTTTTTTCAATTCTGTCACACGTCTTACCCTTTCTTCTCTTTCTTTTTCAGGACTACCCTACTTCTGTCCTCTTTGGAGGGTCAGGACGGGGAATTTTTTTACGGCCCAGAAATATGTGACGATCCAGAGGGTCGTGTGATTTGGAAGACATTAGACAATGGGAGGCGTAATGCCAACCAGTCTTATCGCTTTTTGTCCGCGGGGAAGAATAGAGGTCGTGCCAGGAGTTGTAATATGCTTATCTACCATGTACGGAGTACCGTTCCGCCATTTAGCATAATTTGACAACTCGGTGAGATCTCGCACCTCCAAAAAAGAACTACAAATATACAAGGTGGCAAAATTCAGCTCATATGACCGCCCGCCTGCTTGCCGGTTGATAATCGTTATTTGGGTTCTTAGGGGGGGGAAGGGGGGGGGGGGGGGTCGGAAATCCCAGTCACTATTGATATACCGCAAAGAGAACTTGTGAATGCAAGGTCACAATATAAGATGAGAAGAAAAAAACCAAGACGTGCGAGATGTATTACACAAAAGCCGCCAACACTTGGGGATAACAAAGAACTAATCAGTACCCGCGGTTACATTTAATACGTGCAAGGCTGTGATATATATCACGAGAAGCACTTCTCCCCTCAGGCATGGCAGCCACAATACCAATCTAGACACCATTTCGCATATTTTTCTTCTAAGATGCAACTGATTTAAGCTTAAGTTTGTGTGACGCTCATTGTCTTCAAGCCAAGATGGTGGGGAGCTCTCAGAACGAGTCAATGGAACAAAACATTCGGTCGACTGACAACAAGGAATCAAAACAAGAAGTGGATACAGCTCATCACATAAAATCGCAAAAGCCTTCGTTCACACCCGTCAATAATGTGGACGACGTTTGTCCTGTAATGACGGAGACAGATGGAAGAACGTCGCTAGGTGACTTGACATTGGAAAACACCGGCCGAAAGCCAGCTGGAAGTCTGGCTGCTCTCCGTAAAGTATGCGAAGCCTGGGTTTGGGAGATATGCTTTTGCTTTGTTAGCGCGGCATCGTTCATTGGTACGTTTGTGAGTTTGAGTATTTATCCTTGATGGGCAAGATCGTCCGTGGGCTGATGCAGCGATCGTCGGCTCCAGCTATTGTAGTTGTTTTGCACAAGTGCAATGATAATCCTTTGCCTAAGCTGCCAATGCACGTCACGCTTAACACTTTCATTGCCTTTTTGTCAACATTGTCCAAAGCGGCGCTTATGATCCCCATTGCTGAATCGATTAGCCAGTGGAAGTGGAACTGGTTTCGCCACAATCGCAGTCTGACTGATTTTCATACCTTTGATCTGGCCAGTCGGGGGTTATGGGGTTCTTTATCATTGATTGGCAAAACGAGGGGGAGGTATGCTTACCAGCTCTCTCTGCTTTCTTTCTTTTGCCGTTTCTTTTGATCGATGTTATCGGAAAACTGACGATAAGGATCAATGTCCACCAGAAATGCAGCCACGATTGGAGCCGTCATAACGATCATTGGCATAATAACGTCACCGATCACTCAGCAGTCTGTCTCATACCCAGAACGGCTGATTCCAACTAAGGGTATAGCTACGACCCGAGCGTCTCGACATGTTGGCAATCCCCAAAACCAGCCATACAAAGATTTTCTTAATACAGTGGATGAAATCCATGTTGGCATACAGCCCAACGGAGCCAACAACAGCGATATCAACCCGGACTGTTCCACAGCCCAGTGCACCTTCCCAGTATTTTCTACACTTGGCATTTGCCAGAAAACCGCAAATATTTCTTCTTTTCTCAACATCACCGTTCTACCAAATGCCTCATTCCAAGACACTTCACAATGGCATGACGACGCATACATGTATAACACTTCTGTTGCTTATAATGTGACATTACCACACCTGGGGTATGGGATTGTGACGCGGGTGCCTTATTCGCTAACCTACTTCACCGTGAACGAGTCATTTGCATTTACAGATAATACTGACGTCCGCTTTACAACCCTCCGCGACTCGATCATTTTGTACTCAAACGGGCCTAATATGTCGTATCCGAACTATGACCCCACGGCCATCCCCGATTTTCAAGCTATTGAGGTTGTACATCATTTATGCGTCAAAACACTGCAGGTCAAGGTCACCAATGGCAAAGCGAGTACGGTTATCACGGACAGTAAATATCATCTCCTCAATGACCGCCCGGAGATTCCTGTATTCAAACACCGGTGCCGTGGATGGGAAACGACCGGCGATGTCAATCCGGGCAGCTGCGGATATCAACCATGTCTTATCGAACCTTACACTACTGTCATAGCCGGACAGGACGGCAACTATACCGCCAACAGTTTACTTTTGCAGGAATTCTCTCTCGACCTGCACCTCGGCTTATCTGGATTTTGGTTCTGGAATGGGCAGCAGGGATTCACAGAAAACGGAGCTGGAGTGGGTTTGAAGCTCGTTAACGCCTTATGGGATACCCATGACGGCCATGAAGGGCAGCTTAACAGAACCACTAGAGTCGCAGAGGAAATTGCTACTGCTTGTACCAACGTGTGAGTCCTCCCGTCTTATTAGTCCACCTGCAAAACATGCCCTTTGTTGCAGCCACCTTAACAAATCAAGTAGGATACGTACACTTTCACCGTTTGATGGTGTCGAAAATTCTTATACGGTAAACGGCACTGCATGGGAACTGGAAACCTACGTGCATGTCCGCTGGGGATGGCTTTCGTTTCTCGGAATCCAAATTTTTCTTTCCATTGTTTTCCTTGCCTTTACTGTTGTGGAGACACATAGGTCTGGAACTATGGTTCTCAAGAGCTCTTCGCTGGCTGCTCTCTTTGCTCTCGGAATCGAAAGCCACACTTCATTGGGAAATTTAGGGGAAGAAGCTGATATGAAAAGGCGGGCTTCCAGCTTCAAAGCATCTCTGGTGGGCAACCGGCTCGTTGTTGGCCGTTAAGTATGGATACAATTTCTAAATAGCCAACGCAAGTGGCGGTGAAACATGCTGGGATAATTTTATGGTAGCCTGTGGCCTGTTAGATATCGATCTCTATAACTGGCCAACTGTATGAAGGTGCCCTGCTCTTATCCTTGTAGTGACAAGGACATTTAAGCAACAAAGACGAACTGGGCCAATTTTTTTAAGACACTGGAATTCTGCGTCACTCCTAGTGAACCTGGGTCTTACCAACAATGCGAAGGGAAACAAAGCTGCCATACAACTCCAGCTGTGACCAATAAAATAAAAATGTGCTCTGTTAAACCAATCGATGTATCAAAAAAGGGCCTTGAGCGTATGATGAGTAGTGACATATTTAGGAGAAAACCCCATACGAGTAGTCCTTTTGGTCACGCTAGAAGAGCTACTCGTAAAAGGATTGCACTTCATTCATAATCTAGTATTGTGGACTAAAAATCAATCTGAGCGGGGTATGTAGCTCAGGGGTAGAGCGCTCGTTTCGCATGACGGAACCTACGAGAGGCCCCCGGTTCGATTCCGGGCATATCCAGTTGCTTTAAAACAAATTTTTTTGCATTTTTAATGTCCGATTTGTTGCCATTAATTCACTTATATTTTCATTTTCATTTTCATTTTATTTTCATTATTTTAGTTTTTTTTAATGGGATAAACAGGTCTCATTATGCTACACCACTAAGAACCGATGAAATACGGAAAAAAGAAAAAGGAAAAGAAAAAGAATTCATGGGCTGCCCTTAACAGGCTCCATATATTATTTGGTGGAAACATGTTCAGCACGCCATGCGGAGACGGAGATAACGCAATGCCGATTGATTTGAAATGCGAGCTGCTACCAAGTAATAATGCTACATGCCGTGCCGTGATCGCGGAAACCACCGCAAAGCATTACTTGAAGATCTGGTGGTTCTTGGCTTTCAGCTATCTTGAGCAAAAAAATTGAAATCTATCCATATAAATTTTGCGCTTCACATATGTCAGCCTAGTTCTGTAAGACAATGGCCGAAGACGACTTCGAGAGGCAACAAAGCGCCACCGAAGAATCACCCCTGCTAGCCGACCAAAACAACGCCGTCATCGGGGAAGACACAGATGTGCCGAAAATTGATGCTCCCGTCGTTGCTGCCGACGCACGGCAGTTTAGCTGGTATCTCTGGCATGGATTTTGGTTGTTGAGTGCTGCAGTAGTTCTCGGCTTGTTCATCAAGGGATGGGTGGATGCTGGGGGCGATGTGGATGTAAGTTACGGGTACCCAAAACGAGCTCACCGGCTAAGCCCGTCGCTGGCTAACCCTCTGCAATCAGTTTGATTTTAAAGACGCTCTAAAGCGAGCGCTCGGAAGCGGCGTGAGCGGTGCAGCGGCGATGGTTTTACAAGTACTTCTTCTGATGGTAAGCGTGGGCCTTCTGAACAGGTTCATTCTGTTTCGTCAATGCAATGCTGATATAAGTGCAGCCGTTGCGCACAATTATGAATTATCAATATCGGTTCGGGCATACCTTCTCAGATGCAACTGCTATTCTGTACCATGAACGGGGTCTGGGGAGGTTTTACGACGGCCTTGGAGCCGCTCTCATCCAAGGTACGATGTCCCCGAGTGCTTATGATGCCGTGCTTTTCACCAGACCCAACTTGAAACTCACATCAACTCAGGGCCTGTTGCGCGGTTTGGAGACACGGCGGCCAATGCGGGAATTTTAGCGTTGTTGCATTCCAACTCGTATCTGAAAGACCTGCCATCGCCTATCCAGACCATTTTTGTTTCTCTTTGGTGAGACAGAGCTACATAGCTATATAGCTTTTGCCATTTGAGTCCGTGTTCAACGGTCTGACATGCTTGTTTTTAGTGCAGCGTCGTTCCGCATACTTCTTACACCGATAGACACGGTAAAAACTACACTACAGGCCCAGGGCCGGCGAGGAACGGCTCTGCTGCGGCAGCGGATCAAGACCAATGGCATTGGCAGTCTGTGGTGGGGAGCTTTGGCGACTGCAGCGGCGACGTTTGTGGGAAACTATCCATGGTTTGCCACTTACAATCTGCTGTCCGATATTCTGCCGGAGCCAGCTAGACACCCTTTGGCCGTGTGGCTACTTCGGCTGGCATTTATTGGCTTCGTGGCGTCTGTCGTCTCCGACTCGGTATCTAACTCGTTGCGCGTGGTTAAAACCTATCGGCAGGTGAACGAAACAAAAGTATCTTACAGTATGTGAACAAACGCTTTTTTTTGTCACATGTTAACGGAAGTGATTCAGATTGTTCTTTTCTAACACAAGCAGTCACTGCTGCAGTATTAGTTGTGCAGGAGGATGGCATTACCGGCCTGCTTGGGCGCGGGTTGAAGACACGGATTCTCTGCAACGGTTTGCAGGGCCTCTTGTTTTCCATCTTATGGAAGCTCTTCCTTGATCTGTAGGTTGCCAGGTTAACTTTATGCTCCCGTACTCTGTAATACGCTGTTTGTACGCTAACACACAATCGAAACGATAGGTGGGACAAGCACAATGTGTTGTGATTTTTATCGGTGGTTCATTTTGCAAGAACTCACGGGAATTTTGAGATTTCGCTTATTGTGAGGATTGCTATTTCAACGAAAGTGACAATGCAGAGTTCTGTCCACAATGATGGAAGGAGATGGCAGATGCAATGCTAGAATAGGTAAAATATTATATGAGGCTCAAGTTAGCACACGAAACACCGAGTTGACAACTTTCTATAAAGGCTCCCGTCGGCTATGGTTTAATTTGCTACGGCGTCAGGCTCAGCAGTGACGTTAATTGAGGTTTGATGCAAAACGAGTATATCCTCATTATACTGGGCATAGACATTGAGAATAGGATTGAGAAGTCTGACGATAACAGACGTGATAAGAAATAACTAGAAATTTGACTTTACGCACGGAGTTGACTGAATATATGCATGTCTTTGTTACTGAATTATCTACCATTAAGCTTTGAAGAGTAAATGGAATTGCGATTGCTCAAAGGCAATCCAGCAAACCGAAAGGCCATAAAATGTGTGACGGGAAGGCATTTTCTGACCGAATAAACCTCCGCAACTTGCAACGCGCTTTGCACCACGTCATGCAAAAGTTTCAAAACCCTAGATTGCCAGACACGCAGCATCTCTGTATAAAGCCACACGGAGATGAAAACGCTTTGGGTGCGTATGGGCCACTAAAGGATATTAGCCACGGAAATAAATTCGGGATGATCTTCCCACGTGAGACCCGGCATCGGCTTGTTCTAGTCTGAAGAGTAGCTGTTTAAGCAAGGCTGCGAGAGCCAAAAGTTAATAAGCCTGGAACATGACATATCTCGGGGGTTTACGCGAAAACAGAGACATGCCGAGATGACAAGGGCTCACCAGACGTTGAAGAAAAGCATAGCTGAGCAAACGTAGTCAGAAGTGTACAAGAGGGAGGCAGTATGCAGCGTTACTTGCTTGCTTTGGATGGAAACTGTGCATCTATTAATAATTGTTACAGCCCCCAAAAAGTGGTCTCGGAGGACATGTGGGTCTTCGCGAATTTTTTTTTCTGTGGGTGACAGCTCTTAAAACTGCGAATAGTGAAATGCCAAGCGAGCTCGAGAGCCTGGAAACCAGGCTGGGGGTTGTGGAGGCGCGACAGAAATAGTTCCCTGATTTACTGCAACTCACCCCTTCCTCCCTCAAAACGTTAAGCATCAGTCAAGACCAAGCAATATAAATCCTGCCTGCGATAATTGCGAGGACAAAAAAACAAAGATAAGAACATGAGATAGAACGGAGCAGTTGAGGTCTCGTTACGATTATTTAAATAATACGAGTAATACGGAGTAGAACCCCTGGCTAATCAAAGACTAAAATTCAAATTTGTAAGTAAACATTCACGATGCCCCATTTTTGATTTTTAAAATGGCTTATAAATCAAACTTGCTACTACGTCCCAATAAACTCCTTTCCATTTGGGAAACTGACGAGCTCGCAGTGTGGTCCAACTACCTTTACACTATACTTATTTTTATCGTGCTCATTGTGTAATCTGTGAAGTTGAAAATGTATAAAAGGGCGACGGGTTTCCAGTCCTGCCGGAGGAGAGTTTTCTATTCCTCCCAAGGCAGCAAGAAGTTTTCCGAATAAGAATACATCTTATAAAACAAACACTTTTGTCATTTAACTTCTGATCCGCTTCACATCCACTCCTATATTTAATTGCCATGTCGGAAAGTCGGCTATTTCGGCCGCTGAAGCTCGGCGACCTTCAGTTGCAGCACCGCATAGGAATGGCGCCTATGACCCGAATAAGAGCATCAGCTGGCCACGTGCCCACGCCGCTGATGAAAGAGTACTACGGCCAGCGGGCTTCCGTGCCAGGCACGCTGATCATCAGCGAGGCCACTTACGTTTCCCCAGCCGCTACCGGGGCCTTTCCTTGTGCGCCGGGAATTTGGAGTGAAGAGCAGGTCGCAGGCTGGCAGCGTATTACGGACGAAGTCCACAGCCGGGGAAGCTTCATATTCTGTCAGCTCTTTGCCTCGGGCCGAGTAGCGATCCCGAGTGTGGCCAAGCAGGAGGGCGTGCCTGTTATTGGACCCAGCGCAATTGCCATCAACGAAGAATCTCTGGTGCCGCAGCCGATGACAGCAGAGGACATCCAGCAAATGGTCAAGGACTTTGGCACAGCTGCAAAAAATGCCATGCGTGCTGGGTTTGATGGTATTGAGTGCCACGCCGGAAACGGCTACCTACTTGACCAGTTTCTTCAAAGCAACAGCAACCAACGCACGGACAAATATGGCGGCAGCGTCGAGAACCGCTCGCGTTTTGTTGTGGAAGTGCTTGAGGAGATCATTCGGGCTGTTGGCTCCCCCAGCCGCGTTGGTCTGCGCCTGAGCCCATGGAGCACCTTCCAAGGAATGTGCATGGCCGACCCTATTCCGCAATTCTCTGACATTGTCATCAAGGCTCAGAAAATGGATCTGGCTTACCTGCATCTGGTGGAGCCGCGAATTTCGGGTGCTGAGGATGCTGTTGTTTCAGAAGCCGGTCGCCAAAGCCTCGAGTTTGCATACAAGCTCTGGGATGACGATCGAGCTCTTCTTGTTGCGGGAGGTTTTGGAGCTGTTAGTGCACGAAAGCTCGTAGATGACGAGCATCCAGAGAAGAATATCATTGTTATTTATGGGCGGCACTTCATCTCCAACCCCGACTTGGTTTATCGTATCAAGGAGGGTGTAGAGCTGAGCCCGTACAAACGTGATTTCTTCTACACGGGCGACTCTGTGGGCTATACAGATTACCAGTATAGCAAGGAGTATCTTGTTAGCAGCCAGGGCTAGTTCTGACCCGCTACAACATATAGTTGCGAGCCAGAGCTTCTGTGCCTCTTTGATTTCATTAGATCTGAAATATTAAGCCATAGAAACCCATTTGTGTCTGTTAAAAAAATTCAATACCAGCTTTTGATAGATAGAAAATGATGTGACAGTTAGAAATTTATACTCGTCAAGGCCTTGCCTTCGTGTCACCGTATTGGGAGTAATACATAAACGAGTCGTTGAGTGTAGCTTAATTTTTGACATTCACAGGCTCAACGACCAACATTAATACAGTGAAAATGCTGCTGAGATGAGCTGATGAAAAGCCATTTCCACTGTACAACGCATTTGGCTATTGCAATACTCCTCACTACATATTAATACGTTGCATGCCATAGCGGATCTAATGCTTTTGAAATGCATCATGTCAGGGCAGATTGAACGACATGACATTACTCTTTTGTGTCTGATAAACATAAAAGCATGAAATAGCCATTAAGACTCAACAACCTCACAAATTACATGACTGCATCTCAAGATCACAAGGGAGGCTGGATCTTTGTGAGTTTCCTTAAACTATCCAACAAGGACAGTGGCTTCTGCATTCGAGCGAGCTTTGAATTCATGTGCTCAATCGGTGATGCGAGAACGTGACGCCGTCTTAAGTGGCTCTGAATTCCGTACGGGTGAACATATTGGCTAAACAGAGAGGGGGGATTGAAGTTGTGCTCCGTAATTGATCAGTTATACGAACCTTTTATTATGCACATATATTACTTGGAGTAACTTGCCGTCTAATGTACCCGAATACCCGGTCCTCGGAGTCAATGCTGGTAGATATGCACAGTTGGAGTTAAAGATAATGGTCTGAAACTACCACAACTTTATTTCGTAGGCTTGGTCTCTCCACACTAACATAGATACATGACATGTTTGCCCTCTAAGCTTCAGTCAAGTCGGCATCTGAAGCCATTCAGACGCTTGCTATTGCCTTGAGTCTACATGCCAACGCTCGACGTGTATAGTCTGCTGTGGGAACCATCAAGTCATACCCATGTGGTAAACCTGGGAGGATGTGCAGTTCAACGTTGATAGATGCCTTCCAAAACTTTCCCGCAAAAGCAATGATTTCATCCCGAAACAAATCCAGCTCACCCACTTCCAAGTACACGGGTGGTAGACCAGTTGCATCAACCAACCGTGCTGGGGCTGCTGTCACAGGAACGGCGTCTGTGCCACGAACCCCTGGTCCCAGATACGCCTCCCATCCAGTTTGATTATCCACGTCGCCCCAGGTAAGAAATGGGGCCAAGGTTTTGTCGGCTTTGATCGAGAGGTCGCTGAGCATGGGATAGACGAGCAACTGCCGCGAAATGGACAGACCGCCCTTCTCGCGTGCGTAGATGCTGAGAGCTGCTGCCAAGTTCCCTCCTGCAGATTCGCCCATGACGGCAATGCGACTGGTACTCACGCCAAGCTCCGCTGCATGCTGATGCAGCCACGCCAGGCCGGCGTATGAGTCTTCGAGGGCCTTTGGATAGCGCACCTCGGGTGAGAGTCGATACTCCACGGACAAAAACGGGATGCCGGTTTGGGAGACGTAGTAGTGAAGCATATTGTCAAAGTCTTCCACTTGGCCGATCACCATGCCACCGGAGTGCACATAAAGAATAGCAGGACCAAGACCAGTCGCTCCCGACTTTTGCTTTGAGTACCATCGGAGCAAGACTTTGTGGCCATCTGCAGATGTAGTGTAGTAATCAGTCTGTGTTGTAGACGAATCCTCTTTTGGGTAGCCGGTTTCGTAGAAACGCTTCAGGTTTACTCCGAGACCATTTCGAAGGCCTTGGACGTCTCCCAGTGCTGGCCCTGGACCGGCATCCTTTTTCGCCTGCAGGAATGCCGCCACTTCGTTTTCAAGTTTGAAAGGCATTGTGAGGTAATCAGGTGTGCAACAACAGTTGTCTAATTGCAATTTAGGTGCTGTTGAACGTCGTGATGTATCTCGTCCTTTCAACCAACGTTCAAGCTTAAGTGCCAAACCGCTGGACAATCCAGTATTTGATACTCCATAGCCGGCAAACGATAGCCGCACGCAGTCGCAAACGGTGTCAAAGCAGTTGGAAACTGTCTTCAATTTGCGATCAAACGTCAGCACGTGGTTTGATTCTTCGACCCCGTTCTTCCGGATTCTATTTTTCTAACCAAGACTTTACATCATCACTTTCCAGGGGGCACATGTTCGGATGTTCATGACCACCTTTCACACCCCCCTTTCCATTCCTCCGGCCATTGAACTACAAACGGTGACGCCCCCCTTAACCCCACGAATTAGCGAGCTTTAGTGTTGTGCGGGGAAGGACCAGGCACAGAATAGCGGCGGTCGATCGCCGGGCGTTTGCCGGGTGCCGCCAGGCTACCTTAAAAAGTTAACTAAAAACGGCTGCATGGATGGTATTAGACCAACGGGACTTTGATTTGGTTCACCTGTCTGACTTCTACAGCTATAGAACTCGCCGGATTTGTACACTTGCTTTACGAACACTGACGTTGACATGGCTATGTACTCCGTACGGTCGCGTCATGTATATGTGTACTGTAGTCGTAGATTGCCTCGAATTTCATATCATTCTTCAATATCGCCATATACTGCAACGCTTTCAAAACCGCGGATGTTGACCTGCAGCGCATTTCCAAAAATTCGCCTCGTGTTCACACTGGCATCAGCCTCCCGAAGCTCTGGCCCATCCAAATCGTTGAGATGGTCCCACTCATGTACTGCCATAAATCGAGGTGGATTCTGTGCCGCATTCGCATAGGCCGCGACAAACTCGTATCTCTGTGACCTTCGGTAGCCAGGGACACGGTGGAGCATGTGCAGATGCTCACCGGAGTAGAAACTATTGTAATCGTCTGCGTCGGCCGGCTGGACTTGGACATTCAGGAGATATGGAGCACGATCTTTGGCATTGAGAATCAGAACCACAAGTGGGAATATACTTTACTTGTCTGCCAATCTTTTCAAAGGAAGAAAAAGAAATCATATCTTAACACGAAGTAAGCACAATAATGACTTACAATGTCCAAGCTTATCGGGATCATAATCTTCAATCAACTTGTAGAGTCGCATATCCGCGACGGCAGCGTGCAAACCGCTCGTGGGCGGACTCGCCAGTTGGAAAATCTCATCAGTGTTGCTTGCAGATACGATTTGTATCATAGCGAGCACAACTTTGTCATTGGGAGGCTCAAGATCAATTGACTGTGACAGCTTCACGTCATGTAGTTCGGTTTCTTTTCCATCCAGAGGTGTTTTGGTTTGAAGATCAAAGGTATTATAAGCGTGATATAAGCTGGCCCGCGTTGATTTGATCTTGGCTAATGCTTCTGGAAGGCCTTCTGCCTTGTACCAGTTCACCCATGTACTGACAGACTCATCTTGCGGCTTCGCAATGATACGGAGGAGGTAAGGTGAGGCTGCCATCAAGACTGATAAATGCTGGATTATGAGAGATAAAACAACAAAAAACTGATACAGGTAAAGGATATGACCAGAAATGGTCTTTATTGACACTGATGTTCATGATTTGACATGGCAGATAGTGGTGGCTTTTTGTTGAATTTAGCATGCGCACCTAGGTCGAAAATGATTCAGCTATCAGTGTACGAGTATGCTTGGAAATTCTCGGACAGGGACGCCGGTCAAGTGAGCGCTCTAAAATATTTCTCGGCATTTGTTTGCCGCCGTAGCGAAGTTGAGAGAGAGAGAGAGAGAGAGACGCGCAACAAGGTTTTGATGTCAAAGACCAAATCAAGACGGGGCATGAAAGTCAATGCAACACAGACGAGACCACCATATAATCCATTTTAAGTTCCACGCCATCACTCTACTTTCTGTAAGTTAGCCCAAAGTTTACTATCTACTTAGATACCGTCAGCTTGACTTACTTGAAATTTCCTTTTATCTACCCACGAAGATGCCATCCGATACATATAAGCATGCTCTTGTCTTTGGCGCTTCGGGCGTGTCGGGATGGGCTGTTGTGAATCAATTGCTTGAGGGCTATCCAGATAACGAAAGATGGGACAAGGTGACCGCTTTAACGAACAGGCCATTGAGCCTGGCCGTTTCGCAATGGCCAAATAAAAACAGTCTTCAAATTGTGTCTGGCATTAATCTCTTAAAGGGATCAACAGAAGACCTGGTAAATGCCATGCAAAAGCAAATAACGGATGTGGAGAAGGTGACACACGTCTACTATTATGGTTAGTATTGCTACACGATAGTTGACGTATTTCAGTTATTCGCTCTGTTTTGACACAAGTTCACGCGCAGCGTACAAGGCAAACACGGATTTTCAACAGGAGAAGAAGGACGCAGTGAGCATGCTTGCAAGGTCAATCACAGCAATTGATCGACTATCGCCCAAGCTGCAGTTTGTCGCATTTCAAACAGGAGCAAAGGTATGCTATACAGTTTGTTGCATTTGAAATATCGATAAGCAAGTCTGACACATGGAAGATGTACGGCTATCTCGAACAGGAGGGTCACTACTTTCCTGTACCACTCTCTGAAACATTGCCCCGATTGAAGGCACCATACAGCGATAAACTGTTTTATCATGATCAGCTTGACTGGCTTCTGGATTATTCCAAAGACAAACCATGGTTCTGGTCTGAGACGCGTCCAGATATAATTATTGGATTTGCCCCAAACCACGCTGCATACTCGCTGGCAAGTTCTCTTGGGATCTATTTTTCATTGTGGAGAGAAATCAACGGACCAGGAAGTATCGTTCCCTTCCCTGGCACCGAAAAAAGCTGGAAGGCCAAATTCAACGAGGGGGGGAGTGATATGTTGGCTAAGCAGACCATCTTCCTTTCGCTGAGACCAGAGATATGCGGTAAGGGCGGTGCTTTCAATATTGCTTCAAGGCCCGAGTGGGAAGCCTGGGAGTCAAAGTGGTTAAAGCTGTGTGAGTACTTTGATCTGAAGGGTGGACCACCATCCGAGTCCAAGAAAGAAGTCCGGGCTTTCATCAATGAGAATATGGACACCTGGCGTCGGATTGAGAAGGAGCATGATCTGCGTACGGATATTGTGTCTTCGGAGATTACAGTACCAGGGTTTGAGATCCTACATCTCAGTCTTGCAGACTTCGACCACCAGTACGACCTGAGCAAGATTTACAATGCTGGATTCAAAGAGAAGTACGATACTATGCAAATTTGGGGGACAACATGGGACAGGATGAGAAGGGCAAAAATGATTCCTTAAATATAATACTTCTCGTTGTGGACACTGCCCGTTATATTTAAAAATCAGCTGCAATATATACACTATGCGAGACGAGGTTGCTCATGATGCTTTGCTTGTTAGTAAGTGACAAAGCAGGTCAAATCAAAATCGTGAGAAAGAGAAAGAGTTAATACCTCAACCCTTACGTTAACAATCTCAACTCTCATAAGACACAGCACGTGAGAATCAAATCTTGTATTCTGTACTTTCTCGGTATGCTATCTACATCAACCGTGAGTTATATGCCCAATTTCTGTTTAGAGTCTGCTGCTTGTACCGTCGTCCTCTACGGTAACTGCAATTTTACCCCAGGCTTCACCCGTGGCCATCAATCTGAATGCCTCCGGGAGACTGCACAAGCCATTAAACTGCTTTTCGGTGTAGATCGTAGACCGTATCTTTCGTTGCTTCATCAACTCTAGCAACTCATGCCAAACTTTCACTACTAGCTCCGGCTCTTCTGTTGCATATCTTCCCCAGAAGATGCCTGATATAGAGCAGTTTTTCAGAAGAAGCTTGTTCATGGCGATCTTCTCAATGCTCCCTGCTGCAAAGCCAATAACAACGAGGCGTCCATTCCAAGCGATGCACTTTAGACTTTTATCGATCATGCCGAGCGGGTCGATCACGATGTCCACACCACGGTTCTTGGGAGTAAATTTCCGCGCTGCTGCCTGCCAGTCATCGTTGCTATCGAGTACGAGGTGTGCGCCAAAGCTTTTGCAGGCCTCTTTTTTAGACTCTGAGTTGGTGATTGCAATGACAACCAGACCAAGGGCAGCTGCGATTTGGATTACAGTAAGGCCTACTCCACCGGCTGCTGCATGAACGAGAACATATTCACCTGCGATGCTCAGTCAGTCTGTTGCCTTTGGAAACAAAAAAAAAAAAAAGTAAGAACAACAACGCGTTAGACGTTAGGCAGGCCAAACTGACCTGCTTTGGCATTTGCTCTGTGTACCAATGCTGTATATGCTGTGGGTGCAGTGAGAAACATGCCGCTTGCCTCCAACGGTGTCCAGCTATCGGGTATTTTACGCATATCCTCCTCCTTCGCGTAGATTTGAGTAGCGAAAGAACCAAGCGCGCCCCCAAACACCCTGTCCCCAACCTGGAAAGCAGGCCGAGACAGCTTGCTTGGTGTTTTCAGCACAAAACCCGCGAACTCATTTCCAGCGATAAATGGAAGAGCAGGCTTATTTTGGTGCTTGCCTTGCACTTGGAGGGCATCAAAAAAGTTGGTGCCGGTGGCCTGGACTTTGACAACATAATGATCGTCCGATGCCCGAAGATCTGGAAGGGTTGTGACCTCGAGCTGGTCGGTTGAAGTGAGAAGAGACCTGATTTGTATGGCCTTCATGATTTGGAATAGTCTGTTGAGAGTTGTGGTATTACTGCTTTCTAGGTTGGCTTACCGACCTCGCTAATGATTTCTATAACAGTTACCCCAAAATCGAAGAAGTTTGTAGGCCGATTGAAATATGAATGAGCTTGGGAATTGTCGCTTTACATTCAAGCCGGCGATTAGAGTCCGCCCGCACTTACAGCTAACCCCGGTGATCATTAACCGAGGCGGGGTGTGAACTGCTTAAAAGATTGCTATATTATGCGACAGAAGTCACAACAAAAAGAATAAAGAAGAATAAGGCAGCAAGTGTTAGCATTTCTTCACATCACGTCACAGAATTTTTTGTTAGCGTCTATCACAATGCAGACTGACATCTTGAGCAAGTTTCGCCTCCCTGGCAAGACCATCGTCATCACAGGAGGCATCCAAGGCCTCGGGCTGGAGTTTGCCAAGGCGCTGGCATCGGTTGGAGCAAACATTGCAGCCATCGACATTCAAGAAGCGCCCTCCAAGGAGTTTTTGGCACTGTCAACTGCGTTTAAAGATAACAAGTTCAAATACTACAGGTCCAATGTGGTGGACTATGATCATCTGAAGCAGACAATCAATGAAGTACACAAAGATTTTGGTAGCATTGATGGATGGTATGTATGAACAATATGTGAACCTCTTGGTACTATAATAGTCTATTACAAACTAACATGAACTAGTATCCCCGCCGCTGGAATCATCTGTGATCGTCCATTCCTGGAACACACGGAGGCGGACTTCAAGAAAAGCATAGATATAAATGTATGTATCCGCCGAGCCACAAACCGAAAGGCATAATACTGACCAGCATTCAAAACTAGCTCAACGGTGTTATTTATACCGTTCAGCATTGTGCTGCCAAAATGGTCGAGCAAAAGACTGGGGGAAGCATAGTTTGCATCGCCTCTACCGCGAGTCATAGAGCGCTCTATCCCCAGACAATCACTGCGTATACGGCGAGCAAGTTTGGTGTTCGCGGTGTCGCAAAGCAGATCGCACACGAGTTGGCCCAGCACAACATTCGTGTGAACTCAATCAGTCCAGGGTAAGTCAGCGCAATTTGTCCTGGCGTCTTCTTTTCTTACTGCATCCTTGTTTTTTTTTTTTCTTTTGTCTTTTATTTGGTGTTCAAAGAAACTAAATCGGAGCAACAACAGTGTGATGAGGACAGACATGCTTGAGGCTGTGATGAAGCAGACTCCAAGTCGGAGGGAGCTTTTTGAAAATACCAATCCGATGCGCCGTCTAGGCAATCCCGTCGAGCTTACTGGCATGATGGTGTATTTGATGAGCGAGGCGGCTAGCTTTACAACTGGACAAGACTTTTTGGTTGATGGCGGAATGATCTGATAAGTGTATCTGTAAAGCAGGCAGAAATTCCAATATTGCTTGAAATCATCGTTGATAGCCCTGAGGAGAAAAAGTCACAGTTAACCATCATGACCAAATTTGTTTGTAAATGAATACGGCTGGCATTACGGCAGTCACATAAGTACACTATCCTTGCTTTAAAACAGCGCTATAGAAAAGAGCTCAGATTATACACAATGTCGTAATCTCGATAGCCCGACGCAACCGGAAGCTCCTCCGTCCACAGCGAGCCAGAATCGGCCGCCATGCCAGCCATTGCAGTATCTGTGAAATCAAGGCTATCTGTGTCGTTTGCCCCGAGGTCTTTTGTGCAGCTGAACAAGCCGAGGGAATCTTCAACACCTACCAAAGTAGACGACGCCCTGTCGGAATTACACAGTGGAAGAGGAGCAGCACCGACATCGATATGGCACACGCTGAGGATGAGACGGATGACGCGCCGTACACGCCGCGCAACAATATACGTTTTCTCCATCTCGCACATGCCACGTATGCAGATTTGAAGGCTTCCCATATACTTGGGCAGCGAGGTGTCTCCCAGACGCTTCTCGGCAATGCTGGCTATGAGTATAGTTGCTGCCGTGGCAATCATGTGTAGACCGACGCCGTCCATGGTGGATGTGCTGCCGTAAAGGCTCCTGTAGTTTGCAACTGTGTTTGCGATATTAACCGCGTTTTCAATGCATATTTGCCTCGAGAGGCAGTCTTGTGCTCCTGGCATGGAAAGAGAAGAGCCAAAGTTGGCCGTTGGGCGATGAAGATGTATTTTGCTTGAGCAGTACTCCATGCTGTAAACTTGTGTCAGTTTCAATTCAGAGGATCAAATGGAAAATAACAACGCCAGCAGAGAAAATGGAGGAGGCCTCACTATAACAAAGCAATTGCCGGCGGCGACGTTGGGCTGTAGTGAAATTCGGGATCAAGTTTGCTGTACCAATCCTCAAGCTGCGCATCGAGAGTCTGCAATGTCTCAGGGGTGCAATTCATTCTGTTTCTATTTTAAAATGTCAGTCCCCCGCAAGAAGGATAGAGATCGGGACGTCAACGTACAGAGCATCTGATATGTTGCCAGCTATCAAAAGGAGGCGAACCCATAAGTAAGCTAGCTTTGTGTCCCAGGAAGATTCTGGACTCGTAGGTGCTTGCAATTCAAGTTCGTAATCGTCGTCTCGGAGGCTGACAGGACGGCCAAGGTACCGCGCCCAGAATCTGTGAGGAGTTAAGCCACTGACCCAGACATCAAGGGCAAGAAGGGTGGAAGAGAAGGCGGGAGGGGGAGGGGGGTTTCGCTGGAAGTGTATATTTACCTGTCAAGTACGAGACATCCCCAATAGGTAATCCGTCGAACTTTGATGTCTCGAGATGTCAGTTTGGCTGACGCTAGATTGCGATCGGATTTGTGGATGCCAAAGTCTATGGCCAAACTGCATGCGACGCCTGACAAAGTTAGCATTTGAGATTCACCAGCTCGACGAAATGGTGAGATGGCACTTACCAGCCGACACCCAGCCTTTGTTGTCCTTATTCAGGGAGCAATATATGACAGACATGAGGAGTAGAGTCTGCACTGTTGTGATCCGTGGCTTCTCCAGTTCTTGATCAATCAGTTTTGTCGCAATTCCCACAAGATAAGGCTCGCTTTCAGACAGATCGTCCTGCGATGGTACCACCATGGCGCGCAGATTTGGCCTGTCAGAAATGCGCGCACCGAGAACGTAAATGGCACACAGCAGTGCTTTGCTGAAGTACCGGCCATGCTTTGTTTTCAAACCTTCAAGAAACTCCTCCCTGTCGAAGACCTGGAGAACGGTATGTTGGTAGGTCCAGTAAAGGTCCAAAAGATGTAGGTGTGTGTCATGATCAATCAAGCTGTCCAAGGATGTGTCTTCCGGTGTGCTGGGGTGGTAGCCAGACTCAAGCAGGGAAGACGACACACTCTCGGTAAGATGGAGACTGGACGTGGGCCCAAAAAACCTGTACTGCCCCTCCTCGTCACTGTTAAGCTTCCATTGCCGCCCACACAGCCGTGAGATGATGTTGTCATCTTCTGTGTGAAGCGGAAGGGAATTGAGCGACGGTGGGGGAAGCGTCGTGCTAAGAGAGGTGCTGAATGCGTCCTGCTCTTGATTACGAATCGGACTCGGAATTTCATTCCTCGCCCATGACTCAATATCCAGGTTGATAGGAGCCGCTGGCTGAGTGGACAGTCTCTCGATTGTGGCCGTTGCCTCTGCAAGAGCCTTTTCAAGGGAGCTTATGCGGTTCTCCAATGCTCGAATATGAGTTTTCGACGAGGGACTGCCAAATTAAATTGTAAATACTACGAACAAAAGCAGAGTCGTTGTGCCAATTGGAATGCTCACCATTTCCGCTGATCTTGACTTGGCCACGCACACTCGATGCCCAGCCTGTTACAGCGTCTGCACCGACTGTCCTCGAAGACACACTGTTGAGACACGTCAGTATCCGACCGGGCGTTTACTTCCTAAACACTGGGCCGAGTGGCAACGCACATACCTTGACCTTCTTTTGACGACACTGATTGCACGCAAGAGTAGCGGTCGTGTCGCCGCCCTTGCTGGCACGCCTCTGTTGTGTGTCTGATTTGCGGCCACGGGATGGGCCAGAGTTATCCTGGCTAGCTGGAGAAAGGTGGTCAAGAGATTGAGACATGGTGCTATTTATTTAATGACCAGTGTAGTTTTGTGACAGAGAGCGAAAAAAAAAGGCGAGATGAACTGTTTATTTTGGTGATGGGAGCTGTGGATAAACCCCCCCAAATTAAGTATGTGGGAGGAGTGAAGGCCGAGACCCCGAAAATACGAATCCCGACTGCTAAAGCTGGCGCCCCCCTAAAAACAGCCTACGTAGAACGATGGCAACAACCAGTGTGCCGCCTGTGCCGGGCTGTGTGGAGCATTTATAGACGTCGACAACGGGGGCTGAGTGCGGAGAAAGAAAGGGATCAAATGCGGGGAGTGAAATGCGGGGATAATACTGCCAAATCTGGGGGTATGCCCTTACTAGTGGAAAACGTTACTCGAGATGCGGCGTCATGGTAACTCGTGATTACGACACAATCAGAATAGCTCGATATAAAAACGAATCTGCCAGGCACCATTGAGGTGTGTCACCTGGACATGGATGGACTCTATGTACTCCGTATTACTCCGTAATCGGTTGGGGTGTGGAGAGAAACCCAGGCGATTTAGCTACAAAATAACAGGGCTAATGGTATTACTACGTCAAGATATTTTTGAAAACGTGCCTTAAACATGAGACGTCTCTTAATTTGGCGGCGAACTATGAACAGGCATTCAAGGTGGTTCTCGAGACTTTTCAACCTTCCCATTACATAAACAACCCAGACACTGGTTGCCACGAGAGTACTCGTATTAATGGAAGTTATTCCTGTCTGCGTAGATGTCGTTCTCCAGATACACCTCGATCTTGAGTAGACGTTAGAAAGCGCACAAATTACTATGAATATAGGAAAATAGCGGATATGGGAAAATAGTTGAAATACCTTGTTGTCCATCTTCTTGTCAACGTCTTTGCAACAGAGGCTGGCCATGATGCCAACAATGCCAAATGCCATAGACGCAAATGCGGTTATTCTTTATAAAGTTAGCGAGGGGCTGCTCACATGTCGCATTAAGGATTGATGGGAGGCTTGAAGAACCACTGTCTTACTTGATGCCATGGGCATGTGCGTGTGCCACTGCATTTTGCACCGCAGCAGCAACCTTTGGGCCAAATTCCGCGGCAAGCTCCGGTGAATTGATGAGAGAAAGAACTTTGGAGATTTGTGATTCTGCAACACCAGCAGCAGCAGCAGCGGCAGGGACCAGGCTGGCAAGTTTCTTGTTTGTAGTGTTGGTAAGGACGGTAGTGTAGACAGAAGCCGCGACTGCACCATGTCAGATTAGCAATAGAGTTCGCACAGAGACCAGGCAGAAGAAAAGGAACGTACTCGACCCTGCGGCGAAGCGACTGACGCCAGCAATACCGCCACTCAAACCAAGATCCCTGTGGGCAACTCCCATCTGAGCAATGGCAATGGCCAGGTAGATCGCCCAGCCATAGCCGGTTTGCGAAAGAAACACGAAGGCAACCATCAAGCCCTTGTTCGTTGGCGTGCAGAGGGCCATCAAGGAGCCAAATAAGACCATAACAAAGACCGATCCAGCTAGCTGCCAATGCCAGTGCCTGATATATGAGCCAAAAAAGCCCAGCATGCATGCCCCAAAGGTAATGGCTATTCCTTGAGGCAAACCGAGCACCATCGCATACCGCCAGTTAGTGCCACCGTCTGAATAAAACGAGTTGATAATCGTGGGCCACAAAATTGTCCCGGAATAGTAAAACATGTTGACGACGGCCAACACAATAGCTGGCGCGGTAAAATCGCGACCATGAGACGAAGTGAAGACATATGAAGGCGTCAACGGATGCTTTAGCTTGGCATATGTTTCCCACAAAGCAAAGCATATGAGGAAGAAAAAGCCCAGGACGAGCGAGATAATGATATGGCGGTCGTTGGACGGCAAAACTGTGGTCCATACCACGCCAATAAGGACCGGCACAGCCCCAATCGCAAACAATACGGCGCCTGTGCGTTTGTCAGTGTCAACACTTCAATGTCGAAGTTATGCAAACACGTTTTCTTACCAACATAGTCGATCTCTGCAAAGGCCTGTTTGAACGGCAATCCATTTCTACACCCTGTTAGTCAAATCGCTTCAAAGGCATCCAGCATCCCTTAACCTGTAATCGGAATGGAAGGCTTCACTTACGGATGAGCAGGCGGAAAATACATAAACAAAAGCCCAAGAAAAGAAAGAAATTGAGCAATTGCAGCAGCCCAGAAATTCCACGTCCATGAAGTAGCATGGAA
Organism: Raffaelea deltoideospora; assembly: GCA_019925385.1. NCBI lineage: Eukaryota > Fungi > Ascomycota > Sordariomycetes > Ophiostomatales > Ophiostomataceae > Raffaelea > Raffaelea deltoideospora. The sequence continues at coordinate 18,327 of JADHKP010000005.1, read as the reverse complement.
GCCGTGCAAACCCGTGATGGGGGCAATGGTGATGGAAATAAACGTAACGGAATCCGCAATGACAACACCAATGTGTCGCCACTTATTTGGTAGCAGTTCTGGCAGTGCAAATGCAGCCATCTGAAAAACTGTTAGGGCAAAATATTACTCCTGTGATCAAGGTTGCAGTTTGTTTCACACACCTGGCAATTGGCACCACCGAAGCCTGCAATGGCCATCCCAACAATGACAGATCTTCCATTCTTGGCCGAAGCAATTACAATGTGGCCGACGAAGCAAATCAGATTTCCAATAACGAGAAACCATCGTCGACCCAAAAGATCAGTGTTCGCGCCACTGATGAAATCATACTGATTAGTATGCCAAAATCACTTTTGACGAAGGATATAAGGCGTTCATACCAGATCATGAAGCAGATAGTGATTGAAATGGTCCATGCCTAAGGGAATAGTCAGAAATTGTTATGTCGTACGGTTTTCGTTCTATCGGGGGAAAACTCATGCTTACTGGAATGAACCAAATATACTGCTCCGGCTGCCCAAATTTCGTTGCAACATTGGCGCCAATGTTGGCCATGACAGGAACTGGCCAAAATGACAATCCATAGCCGAGAGACAAAATCTAAGACATGAGATGTTATGAGCCATTTTGCCAGGAATTCAAAAATGAATAAAAGAACTAAAACTGGCTATATTAAATCACTCACAATAACGACGGTCCAAGTTTTAAGGGTCACGACCGGCTCTTCCTCAAGATCAGGTCCATTGTGGGCGCTGACTGATTTTTGACCGGACTCCTCGCAGTATTCAGCCTTAGGCTCAACAGCCTTCTCTTCGACATTATCTTGAGACATTTTGTTCGACATATTTACTCACAATTTGTCGAACTTCAAGAAAGCTAAAAAAAATAAAAAATTTAGAGGGCAAGCGGCCTGATAGTTCTCTTAAGATCATTTCATCGTTTATTTCTTTGTTCGCGATGATTTGGGGCAAAAAAAAATAATAATAAAAATAATAAAAAGAAAAATAATAAAAACACAATACCGCACAGTTTGCCCGGAGTTCGATACCCGAGTCTAACTATGGTGCTACCAGGGCTGGCTCCCACCTCCGGCCCTTAGCCCTACCTCTCTGCCTTGTAACTTATGCAGCCTAAGGCTGCTCCGGAGAGTTTAAAGATTTTCACGACCGGACGGACAACGAGATGGTCCGTGTGGGGGTAGAAGGTAAAGTAGAGCCACACGGAAACCCAGCGGGAATGATACTAAGTGCAGTTCTCCACCAATACCAGATGTAAAAAAACTGCGAGGCATGGTTTACAGACCATGCCGGAAAACGTTCAGCTAGCTCTAGCTCCGCTTCTCCAGACAAAAAGCCAAACAGCTCGCCGCAACGGGACTAACCTAGACAATTTCCCCAGACTTCGAACACCGAGATAGCACTGGCCCGTATGGGGTAGAAGGTTTAGCCACAAAGTTGACGTAATGTGTCTTCTTGTGCCAGTGGTTCGCAAAAAAATAATAAATAAAAAAATAAAAAAATTAGACCCGGAAACTACCAATTGGCCACAGAGAATATTGTTGCGGAAGTTCAAGATTAGCTCTAAACCATGTTTTATGTGCTTGCCATTTCGGAGTCTGTCAAGAAAACTAAAGCGCATTAAAATAATATAGCATACTGTCGTCGTCACGGCCATTCATCAATCATTGCAGTATTCACTGCAAGTGGAGGCAAGTATAGCGGTAGCCGGATATCGATTTCCCACCGCAGTATACTTATACTGGTGGTAAACGGGCTTCCTTACAATGATATGGTTTGTTTGTGATCTCGCAAGTCAAAGCAGCTCTATTTTTATTGCATAAAAGTCTGTGCTTGAAACCAACTCAACCTTTCTCATTTTGTCCTACAGTCATTGCAGATTTACCCCCAGACACACAACACCACCTAACTGAAACCATGTCTTCATTGAAGGGAAAGCGGGTATGAGACACACTATGTTCCACCCCTGTTCAAGTTATGCGACTGACGCCTCCTCTTTAGATCGTTCTGACTGGTGCCGCCAGCGGTATCGGTCGTGCAACCGCCCAGATTCTGGCAGAGAGAGGAGCCATTCTCTCTCTGGCCGATATCAATACGGCCAGCCTTGAAAGCGTGCTCAAGGCACTGCCGGGAAAGGGACATTTTGCAACTGAACTTGACGTGAGGGACAGCGCCAAGGTGACCAAATGGGTTGAGGATAGTGCTAAGAAGCTGGGTGGCCTTGATGGCGCAGCCAATATCGCTGGCGTCGAACGCGAGGGAGGCCGCCATCTCGCAGACTCGAGGGACGAGGACTGGGACTTTGTTATGGGCATCAATGGCGCCGGTGTGTTCTACTGCATGCGCTCCCAGCTGCAGCAGATGATCAAGAGCGGCGGCGGCAGCATTGTAAGTCACAACGCTCTCCACATTTTATCTTACGCCTTAAACAAAGCTAACGAGGGCCTTGTCCTTGGGTATTAGGTCAACGTCGCAAGCGTTTCTGCGTTCATTGGCACGTCGGACACGGGTATTTATAACGCTAGCAAGCATGCAGTTCGGGGATTGACCCGGACAGCTGCTCGCGAGTATGGTGGCCAGAACATTCGCGTCAATGCAGTCGCACCAGGTGGGTATATTCTCCATCTTAAGACAACAATTTTAATGTAAGACGGAGTGAGCTAACATCGAATCTCAGGTGTGATTGGGACCCCACTAGTTGAAAATATGGAAAAGACTTTCAGGGGAGGACCAGTCAATACCAGCATGCAAGCCCTTGATAGGAAGGCAAACCCCAAGGAGGTGGGAGAAGTCATTGCGTTTCTGCTGAGCGATGAAGCCAGCTTCGTGACTGGAGCTACCTACAAGGTGGATGGAGGCTGGACTTGTTAATTAAGAGATATGCTCGGCGTTCCATTTACCGCCGCTTTAGCTCTTATCCTCCGACATAGAAACAGGGTTGATTTAAGTAGTCCATTAAATATTCAATATGACTTTATTTCAACTATCATCTGTAAAGTATAAAACTTGGTCACCCATCATCAATCCAGTATTTGCTTAATCGTTTATAATTGGATCAGTGTAAGCAAACTGACAACAAACCTGAAAGGCAACGACTCATAATGTTATGCACTTTCGTCGTTAATATGCTGCGTCCCATGGGGTTCCTGTGTCATTCAAAGCTATTTCGCGATGATCGTGGACTTCGTGGTGGCGGCTTGGATTTGTCGGAGCGAAAGCATGGTTAGCGAAAAAGCGGAATCGCTCGGTGTTCGTTCACCGATGGCGCAAATGAACATATTTATGCCCCTCAGACGCCAATTGGAAGAAATTGCAACAACAACAAGGATGCAAATTTTGAAATTTCAGTCACGATGAAGACCTATCCCGATTTCGACTCTGTACCGCGCGTTGATGGCCAACCTCAAGGCAATGCTTGGGGCCTTTGGGGAAGAGATGACGAGCTGGGCAGTATGTCTTGTCTACAGATCAGGTCAAATAAACATGGTACACAGCTGATTCTCTAGCACTAAATCTGCTCACTCCGGAAGTCATTCGTGCTGCCGTACGCGAAGTGTCTCTGGGAAAGTCCATACAGCTGGACTTGCGCCTCGATCACTTCCAGCACACCATCGCCGGTCGCGAGAAGTTCGAGCAGACCATTATAGATTTTCAAGAGAGATGCAAGGGCGATAGCACCTATGACATCGTCGCGCATGACGATGTCATCAAAATGAACACTCAAAGCAGCTCACAGTGGGACGGGCTGCGACACGTGGGCCACCAAGTGTCCGGCGTCTATTACAATGGAATGAAGCACGAGGACATTACCAATGGAGGCAGCGGGAAAATTGGAATTCAAAGTACGCCCCTAGTTCGGTGCATTTCTACTCCAATTCGGATGCTTTGTGGCTAATATGAATGTGCATTGGCTAGACTGGGTGAATAACGGCGGCATAGTTGGCCGAGGCGTCCTTCTGGACTACGCCAGGTGGCGCGCCGAGACAGGCAAAGAGCCTGCAAAAGTCGATGCTTGCACTGACATCACAGTCGACGAGCTTGAGGAGGTTGCTGCCTATCAGAATGTGAGTTTTTGTACAGGCGACATCTTGATTGTCCGCAGCGGCTTTACAGCCTGGCACGATTCCACTCCTACCCAGGAGCGTAACGCTTCACTTGACGCCGGCAAGTTCATTGGTGTGGAAGCATCTTTGAAGTCCGTCAAGTGGTTGTGGAACCACCACTTTGCGGCTGTGGCAGGCGACACGTTGAGTTTTGAAGTCAGCCCGGTGCCGTTAACAAAAGGAGAACTTAATCTGCATGAGTGGCTCTTAACACACTGGGGATCACCGATTGGCGAATTGTGGGACTTGGAGAAATTGTCCGTAGCCTGCGCTGAAGCAAAGAAATGGTCTTTCTTGCTGACCAGCGCGCCACTTCATATTTATGGCGGAGTTGGCACCCCCTGTAACGCGATTGCTATACTCTAAGTACTGTTATATTAGCAAAATTTACTTTTATAAATACAAGCACGGAGTACACCATTCAAATTCATTATTTGTTTACTTTTAAGTGATATCTTGTAGTGGAGTGCTCTGAGTAACTCCGTATATGGTGATTAGTATGCCAATGATGAAGTCTTTCCACCAGCTTGCTGAGATGTCGCGAAACCTTGAAATACCGACAATGGAAAATAGACCATTCTATGATAGTGGAAGACCTACAACTAGCAGCATAACAAGAGGAATATTAAATCTGTGTATGTCTTTGGAGAGTCACCAAACACATGAGCAAATCAATCATATCAAACGAAACTTGTTTATTTGTGCATATTTAAAACTTGTTTATCCGTGCCTATAAGTCTGCCTTGGGTCAATTGTCGGTGGCTCACTCAAAGATAAACTCCTTGTAGCCGTTCTCTCTGCACTCCCTGCACTTCTGCTTATACATGGGCATTCCCGACATGTAGTTCAGCGACTCTCTCACTTTGCCGGGGATGTTGGAACCGAAGTACCAACTGTCCGTCTGAGAATACAGGCCATCTTTTGCCCCCTCGGCAACATGTTCACGCCACGCCTGCTCGGCTTCAGCGGTCGGCTGAACAGACGAGTACTTGTTGTCTCTCATGTATGTAAGGAATTTTCCGATAAAGTCGCCCTGGGCCTCGGCACATGACGGCCCAGTCGCAAAGGCAGTGGGTGCCTGTGGCCCATACGTCATGAAGAAGTTGGGGAAGTTGTTGCAGGTCAGGCCGAGATAAGTCAAAACGCCGTTCTTCCAGTGGTCCTTGATCGAGGAACCATCAATACCCCGAATATCAATCTGTGTGAGACCTCCCGTGACGGCGTCGAAGCCGGTGGCCAAAACAATGACATCAAAAGTGTACTCGGTGCCGTCCTTGGTCCTGATGCCAGTCGGCGTAAAGGTCTCGATGGGATTGGCCTTCATGTCGACAATATCGACGTTGTCCCTGTTGAAGGTTTCAAAGTAATTTTGCTCGAGTGAAACACGCTTTGTTCCATAAGGGTGCGGCGCAACGGTAGGCGCAAGCTTTTCGGCCTTCACGGGGTCGGTGATGCGTGCGCGAGTCTTGTCACGCCAAAATTTGTACGCAATTTCATTGACATCTTTGTTCGTGAGCACATCGGAGAAGGTTCCCAGCCAGAAGAACAGGCCGCCTTTGTGGTACAGCTCATCGAAGAAAGCATTTCTCTCCTCTTCGGTGACATCGACACACATGCGAGGGTCGAATTCGTACAAGAACCCAGCGTACGTAGATTGCGTCTTCTTGACCAACTGCGCGTAGTTTTTCTTGAACCATTCATTGCGCTCCTTTGTGAGCTTCGACTGCCCCATGGGGAGGGCCAGATTGGGTGTGCGCTGAAAGACCTTCAGCTCCTTGACCTCTGGGCCAATGGTCTGCACCACCTGGACACCGCTGGCGCCGGTTCCAATAACGGCAACGCGTTTGTCCTTGAAGGTGATGGAGCTGTTCCAGACGCCAGTGTGGCAGATGTCGCCGGTGAACTTGTCCATTCCGGCAAACGGAGGGACGTACGGCTTGGATGCAAAGCCAGTGCAGACGACAATATAAGTGGCGTGGGCGGTATACGTAGAGCCGCCGCTCGAAACTGTAAGATCCCACTGCTTCGCAGACTGGTTCCATTGCGTGCCTAGGACTCTGGAGTTGAAGCTAATGTCCTTGTTGAGATCCCAGACTTTCGCGACGTGGGCAAAGTATCGAACAAGCTCGTCCCTTCCCGGGTATCTCTCGGACCACTCCCAGTCCTCGAAGAGCTTGGGATCAGTAAACTGATAGACGGGACATTCGGTGTCGACACGAGCGCCTGGGTAGCTGTTCCAATGCCAAATTCCTCCAAGCTCAGCGCCAGCCTCAAACATGTGGGTGTTGAAGCCTAGGCCGCGAAGGCGGTAGAGGGCGTTTGTGCCACCAAAGCCCCCTCCAATGACGGCGACGTCGTATTTGTTCTCGAGTGAACCCATTTTTGCAGTCTTTTGAGAATAGCAGAGGGGAAAAATAAGCCGAGAATAAAGAATGCAGAGAGACACAGAACACCAGAGAGCAGATGTCGACAACGATTGCTGGTGACACTTGGACGGCTGTTTCCAAAGATGTGATTGTTTAAATACAAGCTGTTTCACAGCTATTACTGCCTATTAGCTGTAAGACCACAATGGACTGTTTGCCTGTGTCTTCTGATTTAGTCGGCGTTCGATCTCCGTATATCCTCAGTTAACCAAGTGGCTGCTAGATTATCGTAAACCTTCCGGCGATAGACTTGGAGCTAAGCTACTCAGTCGCTTTTCGATGCAGTACGGCAAGCGCAGATAGAGCTCCGTTCGGAGACTCTCAACTTTGCAAGTCAACTTTTCGGATGATGCTCCGTTCGGAGGCTCTCCATCCTGAAAACTAAACACCTAGATGTAGCGCCAAACGGAGACTGTCAGCCTGAGAATTGCCAGAGACTGCCGAAAATAAGCGAAACCGAAGAAGTGGTACGACACCAATGAGAAAACATGATGAAAGGCTGTTTATCTTACGATGATTGTCGCAGCCGGCGGCTGACCAGACAGGATGCGAAAACAGTATACGAGGACTTGGAAAACAATAATTTTTGTGCCTCATGAGGCACGCCGCGCGAGCAAAACATTACGACCAGAACTACGCTAATTAAATGTAAGCGCAATCGTGCCAACAAACGACCAAACGACTTCAATGAATATCATAAACGACCTAACATAAGGGATGAAGACTCGACAATGAGGACTTTCACATTGGAAGGCTGAAGAGGGGGAAGAAAAGAACGAAGCCCAAGAGCTTAACAACGGCTGGCACAGTGACCGAAGGCATCCGGCCTATGGGTTCGATACCAAATACACGCTCAATGTTTCCCGCAGATTTACTCCGACCAAGCACACGTCAAGAGGTTACGGCATCGGCTGAGAGACCGACTAGAATAGCAGGTAAAAGAACAACAGCTACTTTCGCAAGAACCGCTGCATCAGCACTGGCCACCACGGCCGTTACGGACGACATGAGCCTTGGATCAGGTAAAGCAAAACAAATATCGAGTTTACCATTGTAAGCGGGATGTTTGTTTATGCCGCCTTTCAAACAAATACCAGTCATCCCAGCCTGAGGAGCGTGATTGCCATGAATCTAATGCCCTGATTCCGAAGAAGAAAATATTTCAACTTCAAGGTTGCGGATAAAGTGCTTTTTCATAAACTGTACCTTACTTGGCAAATAGAGTGTTGAGAATGCACAGTCATTCTTCTGGACATTCAGGTTTCAAGGTAGGAAACTTCTGATCTGGTCATCGGTTCAACGGGCATGTGTTGCCATTGCAGAGACTATTGAAGGTATGTTCGCAGTACTTGTTTCCTGCAGAAAAAATTACTGACATTATCTGTAGTAGCACGACGGTATGCCAGTGTCCATAATACAAGCGGAAAAGACGTAAGAGGCTCGGGAAATTTGTTGGCTTTTCTGATGTTAAATGTCGCCTACGACGCCTGTACTTTTCTCACGGAGCGACAGCACATTCGGCTCTCTGGGTGTTGCCATCTCCTTAATCGTAGGGGGCTCAACCTACCGCGATCATAGACAACAATAAATAAAGCTAAGTCATGGATCTTTAGATGGATCTTTTAAGAATCTGTCTGGGTTACAATCTGTTGTCTAAAAGAAAGGCATCATATTATGTCGCCGTCAATGTTGATTATATGGTGGGAGTAGAGAGTCTCTGGCATTATGCGACAATGAGTCACCAACGAGAACTCTAAACTGATTGCAGATGAACACTCTCAGAAGCCATCGGGCACAACCGTCCAAAGGCACTTTGCTGAGAAGATGTTTACTGATGGTTGTGCGCGACCTGGTCGCTGGTAAGGATGTGATGACAATGGCAATTAAGCTCATCCACCGTAAAGGCGCCGAAAAGAAGTAATCCTGCCCCCCAAAATCACATGGGCTCATTCCGCTGCTCTCCCTCTCTCTAACGAAAGCATTTCGTGACGACGAAAGAGAGAATGTGCATCAGGCCAGTGTCAGGGGGGGTCGCGTTTGCTGCTAAGGCAACAACGGGCGGCAGCGCCACCCAGGGTTGAAAATGCTTTGAAACCCCCTCCTCGTTTATTTCCGTCTTGAAAAGGACATTTTTTTTTAGTTATCTCTTTTGCCTTTCCTTCCTATCATCATCAACAATTTATTGCAGTTGGTGGTTTTCTTCCTTTTTTTCGCTTCGTTTTCGAGCCTGTGCGTGCTCATTTGTCTCGACTGACTGTGGACGGTAGCTTACCTGTCAGCAACCTCTTTAAAGTTAAGAGTTAATCGGTCGATTACTGACAATATCCATAATACGAGTACTCATTTGTCCAGAAAGTATTATGACATCATACAACGTAATACTCGTACGAGTGCTACGTACTCGTAATATTTACTTTGACGTTTTGCCCGTAGTTACTCCGCTATACGTGACTGCGCTTAGCTGCACTAGAGGGAGCACCTCACCACAAACTTAAGCTCCTACAAGCTTATAAGCTTTTTGTTGTGACACAGACCACTTTTTCCTCTGTATTTATTTTATTCTAGGTTGTTCGTTACTTTCTTCTTCTTTCAATTCAACGACCTCCTCTAGCATTTTTTCCATCGTCCTTTACGAAACACAACAACCATCATATTTTCTTATCTTATTTCCACGGGCAAAATGTCGTGGAGTAATCCTTTGAAGCACCTCCCACCGCTCTCCGAGCACCCATCGGCCTCCCCTTCGCTCTCTCCAGCCATGTCCGATGGCAGGCTCTCTATTTTAGAAGCTACCATAAAGCTAGATAAACTTGAACATATAAACTATCGTGCTTCGCGAATCATCCGCGCATTTTTGGACCATCTAGAACCGGATGGCAAACGAATTTTAGTTGCAGATATCTTATTTTGTGCAGACGACGACCACGCACTTGTTAAACTAGCCAACCACCTTTGTGATGCGATTTTGAAGCCGTGTATGCTTGAAAACACTCTTGTTTCCATTCTCCAGGATTTTTTTTATTCTAATAAGGGGTTTTTCCCCAATTCTAGTCGCAGTTGCGGGTGGACAGGCTCCAAAACCACTCTCGCTGCCCCTAACCCCCGGGGCAGAACAGGCAATTGACTTAGCTACAGCGACCATTGAGACATCAACGAGACAAGACCAACAAGTTTTACGCAGCGATTGTCTGCGTCGAGATGGATACCGGTGCGTTTATACCGGCTTTTGGGACATTAAGAGCCTGAAAAGGGGCGTTGTCGCGCGTCCTTCAGATCCAAAGACAACTTCGACGGAGTGTTCCCATATAATTCCTTTTGCACTGGGATCGTTCGACGACAGTGACGCTATTCAAACACGAAACAAGGCCATTATCTGGTTTGCAATTCACAGATACTTCCCGGCGCTTCGCGACAAGATTGATGCTAGGAGTATCAACAAGCGAGAGAATGCTATTACACTGGACTCAGCGATACATGCCATTTTTGGCATGTACGAGCTTACATTTTTACCAAAAGGCGATGTATGTCTTGAAAGGTTTACTTCTTTTTACCCCCCTTGTCAAACAACATAAGCACTGGCATAGATGCTAACCAACAGGATCACTATCTCACAACCAGTTTTAGTTCTATAGGTGCCAACTCCAAAAGCGGCTCTCCACTTATCAAGCTCACCAGTTTTGATCATACTATACCGATGCCAGATCCAGACTTTGTTATGACCCACTACATTATTTCCCATATCCTTCAAGTGAGTGGAATGGGACGTGAAATCAGCCTAGCCATTGACATGGCTCAGGCCGACTTCGACTGTCATGCGCTACATCCAAGTGGAAGCACTGAAGTAGGTAATATGATATCGCGAATGTTACTAATAAATGTCGGAACAGACTTTGGAGATGGCAAGGGTCAGAATAACGACACGGAGAAGCCTGACTTGAAAGGGTGATGAGTCAAGAAAACAAGGAGCTATGAACGGGCTACGATTGAGTCACGTTGGCAGTTTACGTTAATAAGGATTAACAGCTCGTGGATGATTTAACGATATGGTCTTTCTTAGATGGAATGAAAGCAGGGGAATGAACGCGCCGGATAACACGGAAGAGACTCATCTAACATGTCAGAATGGGCGTGGACTTTTCAAGTTAGGGCTTGGTATTATATGGGCTGATTTATGAAAAGGCGTTTGGTTGGAGCCGCCGAAGACGATGCTGAGAAGCCAATAAAGGAGTACGGAGTACTGAGCTTTTTATTACTGAAATGAAATGTGGAACGTGCTGCCAATAGGTGTGATATTGTATTTCCCGGTTTTCAGCAAGTAAACTGCAGAGTCAGTGCAAGACAGCCAATGAGAGCGTGGAGTAGAAAGCCATAAGAAAGGACGGAGTATGACAGTACCACAGATGGTGGGGCGCCCCTCAAGACGCAAATTGACCGCCATCTGATACTTCACCACAAGTAGGCGCCAAGAGATGGCACCCCCAACAAACCAGGAGCTGAACGAGAAGCGCGAAGAACAATGCATCGGCGTGACGCCCGAGAGAAAGTATTATCGATGCGGCGATACTTGGGTGAAGAGAAGCCTGAGGCCGACAGAGTGGCAGAAGCACAATGGCTATCTGCACGTACCAACGCTCAATCCAGAACGCGTCCTCAACGAGGGTGCGTGCCTCAAGCTGCTGGCGGAGCGGACCAACGTGCCTGTTCCAAAGTTGCATGCTTGCTTTGAGGACGACGGGGCGGTCTACTTGATCACAGAATACGTCGAGGGCGTGGGGATGAACGAGCTCACGGAGGAAGACCAGGCCTTTGTCGCACAGGAGCTCGAACAGCACCTCAAGACGCTCAAGACGCTCACGTCAAACATCTGGGGAGGCCCCAATGGCTCGGTAAGACAAGACACATACTTTCTTCCCAGTTGAAGAGTTGTATGCTAAGCGATGTAGGTGCTGCCTCCTTACCGCATCATGAGAAAGTCGGACGGGCGGCCTTGGTTTCTGCGTCCGCGGAAGACGCACGATCTTGTGTTCTGCCATAACGACCTCTCTGCGCATAACGTCATTGTGGACCCAGCTACCCGAAAGATTAAGGCCATCATCGACTGGGAGTATGGAGGTTTTTTTCCGCCGGAGTTCGAGTGGCCATTTTATCAGCGAGCCGGCCCTTCAATTGCGTTGTCTGGCGAGGACGACGATACGGATCGTTTAATGAATATGTTAAACGAAGAGAGGACGTAAAGCTTTTCAAGTAGTATCTTATTGGGTTGCTTATGACAGCAAAATGTTCAGTCAAGAAAATACCAGGAAAAGAAAAGGGTCTCATATTTTAACCACGAGATGAAAAAGTAAATCGATAAGAGTAATAACAGCACAAGCCTATAAGGGCGTGAAGCACATCCAGATGGTCTGCTCACTAACCAGCTCGTCACTGAACTTTCTGAGACTGGATTGACTCTCCAAAGTGTGTCTGGTGGCATTAAAAAAAGATCATACATCAACCGCATCTCTGCGTGTAATAAAATACATACCTTCGTGCATTCTTAATACTCGGGGCATTATGTGCTTCGGGGCCCCTTCCTACGCTTGGCCTCCCTTTCCGGCATGACTTCGTTACATCGAGGCTGATTTCTTAAAAACATACATTCAAAAAGAGTGTTCACCTTTAGTTTGTACTAAGATATTTCGACGTTGGTCTTTGCTTGAAGTAGACTTATGTTCTTTAGTCTACGGTATATTAGGTTTTAAGGACGAATTAAGAACTCTTTTTATAACAGGTCGATGCTTTATATACTGGACAGCGATATGCGACGACTCGTATGAATGAATTAAGCATATGCACGACTAAACCGCGTTTTCCGGTAAACATAAATAGCCGTGCTTATCTTGTTTCTAAGTGTGCCTTTCCTGCACAACTAGTGGGGTTGCAGTCTGCTGTTAGTCCATTGACAACGCACCAGGCGTGCATACTCGTCTGACTGGGCATCAATTTGGTTGCAACATGAAAATGCAGAGAATACACTGCTGCCTAGTACGCGTAAAAGGAGGGAACGTTGGCTGCCCAATGTTTGTTGGTCGCCTTTATTGCTGTACGACACCACCAAGACATATACAGCCGCAAGTGTTCCTTAATACGGTCGGGTACCGGCCAGGCGCCAGATAAGACGACAGGGTAGAGTATGGGCAACTCTTTCCCACGCAAGATTGAGGAAACAAGGCGGGCACACTGCGCGGCCCAACCAAAAAAATACGAAGTCACAGAATCCTGAACCGTCCAGATCTCTGTTCCGCTGCACAGTGTGTCTTTGCCCAGCATTTGGGGGGGCGTTCGGCCCTCTCCGTCCTTTTGTTCTGCCCTTTGTTTCCCCGTTCTATGCCAACCTTATTATACCACGTCGTACACTCCCCCTTTCCATGCCCTTTTTTTGTCTTGTACTCATACCCTTTCGGGACCGGCCATGGCTCGACATCATCTTTTGTACGGACAGGATCTTGTAAATTTTTGCGGACACCTTGATGGGATGTGTTTCCACCTGCCGCATCTGCACGTAGATCGCATTTTGCGTACTTCAGGCTTGAAGCACGCCCCTGTAAATACTACTAATGTGCCTCAACCGTTGTACTCAGTTATGCACTCCCATTGGTCGCAATTTGCACCTAGGATGCAAAACCAGCTTAAAACAAGGCGTCGTTTTACAACGCACGGCGGTGGGTTAACGCGGCCAAGGCGCACCTCGTTGACGATGAAAAGCCGTCTATGAAAAACGATCCATGAAAAATGTCACAGTGACAACCAACCAAAAGTACAGGAGACAACAGGTATAGACAAGGGGGGATGTGACGAATGTGGCCCTTTCTGGGCGAAGCGGTTCTGAGAGGCAGGAGCAGAACGCCTGGCAGCCTCGTCCAAATCTGCCGCTGGCGGTTCGCACAAAGTAAGGCGACCAAAACTAAGCATCAATGCTCTTTTTTATCGTACCAACGGAGAAGCAAAGAAGCAAAGAAGCAAAGAAGCAAAGAAGCAAAGAAAAGAGAAAAAGAGAAAAAGAGAAAAAGAGAAAAAGAGAAAAAGTAGAAACAACCCCACGAAAAAGGGCCCTCCATAGAAGCATTCCATGCGGTCCCTTTTTATGCTTCTTCGGCCCTCAGTCCTCTCTCTGTTTATCCACATCCACTTTACAAACCGGCTAGCATGACCCCTGAAACGGCTGATGCGTCTTTCAGTTGCTTTGCGGTCTGAATCCCCTCAAGAATCGACGTGTGCCAGGTTTTCTGGCTGTATTTCTGCTTCCAGTCACCATTTGCCAGCGTAATCAGGGCCTCCTGGTAGCCAACCTTGTCGCCATCAGCGGTGGTCTCTTGGACCGTCTTATGAACGGTTGCCAAGGCCTCGCGCGTAGCTTCCTCCCAGAGCGTACGGTCGGGGGAGCGTTTGAGAATGGGATCCACCCATTGCATTCCCGTGTTTGAGAGCCGGCTGTAGTCCCTCTGTCTGGTGGCGCGGTCCATTGGAAATGTGTCGGGGTTCAGTGCTGCAATGGCCGACAGGAGCGCGCGGCGCCCGCTAACCATGGTGCGGACGCGGTCGAAGCGCACATGGCCGGTGTTCATAGCCCAGTCACGGCATGAGTGCTCAGGTGAGAAGACGGTAGCGCGTGCGAAGATGCAGCACATAATCCAGGCTGTGAGCAGGTAGCCGTCCCAAGACTGGAGCGCGGCCGCACCGATTGCCAGTCCCCACTGGGACAGAATGAGGAACTGCAGTACCCCTTTGAGCAGCGTCAGCAGGCGTGCGCTGCCGCCGCGAGCGTTGGAAGCTGCTGCAGCGAGGAAGGGCCGGGACTTTAGCCGGTGGTTGAGCAGCGAGTTGACGATCGTGCTCTCGCCATAGAATGCCAGCCACTCCGTCTCGTTCATGTGCGATGCCACCACAACGAGTCGGTCATAGGACCGGCCGCCTGCAGGTGCCGGTTCGCGACGCAGCTGGCGTGGCCAGCCACCATGTGTCAGCGCTATAACCGTGCCGGTGGTAGGCACCACGACAAGAAATGCCAGGGCGAGCCAGCAGTGCATCAGACCGGCCAACACGAGCAGTGCCACGAGCATCAACCACCCGATGACGGATGCGATGACCGCTGCTACACCGCGCCTGCCATTCTGCTGCCATAAAAGCAGCACTGACAGTAGTCGCCGTGCACCACGAAGCCGTCGTGCTGCTGTTGACGCCTCGTCCGCCACCTCCGCAGTCGGTAGGCGCCATACTCGAACGAGGGTCAGCTGCTGCGGACGCCAGCCACCATCCGCCATGTTCTTATGCGTGTTGACGACTTCCGACAGTGGTGAAGTGCTTAGGCAGAGCCGTAGTGTCTCTGGGGACGAGGCATTGTACATGTCGCCGTATAAGCCGTCCAGGCATTGAAGCGCCGGACTGCTTCCGAACTGGTCGAGACAGCATGCATCTTCCTCCGTGCGCGGGGCGAGAAGGAGGCGGCTGCCGGTTGGGGTGACGGGCCACAGCCAGAGTGGTGCCGAGCCGGTCAGCTGGAAGGCATGAAGTGTGCGTGGAATGTCGAGGAAGTCAAGCAGTGCAGAGAGGGGAAGGATATTGGCCAGCGACGCCTGCCAGGAATTTTCTTTGATGGTCGCCCAGAACGCGAAACGTGCCTGGCTCAACATGTTGGTAATTGTAGTGTTGCTTTTAGTTTGTCTTTCAATTCTGTCCGTCTTGATTATCTCTTTCTGGCTATAGGACTTGCCGATGAACCTCAGCAGAACAACAAAACATACTCGTACTTATAATTATCCATCACCCGCTGGCGTTCCCTCCTCACCACCCTGCCCGTAGGTCAGTGCAACCCGCCCCACCGCCCCCCCTGAAACGTGCAGTCTGACTGGAGGAAGCGCGCGGTTCCAAAACACCTCGTCTTGCACAGAGTTGTATTTCTAGAATGGTTGGCACCCAGGACTGTCGTTTGTTGTGAGGGCCTAAAACAAAGCAGCCTCTGTGACCATGACAACTGTATCCCACATCCCCGCTTGGTTTGTCAGTATTATAAATGATTACAAGGCACTACAAATGTCAGAATTGTAACCGCCTTGTCTTGAAATAATCCTCGCGGAGTAGCATCAGGGAGCGGCACAAAAATGGGAGCTTTTCTTGCCTGCAGGCAATTTCAGCCGTGTTGCAACCCCGTCTCTAAAAACGGCCTAGTCCGGGCTATGATAGCTTAGCGTTGGCGCCTAAAGCTCAACTCAGTTTTATCATTGGTGGGCTAAGTGCCGTGCATGGGCCGTTTGCCTAGGACCAGATGTGTGTTCTGTACTCTTACTGGGGGGTGAGGTCGGCATGAGTCTCTGTGCAGACACGATATAATTGACTGATGCCTCTGATCCGGTTCCTCGATAATGTGAAATTCGTTCATTTTAGTTTTGTTTACGTCTCAAATATATATGCTCTTTTAAGAAACCGCCATCTGATGACTTTGCACCCTCTCTTCCTTCTCGCCCAAAAAGTTACCCTCTTACCCAGAATCGGCTCTCCGTACCGAAGAACCAAAAATGTGCGGTGGAAATGAGATTCCGGCGACCGATACAGCGTATAGCAAACCATTGTACGTCTCCGAAAAATGTACGCTGCATTCGCTTCACAGGGCCAAGACTTGCCAAAATGAGAGCATCGTGGACAAAGCACTGGCAAAATCCCGCTACGGAAAAAGTGGACACCCAGATCACGAAGATGCCAAAGAGGGTCTCTGTGTCGGGGCCAATGTCCTCCACCGCGTACAGTCTGCCAGTAAACTGTGGGGCGTGCAGGTGTGTGACGCAGAGGCGTGCAACAAGCGGCACCAGGCTCTCGAGGAATATGCCCCCGCATGCAAATGGACGGCACTCCGCAGATGGGTCCTTACAGTCCTTGCCTGCCAAAGGTCTGCGCTACTATGCGACTTTCTGCATTTCTGCCTCCTACCCACAAAGGCCGGGCGGTTGCATCTAGATATCCCAGACGACTGCTGCATCGACTTGTGCGGCGTCGTCGACTTGGTCACCTGGGCCAGCTATATTGCGACCAACTCACGGAGCTACATTGATGACGAGTCCCATGTGTCCGTCAAACGCTTTAATGCCCTTCAAAATGCGCTGCGTGCCCGCTTCGACAGGCGCGCTCTCGCGGCAGTGTCCTCTCGCTTCCACGAAATGGGCTGTTGCCCTTACCGGCTGTGGAATGTGGCCTTGCAGAGCAACATGGGTACGGCCAGCGCATTTCACATCTCGTCCTTGGCCCCCGTCGATGCCAGCCGGCGACATGGCCATTGCTTGGCCGACACATGTGTGCACAGCGACGACAATAGCACCACTGTCACACAGCTGCATAAATGTCTAGACCCCGACTCCTGCATGGAGATCGTCTTTGATCTTACCCTCCTCGACGCCGCTTACAAAAAAAGTGGCGGCAGCAGCAGCAAGACGGATAAGTGGCAACAGACTGCTTGGTCCATTCAGAAACTCGCCGGCACAACTAACCATACCAGCACACCACCGTCGTTGTGCGCAACGGATGCTAAGTACATGGCCATCTCTCATGTCTGGGCGGACGGGACGGGCGTCGGCATGAAGTCCAACGGCAGGGTCAACAGCTGCCTGTTCAACTATTTTGCCGACATCGCTCTAAAGCTGGGCTGCTCTGGCATCTGGTGGGATGCCATATGTATTCCGCCAGGCAAGGACGAAAAAAAAGTCGCCATGGGCGCTATGCTCGAGAACTACAGGCGCGCCGCGGTCACGCTCGTGCATGACCAAGAGCTGATCAGCCTGAAATGGACTGACGATGGCCGGCCTGCCGCAGCACTCGTCCTCTCGGCTTGGTTTACTAGGGGCTGGACTGCAGCCGAGCTAGCCGCATCGAAAGACCATGCCGTCAAGGTTGTCTTCCACGCCAACGACGTCAAAGACATTGACACGGACATCCTGCAGGGGCGCTTCTCTGAATCACTTCCGGCCTTTGGTCTGTCGCCCTTCCATATGGGCTACTACATTGCTGCGGAGATCATTCATCGTGTACGCAGTAATGCGATGTCGGGCGTGCAGGAGGTGGTGCGCGTCTTGCGTGTGCGTACCACCTCCTGGGCTAGAGATCGGCTGCTCATCGCGGGACTCATGTGCCTTTCGCCGCAAGAATTTAGCTACAACGATGATTCGCGACTTCAGGCAGACATCACCCGACAAATCCTCCCGAAGTTGGATGCCATCGACACCCTGAGCATAATCCACGGCAGCGTCCCCATGCAGAGTTCGGGCCCGTGGTCCTGGTGTCCAGTATCTTTCTTTGATTTGTTGCTCCACACTCGTTATATAACGGTCCAGATGCCATGGGCCGGGAAAGCCTACGAAGACGGGACACTGATGCTGACTGGTCTTAATATTTGTTCCGTCTTGTTAGGGGACAAGGTGGAGCCAGTCGGCCAACACCCTTGGCTGGCTGCTAAAGTTTCAGAGGCCTTGCAAAATCGACGACACTGTGCCCTTCTCATGTTGGATGACCTGTCGCGCGAGACGCATTCTAAGTGCATCCTCGTCCAGCTACTCGAACGACCAACGGTAAAATACATCAAAGAGTTAAAAAAAAAACACATCACAGAGACACACATCTTCTGCCGCTGGGTTAGGGTTAGGGTTAGGGTTAGGGTTAGGGTTAGGGTTAGGGTTAGGGTTAGGGTTAGGGTTAGGGTTAGGGTTAGGGTTAGGGTTAGGGTTAGGGTTAGGGTTAGGG